>OX453315.1:13900141-14406186 GCA_949710035.1 Crambus lathoniellus
TCTACCCGTCTCACAACCAGCTCCGATGGGACTCGAACCCACGACCTTTCGCTATCCGGGCGACTGCTCTAACCAATGAGTGATCCAATCACGAGCACAATCAACACTTACGAGGTTTTGCGTATGTGTGTCGGGTCAGTGTGCGATTGAGCCGATATACTTAGATGCGCACTTAGATAGTAAGAAGGAAACACTTCGTAATTTGTTGCACATTTATTGCTTATTTTTATTCCACGATACATGATATTACAGACGTATGCAGACCGGCTAACCCTGGGAAGAGAAATAGCTGCCTCTTGCCTGGGCAAGTTTGTACATGAAATGTAGGCAATATACAACTGACGTTGTGGGTCGTTCGCTATATCACGCACTAGCATAGGAAGACAACCTATGCGGCATTGTAGATGGCTAAGTACCTACATGTAGTAGTAGTAGCTTCGGACGACAAAGAAGAAGTATATGTTCAGAGCAGTACCGATTATCAACGCGCAGATATCGATTATAAAGATAGTGGCGTAGACGGGAAAGTAAGTGATGATGTTAAGCACTATGTAGATAGGCAGGAACACAAAGAAGAGCTTCACGAATCCACTCTGATCATTATAGACGCCAACCAGCAACAGTACGGACATGATAACCATAACCACTTGGATTATGATGACGATAACTGAAAAGATCACGACCGTGGAGTCAACGGTTGTGGAACCGATAAAAACTCTATTGCGTGCTAAGAGCGCAGCCGGCCAGATTATGCTGAGTATGGCAACGATCAAGTGCACGTATCCTATGATGAGGCAGCCAGTACTCAGATCTATGCAACAGCAGCATTTCTCCAACAGACACCTGGTCATTTTTTTATTCTTTTAGTTGCCTTAGAGATGCACAAATTCTCTTTTTGTTTTATCAGGATAAATGCTTTTGAATTTATATTACGATAAAGCAGATTGCAGCGTGTTTTGTCGTTTAATAATATAAGTATTTTTCATTAACTTATTATACTTTTTAAAGCAACGGCACAGTAAATATATATGCTACTTCTTTTATGCAACAGTCAGTCACCATCATCATTTGACAGAGACAGTTTGATCAAAGGTACAGTGCCACAACCTTTTCTGTGCCGGTGACAGCGGCGCTACGTACGTTTTTCTTTTTTTTTGTAGTAATTTAACCGGCCCTGACTTCTAAGAACTTCAGCCGCCAGCAGCGCTATGGTTGGACATCAACTTGACAGCAAAAAGACATTAAAAAAACACGTTAGTTTCACATTTTGGCCACCGGCACAGCAAAGTTTGTGGCACTGTACGAAAGGTATAGACCATAAACTTATTTATACTATGGTATAGACACGACATGTAATACGTAAAGTCACAGCCTTCTAAAGACAATAGAGAAGGCTATTTTTTTACCCTGTGGTATAGATCCACAATCTTTTCTGTTCCGTGCGTTGGTTCCGGTGACAGCGGCGCAATCACGTCGTAATGTATTTTTTCTTTTTTATTTTATTTCTGTTCCGGTGGTCAAAATGTGAAACTAACGTGTTTTTTTATATGACACTTGCTGTCAAGTTGATGTCCAACCGTAGCGCTGCTGGCGGCAGAAGGTCTTAGAAGTCAAGTCCGGTTAAATTGCTACAAAAATAAAAGAAAAACGTACATAGCGCCGCTGTCACCGGAATAGAAAGATTGTGATACTTGTACTTTCACTTTTTAGCCACCGGAACAGAAAAGATTGTGGCTAAACTACTATAACAACATACAAGTTTCTTGGGCTAAACCATGGAACTGTAGGTAACATACACATTTCTTGGGCTAAACCATGAAGCTCGACTTAATACTGAGGTAACTGGAGTTCTCACCCTGAATAAAAAAGTGTACCCAGCAAATTTGACATTTATGTATGTAGTGGCTGTCAGTTGTCTCATATGACCATACGTATTTTTTTAAAGTGTAGGTGAGACGGAAGACAGCCACTGTGTAATTTTTGGTGACAAAAAAGTGTTAGTACTGCACTCTCCAGTTACCTCAGTATTAAGTCAAGGTTCATGGGCTAAACCATGAAGCTCGACTTAATACTGACAGAGTATTAAGTCAAACTTCATGGGCTAAACCATGAAGTTTGACTTAATACTCTGAGGTAACTGGAGCTCTCACCCTGAATAAAAAAGTGTCGCCAGCAAATTTGACATTTATGTATGTAGTGGCTGTCAGCTGTCTCATATATCCATACGTATTTTTTTAAAGTGTAGGTGAGACGGATGACAGCTACTGTGTTATTTGTGGTATTCAAAAAATTGTTCGTACTGCACTCTCCAGTTACCTCAGTATTTAGTCTAAGCTTTTTGGGCTAAACGTAGTGATTACATGCTCTTTGATTGTGTCACTATACTTTGTGGTTTGATCATAGAGTAAGCAATAAGTGCACTAGAAGATTGATGTTTTGAAAGGTTTGATGCATGGGTTGATGATGCACAGCACAGAGAAATTGGGTATTTGACTGTTGTTGAAATGTAGATATTTAATTATAACATTCAGAAATATAACATTATTGAATAACAAATGTGAAAAAAGAAATTCAATCTGTATTATACCAAGCGATATATTATATCAACAACGTGATCACCATCGGAAGTGTCTCGAGCAGGGTAGCGTACCTGATACTCAGATTATCGAAACGATATTCGCTGAATGTTATCCAGGTCTACGCTCCGACCTCGAAACACGACGATGTCGAAGTGGAGGCTATGTATGAGGAGATCGCTAAAGCCATGCATAGCTATAAAACCCACTACACGGTTGTGATGGGGGATTTCAATGCAAAGTTGGGGCAACGTTGCGGTGATGAGCTGAGAGTGGGGCAATTTGGATTCGGGCAACGGAACGATAGAGGCCAGATGCTGGCAGACTTCATGGAGAGGGAGAGCCTCTATATGATGAACTCCTTCTTTAGGAAGCCCGTAAGCCGCAAATGGACCTGGATCAGTCCGGACGGTAAAGTCAAAAACGAGATCGATTTTATCATGTCGACGAAGAAGCACATATTCAATGATGTCAGTGTGATCAACGCTGTTAAGACAGGAAGCGATCACCGTATGGTGAGAGGCACATTGAATATCGATGTCAAGCTCGAAAGATCGCGACTGATAAAATCCACGCTCCGACCAATACCAGCTCAAATTCAAAACCCCGAGTGCTTTCAGCTCGAGCTTCAAAACCGCTTCGAAGCCCTTGAGAACAGCATAGACGTGGACGATCTATACAACATGGTGGTGGATACTGTCCGCACGGTAGGGTCTAAGTACTATAAAACCCGCCGTCCCAAATTGAAGAAACTCTCCAGTCAGACTCTCCTACTCATGGATCAGAGACACGAAATGAAGCTGCAGAACTCAGCGGATGCCCATCGTTATCGACAGCTCAATAGACAGATATCTAAGTCTTTGACACGCGACCTTCGCCAATTTAATACCGAGCGTATTAAAGAAGCCATTGAGCGGAACAAAGGCTCCAAAGTGTTCGCGAGAGATCTGTCTATCGGGCAAAGTCAATTGACGAGGCTGAAAACTGAGGAAGGTAGCATCGTTTCGTCAACACCTGAAATCCTGACGGAGATTGAGAGTTTCTATGCACAGCTATATTCTACACAAACACCTGTTGAAAGCAAGGCTACAGACCCTAGAGCCAAGCTTACCCGACACCATACCGAAGATATCCCGGACGTCAGCCTGTACGAGATTAGAATGGCTCTCAAGCAGCTTAAAAACAACAAGGCGGCGGGCGATGACGGAATCACAACAGAGCTTCTGAGAGCGGGCGGTAAGCCGATACTTAAGGTCCTCCAGAAGCTTTTCAACTCAGTCATCCTTGAGGGCAAAACGCCAAAGGCATGGGGCAGAAGCGATGTGATGCTGTTTTTCAAGAAGGGTGATAAAACTCTCTTGAAGAACTATAGACCCATCTCGCTTCTGAGCCATATCTATAAGTTGTTTTCGAGAGTCATTACGAATCGTCTCGCTCGCAGGTTCGACGACTTCCAACCTCCCGAACAAGCCGGGTTCCGGAAAGGCTACAGTACCATAGACCACATTCATACGCTGCGGCAAGTTATACAGAAGACCGAAGAGTATAATTTGCCACTTTGCTTGGCGTTCGTGGACTATGAGAAAGCCTTTGATTCGATTGAGACTTGGGCGGTGCTGCAGTCTCTCCAGAGGTGCCAAATAGACTACAGGTACATCGAGGTGCTGAGGTACTTATACCAAAACGCCACCATGTCGGTCCGATTACAGAACCAGAGCTCTAATCCTATCCAACTACAGGGAGATGTCATCTCTCCCAAACTGTTCACAGCTGCGTTGGAGGATATTTTTAAGCTGCTGGATTGGAAAGGATGCGGCATCAACATTAATGGCGAGTACCTAACGCACCTACGGTTTGCTGATGATGTAGTTCTTATAGCTGATACCTTGGAAGACCTGAACACAATGCTCGAAGATCTCGGTAATGCTTCGCAAAGAGTGGGTCTTAAGATGAACATGGACAAGACGAAAATCATGTTCAATGCCCATGTTGCACCCGTTCCAGTTAATGTTGGGAACATTACACTCGAAGTTGTTGACCACTATGTTTACCTAGGACAGACGGTCCAGTTAGGTAAGTCCAACTTTGAGAAAGAGATCTCTCGTCGAATCCAGCTCGGATGGGCAGCGTTTGGGAAGCTCCGGCATATATTCGCGTCCGAAATACCTCAATGTCTCAAGACGAAAGTCTTTGACCAGTGTGTGTTGCCAGTAATGACCTATGGAAGTGAGACGTGGTCTTTTACTATGGGTCTCATAAGAAGGCTCAAAGTCACCCAGCGAGCAATGGAGAGAGCGATGCTTGGTATTTCCCTGCTCGATCGAATCAGAAATGATGAGATCCGCAGGAGAACTAAAACAACCGACATAGCTCGAAGGATTGCATCATTGAAGTGGCAGTGGGCGGGACACATAGCGCGGAGAACCGATGGCCGTTGGGGCGGAAAGGTTCTCGAATGGCGACCGCGTACCGGACGATGTTCCGTGGGCAGGCCCCCTACAAGGTGGACCGACGATCTGGTCAAGGTCGCGGGAAGCCGCTGGATGCGGGCAGCGCAGGACCGATCGTTGTGGAGATCCTTGGGGGAGGCCTATGCCCAGCAGTGGGCGTCGTTCGGCTGACATGATGATACCAAGCGAATTATGAGCTACTTAATGGGGAACTTGCATTAAAATTATTTTGAGAAATTATATTAATAATCCAATGATGATAGCCATTATAAGTGCATTCGTGGAAGATTTATTCCAAAATTATTATTATTTTGCAAAATATTTTAATGTAAAGTTACGTAAATTGAAACGTGATTTGAAACACCAATCAGCGCGCAGTGACGTCATTCCATTAGTCACTTATGCTGAGTTCAAAAACATATAGGTAATCCATACATTCAAATCATGTCATAAAACATTAAAAATATCTACAAAATGGAAAAAGGCTTGACTAAATTCGACTCGCGAGATTTGCTTAAGGTTTATATGGACAGAGTGCGGTGGTTATTTATGTAAAATTCAAATTTTTCAAGTGTAGAGATTGCTGTTTACTTTATACACTGTTGATGCAAGATCTAACGAGGTTATGATTTTTACGAATACAAGGTACTTACATCAAAATGATCTTCACAACATTGCAAGGCAGATTTTGAAGAGGGTGAATGTTGTCTTTTAAAGCTCCTTTCATCCACTTTTCTCTAAGTTTAGGCTCTTGAGACACAGTTAAAACTGCACACTCTATTTTGTGAGATTTAGCTTTACTTGTAAAAGAATTATCCATTGTAGTAGTAATAAAGTATCGTTTACTGACTTTTTTGTATGTCAAATAAAACTGAAATAAATTAATTCTGTCTTACAAAAATAATATTTACGCGCCATGAAAAGTTATGTGCATCTGAAAGGAGTGACCACTGACCACGAAAAAAGAAACAGGTTGAGAGCCTATCAGAGAATCTTTACGCGACATGAAAAGTTATGTGCATCTGAAAGGAGTGCCCACCAAAAGAGAAACAGCTTGAGACCCTGTCAGAGAATCTAGTAAAAAAAATTGTTGATTCCTAAGCAAAACTACAAATAATTCGTATTAATTCTGAGTTGGACACTCAGTTCAGCAACTGTTAAAAATTTACTGTCACCTGTCAAAGTAATTAAGCATTGTGTGTTAATTATTTTTAAATTCGAATCTAGTAAAGAATTTAGCTTGGTCACCGAGTTCATACAATTTGTGCATTATCGAATCTTTCAAATTTTGCAAGTAAACTAAAGAAAAACATAAAATTACTTTAAATATCTAATTGTTTAGCACCTTATGAAGAAACAATGGTACAAACGTTAATAGTTTAATAATAAATGGAATTTATCTATTTTGACAACTAACGACAAACGTTTGAACTGAGGGACCAACGTTTTCGGTTTTAATGACTAGGCTTCGCCACATAGATAAATGAAAGTAAACTTAAGTTTTTTTACTCGACTGCGGCGGGCGAAGTCAAAAATTACCTGACTGCGGCGGGCGAAGCCCAAAAAGTGTTACGTTTTTGACCTGAATGTATGTGTTTCTGTTCCTATGTTCCCTCGTAATTACTAAACGGATAAACTGATTTTGTTAATTGATACGTCATCAGATTCGTCTTAATAGCCCGAGTGAAAATAGAACATCAATATTAACAAAAAACAAAATGGCGGCTTTTAGGCGGCATATTATTCTGTACATTGTAAAAGAAATATTTTTAAATCTCATCGAGTGGGGTAGGTATTAAATGAAGAGTTTTAAATAGCGATTCCATAAACATCTATAACTTGCAGTTTTGTAAATCTCTCCGTATTAATTTATCTAAAAAAGAAAAGAATTTACGAATTTTTAAATTAGTAAGTTCTTACTTAAAAAGATGATTTATTGACAAT
This sequence comes from Crambus lathoniellus, assembly GCA_949710035.1. NCBI lineage: Eukaryota > Metazoa > Arthropoda > Insecta > Lepidoptera > Crambidae > Crambus > Crambus lathoniellus. The sequence continues at coordinate 13,907,112 of OX453315.1, forward strand.
GAACTAAAAAGTCTAAAATAAAAACGTAGGCAATATTTAAAAAACTAAAAACACGACGGCAAAAATTTACCATTAAAAATGAAAAAACCAGCTCTTTACTTCTCGGGTTTTTTAGTTTTTTATTAATTATTACCTACGAAATCTTTACTAGAAGTTGGCATATCATCCGTTTCTCTGAGGGTGCCATACTTTTAGAGATTGAATTTTTATTTTTTGTTAAAACAAAATTGACATATGGTTGCCCTAATTTATTACTTTTTTTAAGGATTTTAAATGCCGCTATAACGTTGTTCTCCATCCTGTCATGCGACAAATATTGGAATGTGAAGCACAGCGGTAAACGTCGCGAGTGCACAAGTGTGTGGACACTATGAAAATATTTACGAGAAAGTTCAAGGCAATGCGAATGCGGTCGCAAGTATAAAGGATGCAATGCAATGCAACCGACTATCAGTCCACCTGCAGGCAATGGCCTGTCATTGGCCACATTCGCCCACACACCCACAGTTTTACATTAAGGGCCCGCTATATGCCAACAAAAATTAGATTGCTTTACATGATCGTCTGTAATATCAATATTAATGAATAACTGAATTTCAAATTAAGATGCAGCAAACTTCAGGACTAACACTAGTGACTATGTGACTCAAAATCACGATTACATAAAATTTTGTCAATAGAAAGAAATTGCGAAGTTGCCTCCAAATCGCTATAATTAACACGATAAACAGCTAGTATTAATAATACATTTAAATAAAGCTTGAAACTTTTAGTATAATTACACTATATAGATAAGGCAGGGCTTATGTTATATAAGGTCCTTCTTAAATAGTGCACATAATTTTAAGGGGTCAATGTACTCATGCATACAAACAACTTTTACTATAATGGTACCAACATTGAAATCGCAAAAAAAATATCAGCTGTTCCATACATTTTAATCTATTCGATTTAATATTTTCTTTGAAACAGCTGATTTCTTTTTCACGTTTCGTCACGTGTCACGACTCGTCGAATTTTGCTATCACTTGTTAGCAAAATTCGACGAGTCGTGTAAGCCTTTCGGTAGCTTAGTTGGTCAGAGCATCGGGCCGGATTCCCGGAGGCGCGGGTTCGAATCCCGCCTGAAAGCTACTTATAGGGCTCGTGGTTTTTTACTATCACACATTTTTCCAATACTTACAAAATTGCATTGTGAATGCATAAAAATAATATAAAATCTCAGAATTTCCTTTATTTCTTTGTTCTGGACCGGCCGAATAGTGCCGGAGAATTATATAGAAATAAGGCAGCATTTACTTTGCAGTTGGCCGTTGCAGTTATTACTTTTGCAAGTGGCCTAGTGCGCGCACTTAAAAACCGAATATCAGGTGGCCTGTTCGACTAAGGACTGCAGGCGGCCTGCCTGCTGACTGATACATATACATATGTAGTAAATATACCTCAGTACTTATATTTTCTACCAACATTAACATCTTCATTTAAACAATATATTTATAACATTGTAACAGTATATTTACTCCAGTGTGCAGCAGAAATAAATCAAGTATCAATATAATCAATCAAGCAACAACAAGTATTTTTGCCTTTGTCAATGTTAGAGTTCACAATATTTTAGACTAATGCAAAATAAGCATATTTTCAATACTTATATGTTAGTGCGTTTTACGTAAAGCTTACTTAATTTTTAATTACCTTAAAAACAGTAAAAAATGATGGTAGCCATATTCTGTCAATTTCGTTTTCACAAAAATTAAAAAATCAACCCCTAAAAGTATGGTAAGTACTTAGAGAAACGGATGATAAACCAAGTTCTAGTAAAGATTTCGCTAAAAACATAAGTTTTCTTTCATTTACCTATCTGGCGAAGCCTAGACAGTAAAACTGAAATCTTTGGTCACTCACTTTTAGCGTTTGTCGTTAGTTGTCACTCCTTTCAGATGCACATTGAAAAGTTTGACGTCCTAAGAAATGACGTCACGTCCGGCCATTGAGCGTTTACGCGCGGACTTTGAAATGTTAATTTTTGATTTGCATTAAATAAATAATTTAAGCATATTTCAACTTTTTCGCTTGTGATATCTACATAAAATCCTTAAATCTTTCAGATAGACTACATTTATGAAATAATGCAAGTTCCCTATTGTGACTCTAGCTATCTCTTTCTGAAACGAAATTTTCTATGGCGAGAGTATGGCGCTATAGAAATGTGACGTCATGTTTCTATAGCGCTCTCCTTGTCTAATTAGAAAGTTTTATGCTCTATAGCGCTGAAAATATGCAAGATATTTGAAAATAAATACCTATGTTGTGTTGCTACTAATTAAATTAATATATTAAGTCAATAAAAAAAATTCAGTCAAATACCCAATTTGAGTAACTTTGGTTTGATCAAGGAATTTATACGTTAGTACATATAAATTCCTTGCGTTTGATCATAGCCCGCTGTTATTTCTCGGCTGCTTGTGCAACGACTGAGATAGAAGATGGCTTTGATTTGATGCATCACAGCCGTCTCTATCGTCTTCTACAAGCCATGGTATGATACGGAACGGCAACATTGCTGTGAACCGGTTTACTCTTCTGAGTACTAAATCCTATGGAGGTGGCATGCCTACGAAAAAGTGAGGTGTAAGTAAGTCACAATGTAAGAAAATCTTGGAATTCAATTTTAAACTACTTCTAATTGTCGTATTAATCGGTCCGTCAAAATCGGTCCAGCCGTTTCAGAGATTAGCCGGAACAAACAGACGGACAGACAAAAATTGTAAAACATGTCATTTTGGTATAAGTACCGTATATTTAATCATATGCACGTAGTAAAAAGCGGTTATTTAATGTTACAAACAGACACTCCAATTTTATTTATTTGTATAGATGTATAGAAGATATGTCATCTCCATAGGATTCAGTACTCGAGGTTTACTCGCTGTTTACCTGTCAAACGGTGCAAATGGTGTCAAATCGGTTCACTTAAAACTACGTTGCCAACTTTATGCGCATGGCTTGTAGAAGACAATAGAGATGGCTGTGGATGCATAGATAGTCACAGCCTTCTCGATCGTCTTCCGATAGAGAAGGCTGTGATAGAGTTATAACTTTTTGAAATAGGTTGGATTGACAGACTGTTTCACATAAGAGGCCAGTCATATTATTATGTTACATTCGAAATACAAATAATTGCGGTAAACTTGCTCTTTTGGTATGTTGTTTGGGTCCACCTGGGTAGTATTTATCCAGATTTGCAGCAGTCTGAAATTCTCGCGCGCTGAGTAGTTGCGGAAAAACCACCTCTTTTTTTAGTTTTGTGCCAAAAAAAAGAAATTGGAAGGCTCTGATGACAAAAGTCACTACTACTTATTTAAAGTGTATACAATTCCTGACAGTTTGAGCCCTAATTCAATTGCAAGGAATTTATAAGTACTACGTACAACAGGAAGGTGCACTCCGTATTTTTGTGTATTTAAAAATACACTTTAATTTTAAGAGATAAGGTTTATATTTCAATACAAAATGTCAACGGTCCAGCTGAGACCAAAGATATTCTATTATAACAAGATTGCGCACTCATGAGTTCAAGGAATTTATAAGTACTACGTACAACAGGAAGGTGCACTCCGTATTTTTGTGTATTTAAAAATACACTTTAATATTAAGAGATAAGGTTTATATTTCAATACAAAATGTCAACGGTCCAGCTGAGACCGCAAGAACGAGGTGAGGGTGTCCCTTTCTCTGAAATTGCCAGCTCTCTTAAATAACAGGTTTAGTAGATTTATGGTTCACAACTTTCGTTATAAAAATTAAACTTCGTAAAATTTCCGCTTCGTATTACTTTTAGTCAATAGAAAACATCGCATATTAATTTAGGTATTACCGTATTAAGCATAAAAATGTATCAGGTCGTTTAAGTTTTTTATGGCTTATCCTAGAAAATAATTTGAATGATAGATTTCAGAATGTTAAAGTAGCAACATTACAAGCCGAATGCCGTTTTCTGACGTTTTCCGTCTTCGTTGTGTCAAGTTCGCAATTCGCTCGTCGCCGCCCGCCGCCCGTCGCGCATGTTCGTGGCCGCCGTAATGGGATGGAGTGAGATAAACTGACCTCGTTCTTACTATCTCATTAGGACCGTTTTTTAGCAGCAGTGCACCTTCCTGTTGTATTATAAATTCCTTGCATGAGTTACAGCCGAGCCGAGCGAGATAGGCCTATTATGGTGTGCGTCCCTCTCTAATGAGAGAGACGTGAGTGACTACACGATTTGGTTTTTCGAGGACAATTTATAGTTAACCAGACTTGGCTCACGTAGGATTCGAACATCACGCTTCCTAGGGAGCTCTTGTAGCTAAAAGAAACATACATTTAAACATCCGAACTCACTTTCTATTTATAATATTAGTTAAGATGAGGACTGCGCGAGGCATAGCATTTGCACCACTTATGAGGCAATAATGTGACAATCGACACATACACATTATGCTTTATAAGCATACTTACTTTTGAACCGACTTCAAAATAGGAGGTTGTCAGTTTGACCTGTATGTAATTATATGAAATGTATGTCTGTACTTCTGATAGGCGTATTTTGCTAAAATGGATAGAAATAAAAAGTCCACGTACAGTAATAAAAATCTGTTTATTAGTTAGACTATACATTGCTAAACAAAATTTTCTTGCGGATCTTTTGACGCATGGAGGCTTTGTGTCCAATTAATTTTTAACCGACTTCTAAATCAAAAAGGAGGAGGTTCTCTATTCGTCTGTATGTATGTTTTTTTTTTGTGTATGTCTACCGATTACTCGAAGACGGCTGAACCTATTGAAATGGTTCAAACGTTATTACATCAGGTTGGTTTCCAAGTTGGTCCCATTTTTTGAAATTTTGAAATTGGTTCAGTAGTTTTCAGGAAATCTTGAAAATACTGTCGTTTTCGTTACCACTTTATGTGAATTTAATACGTATCTTTCGGCATAACTTTGTTTATAAACCGATTTAGATGATTCTTGTTTTGTTAAAAAGGGGATACCTCAAGGTATTTTAACCGACTTCGAAAAAGGAGGTTTTCAGTTTGATCAGATACCTATTTACCAGAAAACACGTAACTTGCCTGCACGATACACTAAAAAGAGTGAAATAAAAATTATTTTTATAAAAAAATAAAACCGCCTTAAAAAAAACCACATCAAAGAAGTAAGAAATAATTCCTCACCAAATAAATAACGTAAGTACTTTGAAGTCGGGCGGGTTTTAACAAAAACAACAAAAAATTGTACATGTTTCACGCCCGACTTCAAAGTACTTACGTTATTTATTTGGTGAGGAATTATTTCTTACTTCTTTGATGTGGTTTTTTTGAAGGCGGTTTTTAAAGATTCGTTTTTTGCGTACCTACTTTTTTAACCTTAAATTAAGATACAGATGTTATAATACATTTAATAAGTTTTGTTTCATGCCTATTTTCTGATAAAGTTCTTCTTCTTTTTCTTCTTCCGCTGAGTATTGTGTAATTTTTTCAGATATGAGGTTAAGCCAACCTTTTTTAATTTCTTCATCTTTAGGAAATCTGAAACAATGAAAATTAATGTTTGGGTTAAATAAGAAAGTAAATTCCAGTCTATAGACTAAAAACGAAATGGACACCTATACGCAAGAATAAAAGTTTGGCAAAATACTTACCTATGAAAAGATACACCGCTCCGTTTAAATGATTCGCTTTTGCATCCTTTCACACATCAAGTGAGAACCATTTTTATTGATTTAAACGTAATTTTAAAATGATAATTAAGATCCACACACTAACTTTACACACATAAATTAATTTGCCGTCGCCATATTGATGATGTTTTTATTTTTATTAAAATTGTCCAGACGCAAAGTGTTGCATATTTATTATAATTAAAACTATCATAACACCGACTCTTACATTAAAAAAATAGTTTTACAAGGTTTTAAATAATACAAATGATATGGACTTTATTATTATCAGCTTAACATTCCTTTTAATTAATTAATATTTTGAAAATTCTCGAGAACAGGAAATATGAATTTGAATTAAGTTCTACTACAACCAAAAATATTTAATGGTGGCAGCCCAGTAGACAGGGATGCAATCCTATTTAGGAGCCTCTCGCTCGGCTCGTTTTTCCGTTTATCGAAATGTCATACGAAAATAAACCTTATTGTAACTGAATAGAATCGAATTGACATTGCTTTTATTTTCATAGTGCACAATCTTGTCCATACTAATATTATAAATGTGAAAGTGTGTTTGTTTGTTTGTTTGTTTGTCCGTCTTTCACGTCAAAACGGAGCAACGGATCAACTCGATTTTTTGTATGGGGATAGTTTGGGAGCTGGAGAGTAACATAGGCTACTTTTTATTCTGGAAAATCACTACATAGTATAAAACAAAGTCGCTTTCTCTGTCCCTATGTCCCTTTGTATGCTTAAATCTTTGAAACTACGCAACGGATTTTGATGCGTTTTTTTTTAATAGATAGAGTGATTCAAGAGGAAGGTTTATATGTACTTTTTATCCCGATATTCCCACGGGAACGGGAACCACGCGGGTGAAACCGCGGGCGGCCGCTAGTTATAAAATAAAAATGATTATTTTGTATAGAAAATCGATAAACTGTCGTACTATAGAAAACTGTCATTCTTCCGTAGCCGCTTCCAAAGAGGTATGTCAAAGAGTATTGTAATCACTGACGTTTTAGCCGCTTTGGATGGATCATGACATTTGTTGCAGGCAGTGTATAAATCTTCTTCGCGATCATTTATTTTCATCTGTCTATCTATAATAGATGTTGGTTGGTGATACGAAGTTTACCGGGTCCACTATAATTAATATGGCAAAACAACGTTTGCCGGGTTAGCTAGTTATATTATAATATCTTTGGCTGAGACCGCAAGAACGAGGTGAGGGTGTCCCTTTCTCTAAAATTGCCAGCACTCTTAAATAACAGGTTTAGTAGATTTATGGTTCACAACTTACGTTATAAAAATTAAATTTCGTAAAATTTCCGCTTCGTATAACTTTTAGTCAATAGAAAACATCGCATATTAATTTAGGTATTACCGTATTAAGCATAAAAATGTATCAGGTCGTTTAAGTTTTTATGGCTTATCCTAGAAAAGAATTTGAATGATAGATTTCAGAATGTTAAAGTAGCAACATTACAGTACCACAACCTTTTCTGTGCCGGTGACAGCGGCGCTACGTACGTTTTTCTTTTTTTTGTAGTAATTTAACCGGCCCTGACTTCTAAGAACTTCAGCCGCCAGCAGCGCTATGGTTGGACATCAACTTGACAGCAAAATGACATAAAAAAAATCACGTTAGTTTCACCTTTTGGCCACCGGCACAGCAAAGTTTGTGGCACTGTACAAGCCGAATGACGTTTTCTGACGTTTTCCGTCTTCGTTGTGTCAAGTTCGCAATTCGTTCGTCGCCGCCCGCCGCCCGTCGCGCATGTTCGTGGCCGCCGTAATGGGATGGAGTGAGATAAACTGACCTCGTTCTTACTATCTCATTAGGACCGTTTTTTAGCAGCAGTGCAACTTCCTGTTGTATTATAAATTCCTTGTTCAATTGTGTAGATCTAATAGGTCACACGAAACAGGGTTCCCAATGTTCACTATTTTCCCCAAAATGTTGGAAAATGTTTTGTGCATCGTGGAGTAGACCCAACTCCTGGCCTGAAAAATGTGAAAAAACATTGCATAAAAATGGGCGTTAAACATGTATATTTTTTTGTTGTTTTTGTATATACCCACCCGACTTCAAAGTAGGTACTTCCGTTATTTGGTGTGGATACAGTATTAGAGGAATTATTTCTTACTTTATGGTGAAATTTTGTTTTGAAGGCGGTTTTATTTTTTTATGAAAATATTTTTTATCTTTCTAGCTGATGACCCGACAGACATTGTCCTGCCTTCTATAGATATTGAATTCGTTGTTCGTTGAATTGGTGTGTATAATTATTTTTCTATCGTACAAACCGTCTCCTGACAATAAGAAACGCAACAAAAAATATAGCTTTTACATGCAAATGCATAAAAATGGTACATTTTTATTTACATAGATACCTATCTACCTTTTGTCCTATATAGTGTAAATTCCACGAATTTAGAATGCTTCACTATAGTAAATTCGAGTATAATTTTATTTAATTTTAAATTGTGCGAATTTCTCAAATACTGCAGTGTTAATACTCGTACAGCAATTTGCGTTTTCACGAACTTTATTTTTTTAAATAATGGTTCAGAGTTCGATGTAACACCCATAAAACAGAAATAGAAATAGTTTTTATTCGAATAGATTTACATGTCATGGAAATACTTATGAAATGTCCAACATTTTATCCAACCACCCATTAGAACATCTTTTAACTGAAAAGAAAAACAAAAAAACTCCAGCTTAACAATTTTAAGGTAAGTACTAACTTTTGCAACATTTCTATCCGTAGCGTTGACATCCATTTCTTACCATAAAAGATTTTCTTTTTGTACTTGTACAAGGATTTCTATTCCCACGTGCCTTCTAAGATATAATAAATAATAATGTGCTGCACAGTACATCAGGGCGGGAGTGCAATTTGTCCTCGTAATGGAAAAATTCCATGGAAATCGGCCGGCGCGCCTCGCACCGCCTTGTGTCTTCACTATAAGTAGAGATGCTAGAGTTTTGTTGAAAGAAAACGATTTTACAGTATCCATGGCTCAGGTAATCATATTCATGTAGTAGAAGCATGACATAATCTGCTCAGTAACTCATTACTCATTAATATACTTATTTCGGTCATTCTCACGACAAGGTGTTCTTTGCATAAATTGAGTGACAAAATTAAGAAAATTTGACTAAGTAGTTATAATTCGTAAAGTACGTTCAAATTGAATGAAAATTTAAATATACCGTGTTTATACAATGCCTGTTTGGCTACTGACAATTCAGGCTTCTAGTTTTATCAACAACGAAGTTATGGGTGTCAAAAATGGCCTGAACTGCTTCGAGAAAAGGATGGTAGGTACGGCCGTGACGTATTTTTTTGCTCGACTTGGTGAAGATTACCATAACGATAGTTTTTCATGCTAGGGGTACTGATCCTAATTATAATTAGATAATGATGATGATGATGATTAAGTGTCATAATTAATTAATTTAAACCTAATAAATTATGACATTTTAATACAAGTTCATCATTATGTGCTGAAATTATAGCACAATGCTATGTTTTAAAAAACATTATAACTATCCTACTAATATTATAAATGTGAAAGTTTAGATGTTTGGATGATTGTATGTTTGTTACTTAATCACGCTAAAATGGCTGAACGGATTTGGCTGAAATTTGGGACATAGATACTTTTTATCCCGGAAAAATATCATATAGTTTGATAGTAAAAACCGCAATATTGTGACGGTTCGAATACTAAATTAGCTCCCTCTTATACCTTATTAATTAATAAATCGTCATAAAGGTAAGTAAATTAATAAATAATACCAAGTGGCCTTCCAATATCCCTAGTGGCCTGTCCTGTCCTGTCTGCCAGCATTAAGGATGCCCATACAAAGGCCACACGGGCCGAATCAGGATTACGACACAAAGGGAGGCTTACCACCGTCAACTACAATATTTGGGGCTTAACTTTTGTCCAAGGATATTGCGGAGAACACGAGTTAATAATACCTTCCTATTGGCAAATTTTCTCGTTTTCCGCAAGGAAATAGAATTAAGTAATATGTGCTCGGTAGGAATTTGTGATAATAAAGAAGTTTTATGTTATTGTAAGTTTCACACCACAGAACACGGAAAGGTTTTTTTCTCTTTTCACACTATTCTAACATACCTAACCTACGCGTGTAAGGCAAAATGTAATGTAACTATATACATAATTCTGAAATCCACGTTAAAGTTATACCTACGTCGATTATGTAATATGGCAGGGCATGGAAAAATAATAATGTGGTCTGCTAACTCATTAAATACATACATACAATCACGACTAATATCCCTAGTTATAGGGTAATAGGCAATAAGCACCGCAAAAGCGAATTAACTGAAAAATGATTAACAGATATAAAACGGCAATATTATTTTCTATTCTGAAGTGAGTGACAGTGCATAAATTCAGCTGTCGGGAACGTTTCCGACGTTTTGTAAATGGGGACAGGAAAGCTGATCCCACCACTATGTGGGATATATATAAGAGGAGAGAGAGAGAGAGAGAGATTAAGTATGACAATGTTTGTACTTAATGGACGACATATGCTTTGCTTTTTCATCCTAATTCCAAGTTATGGAAAATTCTCATAAGTTAAATAAATACGTTTACTTTTATTATTTACTATAGTAATGTCTGTTATTCAGAAAATATAATTATCTATTCATTGAGTATTCTATTATTTATCTTTTGATAACGTGTTGTAATGAAAATTTGTTTTGAACAAATAAAAAGTCTTTGACTTTATTGACACTTGACCTTTTGTATTAATACTGATGTTACAATAATATACTTACAGTAAAACGTTTGCAATAATATGCGCATATCAATCTATACTAATATCAAAAAGAGGAAAAATATGATTTTCTGTTTGGAAATGATAAAATCAAAAACTGCTGAACTGATATAAAAAAATTCTTTCACCAGTAGACAGCTACATTATGCCCGAGTGTCATGGGCTATATTTAAACCCGATATTCATTAGAAGAGTGTGTAGCAAACGGTCTACATACAAACGGAGATAATGTTTTCCACCCTCTTAACCTTAAGGCCCGTGGTATCGCCAACGACCATGGGCATAGAAAAGTGGCCTAATTTGCCCGCCCGCTACCCGCACCAAAACAGCTTAAACACACGTTTCGTCAAAACTATGTATTATTTTAAAACGAAAAATGCTCAGTTTTAAGTTAAACAAGTTAGCAATCTTTTCCTGAAAGAAACGTGAAAATATCACTTGTAGTTTAGAAGCAGTAGCGTATTTCAAGTTGAAAACAGCTTCATTTCAATGTTTTTTTAACAGTATCTTAAAGACTATGTTTTTTTAAATGCTCAGATTGAAGTTTATATATCAATATTTAATATATATTAATTCTGGATTCATCAGTAGGCTAATTTATAGTTTTAGGGCCTTAAAAATGATCGTTTCACGACTACATGCACCTTAAGGCGATGATTCCCGACTGAATTGGGCACGCTAACGCTTGCTCGGCCGCGCGCGATACACTTCACGCGGACGCAGCGGCAGCCGGCAGTGAACTGTGAACTCACGAGCGCCCTGCGAATCGAAAATCACTTAAAATTCAATTAAAAGTTAAATAAAAAAAAAATTACTTATGACGGCTGGAATCCCTCGGCTATTCAAAGACAATTATTTTCGTATATTTTTCATTAACTCAAACCAAATACTGCAAGTAATATGATATTTGGATTACGATTAGACGGATGTTTGGGATTCTATTTGACACAGTAAAATATCACCAATCGAAGAAAAACGGCCGGAAGCACTAGATAAATAACTGTAAAATAACATATATTTTTCCAAGTTTTAAGTACTTGTGATTTGCGAGTAATCCATAATTTAAAATACCCTATTTTGGGGTATTGCAGCCTTAATACCGATATTCATTAAAGGAGTGTGTAGCAAACGATCTCCATACAAACGGAGATAATGTTTTCCACCCTCTAAACCTTAACATACAGCAATGAATTTTCGGCATGTTGTAGAAATGAAGAAGAACTCATTTTGTTTTGAGATTTTAAATTATTTTAAATCGGCGGAAGGCGCGTCTCATTTAGGAAAACAACAGGTCGCTACCGGGTAAAAAACACCCATTTTCACTTCACACCTCCGTTGCGTCCAAATGCGGGGCAGCCGCGTTGTCAGTGTGTTCTTGTTTCTCTGAAGAAAGGTACTGAAAGGGGCAAGCTTTAACATGCACCAGTGAAAAAGATATACTTATGCACTTTTATAACCTTCTGGGTGTTTTTTACCCGCTAGCGCCTCCTGCCGGGTTAAATTATTATCCCGCCTGAAAGCTACTTATATAGGGCTCGTGGTTTTTTTGCTATGTATCACAATTTTCCTATAATTTTGTTTTTTTTTTAAATATTCATTGTAGATTTGAAAATATTGGCACTTTTTGTTTTGTATGAAATCTCTAGAGCGAAAATATTTCAAAATCTATGATGAAAGATGGAGAATGAAGTATTTATAAAAAATCGACCCGTCTCATAACCAGCTCCGATGGGACTCGAACCGACCTTTCGTTATCCGGGCGACTGCTTTAACCAACGACTCCTTAGTTCAGTGGTTAGTCGTTACTTCATTTTCAATTTTTCAATAATAAAAATTGCATTGTGAATGTATAAAAGTAAAAATTTAAATTATCTATGATGATAATGCGCTTCCACCTTCAGCCTTATCACCACTTATCATCAGGTGTGATGAAGGCTAAGTGCTACACCGTTGTGAATAAAAAAAAAACAAAAGATTATAAAAAAAAACAAAAATTACAGCCCTAGTTCTATGCATTTCAACAACATGCTGAAAATTCATCTATACTAATATTACAAAGAGGAAAGATTTGATTGTTTGTTTGTTATTTGCATCGAATAGGCTCCGGAACTACTGGACCGATTTAAAAAATTCTTTGACCATTAGAAAGCTACATTCTTCCCGAGTGACATAGGCTATATTTTATCCCGATATTCCTACGGGAACGGGTACCACGCGGGTGAAACCGCGAGGATCCGCTAGTTGCTGTATAAGGTTAAGAGGGTCGAAAACATTATAGCCGTTTGTATGGAGAAACTTTACTACACATTCCTCTTAAGGGCCCCATCACAGAACACGGAAAAATTTTAGGGGTCCACAGACAATCAGTCCGCTTGCCGTTTTAGATCGGATCGGCGGCCGTCTGACGTTCGAGACCTCCATCGGCCAAACACTAGACCGATCATTTCCTGTCGGCAATATGTATTCGAAAACCGGCTTTGAGGCCCCACACTAGCCGTCGTCAGTCCTCAGTTTTAGTATTAGCCAATAGTTTCTGTCAGGCCGACAACTGTCGATATTGGTCCGCGCCACCCACAGATCACCTGTAGTAGCAAGCTAGCGCCACCCAGCGGTCACACACTATGCCTGCGCATTAGCCGTTGTGAGTGTGTGGTGTGGCCGATTGCAGCCAACTGACAGGTAAGAGCCTGTACATACTGGGCGCTTTCGAGCGCGCGCTTTCGTAACGCGCGCTCTGAGAACCTGTCATCTCATACATTTTTGACATTTCGTACACAGTGACCGCGCGCTTTTTGACTGACGCGCGTCAGACACGAGCTGTCAGTTTTGGCGTTAGCCGCGCGCTCTCAGATACAGGGGCTGCCTTGGGACTGTACATGTGATCGCGCGCTTTCGTGTAGAGTGGACACACGTTGAGGAAAATTTTAGGGAAATTGACTCTCTACATTTTTATGAATCGCTCGTAATGTCAGTTTATAAAATATGCAGAAATTCATCAAATGGTTTTATACAAATTTTATAACAATTGATAAAGTTAGGTCCATGTTTTGATACAATGTTACAAAAATTCAATGAGTCTATTTTATCTTTTAGTATTACAGTCGTCACAAATTAAGATGCCCGTTTTGACACATGGTAATGACCCTAGAATGTAACTTGTTACGAAAACCAAAAAATCAAATATATGCTGATTACTTATCAAAGGTGTATGAAAATAATATGTTACATTTTTTAACGCATCATAAATTAAGGCAAAGTGAATTCCGCATATTATTTTTGCGTTTATTCTAAATTAAACGCAAATTCGATTAACTGCGAAACGTCTCGAAAAACAGTTACGTTCTCAGTCTTTATTTTTTTAAATACTAGTGTTGTAACCGTTGCGTGCAGGATTTCTCCAGCTTCATTCAATTTTATCGACATAATCGTTATAACCACTTTAATAGATTAATTTGTAAAATTGATCTTTTTTGTGTGAAAACTAGATTGGCGCTTAAAGCATTAGTGAAATTATGAATTGGCAACAATGATTTCGATAAAACGGTTTCTAGGCAAACTTAAACTTATCCAAGGAGAACGTTGCGAATGAACCGAATGAAAAAAAAAACTTTAAATAAAACCTAGACAACCCTGCACACCTCACCATGTCGCATCGTCACGTTCACCTATCCAGAGATTTCTTAAAACACGTTTCGTTCGGCTTGTTCGAAGCGTTCGCATCGGACAAGCGTGCGTTCACCATAAGCGGCCTGTACGCGTTGGTCCAACCACTGGCCAATACATCGTACATTGACACTTTTGAACTAACAAGACGTTTAAAAAGGTTCTTTCAAAAGTGTTAATATACGACGTATTGGCCAATGCTTGGGCCAACGTGTACAGGCCGCTATAATAAGTAATGTAGCTACTCTATGACCATGTCTATGTTGTGAGCTGTAGTTAAAATACCTACTTGCACTTTTAGAGTTTAGTCGGAATCGTAAGACGATCGTGATCAAACTGTCGGCCGATAGTTTGGTTTTGAGAACCTGCGAGCACTTGTGATTTTTAGTCGACCGATAGTTGGTCGATAGTTTAGTTGAATCCGGGCGCGCTCTCATATAGTCCTTCATGCACAGGCCGATAGTTGTCCGATAGTTGTATAACTGTAACTATAACTATAGTTGTAGAAACTATTGGCCAGTCATGTTCGATAGTTCGATACCGAATGGGCAGTCTACCGATAGTTGGGCGATAGTTTAGTTGAATGCAGTGCGCGCGCTCACATAGTCCTTCATGCACATTACCGCCCGGCCGATAGTTGTGCGATAGTTTGATCATACAACTATCGGCCAGTCATTTTCGATAGTTTGATCGGTCGATAGTTTAAGCGCACTGACGATTGCCACTGCCTTAAAACTCTATACTGAATCCGAGAACGACCAAACTATCGCCCAATTAAAAATCACAAGTGCGCGTTCGCTCTTATATAAATTATGCAATTTATGTGGCGAATCCACAAGTTCATATCAAGTTTATATAACATAAAAGGTCAATTTATACTTTAATAATATGTTTATTAAAAGTATAAGTATCTATATAGTAAGTTCAACATTTTATAATAATATCTTTAGTCTTAATCCACATAAGTTGCAATGTTGCAAACCTACTATAATCGATTAGTTACTCAGAACCTTAATCGATTAATCGCGAGAATCGATCTGTTAGACGGGACCTAACGGAGGTCTTTTTAAAAAAAGGAATTATTTTTAGAACACAGTTTATTGTTTGATTTAGAATTTTAGACACAAGTTTCGCGTGAGGTGGCTGCGCTGCGACTAACCAGCCAAGGCAGGGCGCTCGCGGATGCGAGCCCAGATTGTCTGGTCAGCAGCGTCTAGCAGCTCCTCAGCAATATGCTATACAATTACCATATATAACAGCCCCTGGGTTAAGAGGAAACTTACCGTTAAATGTAAGTTTCCGTGATTATTACGTTCTTAGACGAGGAGCGGATATTGTAACGGTATTTTCATTGGTTTCCTCTGGGGGTGTGGTAACCGTATGCTTATTGCTTTGACATTTGTAAAGCTTATATTTAATACAAAAATATAGAACGAGACTTACGACTATAGTTATAGATACAATATTAAAGATAGAAAATCCCATATGGTTTTGAAGTGTAGGAACTTCCAAAACTAAGTCTTGGGAAATCTGGTCAGTGACAGTTTTAAAATCACTAATACTATCTAAATTTATACTTCTTATTTTAGAAATTGGAATCTTAGGGCTAATCTCGGTGAGCCGGTGGAAATTACAACAACTATCATTTATGATGTTGAAATCTGTTATAACATTTGGAACGTGTAATTTCGGATAGTTCTTTGTTACAAGCTTAATGTTCTTATAGAAGGCTACACATTGCAGAGGAATATTAAGTACACCTGTACCGGATATTACTATTTCAGATACAACATTGTCACATTCGATGGATAATTTAGCGGGTTTGGATTGGACAAATATCCATTTATTATCATTTAGCCTATGCCAAATATCCACTTCTCCAATAATAAATTTATAAGGACATGTTTCCGGAAGAGAGGTAAGAGCTTTGGTAATGATTTCTATTTCACAGGAAGGGCTGGATAGTACCGCATAGACGTCTGTAATTTCACAAAGGTAAGTTTCAGTAAGTATGTTTTTACAATTTTTCAGGTCTTTAAGGTAAGTATAGAATGATTTATCCTTAGCCAGGGCTAAGAATTGTTCGGAAGGAACAATCATAGCGAAGGAGTTTAATTTATCGTTGGTGTGTGGAGTTGGCAAAGGTATGTTTTTATACAAATTATATTGTTGTAAACTAACTAAAGGTAATTTGACAATGAACATTAATTTGTTATTCAAATAATAGCATGTTAAATCAGCTGTGTTAATTAATACATGAATATTGCTTACATCTAGACTAACTGGAAAATCCTTATACTTAGGTAATATTTTTAAATTGCCAACAAGATCTTTATACATTTGGCTTGGAGTTAAAATAGATGGATGTAGTGTATTACTTTTTACAAATAAAATAGAATTCAGAAGATCTTCAATTTTAAAAGACATGGTAAGCAGATTAGCTTCTAACACATTTAGAATATTATTTATCTTAACCTTAAAACTAATTATATTTACAGCATCCGATACATTTTTCACAGAAAGGGACAAACTTTCAATTACATCTGTTAATTTTGCCTCATTAGTGTTTAATTCGTGGATAGATCGGTTTATATTGGAAATAGCAGATTGGGATACCATGATCGTTTTCTTAAGTGAGGCCATTAACTTTTCGTCATTCCTTTGCAAGGCTTGAATAGCGTTTTCATAATTTTGAGCATCATCCTCATCCAAAGTGCCAAATATGTGTTTGAATGCTACTCCTATTCCTCCAAACCATGCTCGTTTGGAGATGCTATTTGACATAATATGAGAGATGGAGTTAAAATCACGCGAAATATCTGAATATAGAGCTTCTAAAGGTTGTAGTAGGTTTTGGCATTGATTTATGTCTATTTCATCATTTGAACGACATTGGGACCGAATGATGTTGAATACATCGTGGATGTTTTCCATATGATATTCGAGTGGAGACACGTCGACTGGAATAACAATATGGAATTCATCATTTATAATTTTAAGAGTGCCGACAGGATCGAAGAGTATACCAGGACTTTTGTGGATCTTAGTCACATAACTGTCTTCGCCTCTTGCCAGACAAATTCTGTAAATGGATATGTGTATAAGTATATTAAAATAAGACGAGTAAAATAAAATGATTGTTGTATATAGAGTTGTAAATAAAATTGTAAACCTATTCTTAACTTATTAGTTGCGTAAATTGAAATGTGTTAATCACTTCCATGGGCAGGCTTCACTTCATCATAATGATGTTTGACGTGGCGTCTATTTATTAGGAGAGACAATGTATTATTCCTATGGATTTTGACTATTTTATAAGGACCTTTCCATATGGGTGAAAGTGCTTTACGAAGCCTGACATGGTTTTTCAAGTACACGTAGTCTCCTACTTTATATTGAGTAGGGCGTGAATGTCTATCATAATATCCTTTAGAACGCTCCTTTGAAGCGTTGATATTCTCCAAGGCTTTTCCGCGAGAAATTTTGAGACGGTGTTGAAGCATCTTAATATATTCGGGATATGTAACGTCGGTGCGTTGATCGAAGACAGAGTCAGGAATATAAGGTTTATGGCCGAAGAGGAGTTCGTATGGCGTGAATTTCGTGGTAGTGTGTACATTACTGTTATATGTTAACATAGCGGTATACACATATTTGTGCCAGTCGGTTTGATTCTCATTTACGTAAGACTTTAGGTACTCCTTCAGGGTGGAGTGACTACGTTCCAAAGCACCTTGAGTTTGTGGGTGGTAAGGTGAGGACCACGTTTGTTTGATCTTTAGAAATTCGCAGGTGCGCTTGAAAAGGTCTGCGGTAAAGTTTGTGCCCTGGTCAGTCAATATAGATTTCGGAATTCCGAACAGCGATATGAAGTGGACTAGGCATTCACAGGTTTCTTCGGATGTGGCATTAGCTATGGGATATGCAATGGAGAATTTTGTCAGGTCATCTTGGAGGGTTAAAATGAATTTCAATTTAAGGAGACCAGCTTCGGGTAAGGGACCAACGAGATCGAGACTGATCCTTTCAAAAGGACGGGTAGAGGTTGTTGTTATTTGCATAGGAGATCGGTTTATTTTCCTAAGGGCTTTGTTAGACTGGCAGAGTTTACAATTTTTTACGTAATTTTCGATATCTGTTCTCATGGCTTTCCAATAGTATCTCTCTTTTATTCTATTGAACATTCTTTGGGAGCCCAGATGACCTGCTATAGGAATATCGTGATTTTCCTTGAGAATTTTCGCGATTTCGGTAGGCACAGGATAAATAATGGTATTATGATGCACATTCACTGTTATGTTTGTATTATTGAATAGATACGTGAGCATACCATAGATTTTAATGAAAGAATGTTGTTCGAAGAGATTCTTGAAGTCTGGTATAGCAATTTCACTGATGTCGCCAGTGAGTAAAATATCGTCTCGAGCCGCTTTAAGAGTTTTAAATATTTCAGGGTATGAGCTTGCGTCAAAATAGTAAACTTTCGTGAATAAGAGATAATAGGTTTTTCCTTTTATTTCTATTTTCTTGAAAGAGTGAAGTTCTCTTTCAGAGTCGAGTATGTCGGAAGAGTCTTCGAGTTCGGAGAGGATATCTTGGAGGTAAGGGTTTGAATCATCTAAATCGATAGATACAGGGAGAAGGATTGTTTTACAGCTGCTCTTAAGGAGGGATTCGTTATGCTCCTGTATGTGAGTACTAAAGGTCTCATCTTTTTTGGCGAAACATTTGAGGAATGTGTTATAGTCTTTGTTTAGGTTCGAGGTTTCTCTTGATGTTTCAGGTGTTTGAGGAGGAGATTGAGGACTAGGAGCTTCCGGAGGTGGTGAGGTAGTAAGAGGATTTGGTTGTCTATTTTCAGGGCTGTATGCGGATAGTGAGATATCATCACCCTCTAGAAGAGGAATGGAAGGTAAATTACTATTTGATCCAAGGAGACTGGATCGGATATCAAGATCATCTAGAGTTATTGGGCTGAATGGCGAAGAGGTTTCGGGGTTAGTCACAGGATTTTGATTTTCAGGGACATCTGGTGCTGGTGGGCTATTTTCCACAGGTTCCACAGGATCTAGCTGTGGAGGTAAGTTCTCGTCATGGGATGCAGTATGATTGGGACTATCCGATTGAGGTAAGACAGGGTTAACAGGGTATCGTGATAGGGCATCAGCGTTACTATTTATCTTTCCTTTCTTGTATTCGATTTCATAGTCAAACTCTTCGAGTTTGAGTCTCCATCTAATGAGTTTAGAGCCGGGGTCTTTATGGTTGAATAGCCATTTAAGAGGTCGATGGTCAGTAACTATTGTGAATCGGTGACCATATAAGTATGGTCTAAAGGTTTTCGTGCCAAAGAGAATGGCAAGACATTCTTTTTCAGTTGTACTATAGTTACATTCGGCTTTGTTCAAGGTCCGAGATGCATATGCGATTGGCTTGTCATTTCCTATCATACCTTGGGAGAGAATAGCGGATATAGCGAAATTTGAAGCGTCACAAGTTAACAAAAAAGGTTTGGTAAAGTCAGGGTAAATTAAAAGAGGTGCGGATATTAGGCGATTTTTTTAATTGTTCAAAAGCTAGTTGATGTTCATTTTGCCAATTGAATTGAACATCCTTCTTTAAGAGATTAGTTAAGGGTTTGGCTATTTTTGACAAATCGGGTATAAAACGGCGGTAGTAGGATACTAGACCCAAAAAGGATTTTATATCTTTTGGACATTTAGGACGAGGGAAATCCTTGACAGCTCTGATTTTTTCGGGGTTAGGTCTCACACCTTGATCAGTTATAGTGTGTCCAAGGTATGACACTTCTTTTCGAAGGAATTCACACTTGTCGGGCTGAAGTTTTAGGTTAAAGTGTCTGAGTCTGTCAAAGACGTTAGAAAGGGATTTTATGTGGCTGTCGAGATCATAGGAGTAGATAACAATGTCATCTAAGTACACATAGCACTGCAGGCCTTGTAACCCGGATAGAACAGAGTTCATTAGCCTTTGAAAGCAGGCAGGAGCATTTTTGAGGCCGAAGGGCATGCGAGTGAATTCGAAATGTCCTTGAGGGACAGAGAAGGCAGTTTTAGGTGCATCACGATCAGACATTTTTATTTGGTGGAAACCGGAAGTGAGGTCAAGAGTGCTAAAATATTTGCTTTTTCCTAATTGGTCCAGAATTTCACTTATGTTGGGTATAGGGTAGGAATCACCTATTGTGATATCATTCAGTTTGCGGTAGTCGATGACGACTCTCCATTTACGTTGACCGGAAGCATCTGATTTTTTTGGGACAATCCATATGGGAGAAGACCAAGGGGATGTCGAAGGTTTGATGATCCCATCATCGAGCATTTTGTCAATTTGTTTTTGGACTTCTTGTTTGTGAACCTCTGGGAATCGATATGTCTTTGTATTGATTGGTTCAGAAGAAGTGGTAGGGATTTCGTGTTGAATAGCGTCAGTATGTGTTAATTTGTCATTCGGAAGATAAAAGATGTCGGAAAAGTCTGAACACAGATTGTGAAGAGCGTCGATTTCTTCGGTGTTTAAATGGGAAACTCGTAAAAGGTCAATAACTTGGTTAGTTCGGTCTAAAATGTTTGTCGAATCATTACCGGGACGGGGCATATGAAAGATTTGGTGGTTATTATTTTCTTTAAGAGGTGATAACTTTAATTTCAGATCGGAGTTTACTATCAAGGGTGATTCAGAGGTGTTCACTACGGTTATGTTAATCCTGGAATTAGGCTTGACTTTAACTATACAGTTGGCTATTAATAATGATTTGATGGGATGTTGATCTACAACAAGGCCTTCTTTAACTTCTGGATTTTGGACTGAACATTCAATTATTGTTTCGGATCGGGGTGCAATCGTATAAACGGGATCTGTAAATTTAAGGGGAAGCTTGATATTTTCTATTATTAATTGGTCATTTGTAAAATCAATTTTGCTAAGGGATTTTGATAGGAAGTCATTTCCGATAATCCCGTCATATGGGAATTTCAGATGACCTACGAGATGGAACTGGTGGTTCAGGGTTTGGAAACTTACTGGGATAGTACCCATTGATACCATGGGGTTAGCGTCATTACCGAGTCCGGTAAAAGTTACGTATTCGTCCCAGGTGATTTTAGGCATTTTTTCTATTGAGCATTCTTTTAATATGCTTATAGCTGCACCGGTATCGACGAGAAATGACAGAGGCTCTTTAGAAACTGAGGTTTGGACTTCGATAAAAGGTAAGTGTTTTTTCGATGGGTTAGTAGTGATGTTATGAATTTTAATATTGTTCTCTTTTATATTTTCAGGTATGGAGCTGGAAGCAGTGATTCGGCTTCTGTCAGGAATACGGGATTCTGTTTTAGGAGTTGGAGTGCTTATAGGTTCTGGTTTGGTAAGTATTTTTTGAGGATTTGATTTGTTGCCACTATGAAATTGGGGCTGGTTACCCTGTTTGTTAGTGGAATGTTTTGGAATAGTAGTATTGCCACTATGAATTTGGGGCTGGTTACCCTGTTTGTTAGTGCAATGATTTGGAATTATAGTATTGCCACTATGAATTTGGGGCTGGTTACCCTGTTTGTTAGTGGAATGATTTGGAATAGTAGTATTGCCACTATGAATTTGGGGCTGGTTACCCTGTTTGTTAGTGCAATGATTTGGAATAGTAGTATTGCCACTATGAATTTGGGGCTGGTTACCCTGTTTGTTAGTGCAATGTTTTGGAATAGTAGTATTGCCACTATGAATTTGGGGCTGGTTACCCTGTTTGTTAGTGCAATGATTTGGAATTATAGTATTGCCACTATGAATTTGGGGCTGGTTACCCTGTTTGTTAGTGCAATGTTTTGGAATAGTAGTATTGCCACTATGAATTTGGGGCTGGTTACCCTGTTTGTTAGTGCAATGATTTGGAATGGTATTGGTTGCGGTGCCGGTTTTGTTGATTAATTTTCCCGTACGGCACTGGGCGGGAAATCTGGCGAGTTTAAATTATCGTATTGATAATTTTCGAAATTGTTGTTGCTAGTGTTGTTTTCCTCTAATGTGGAAATTGTATGAATTGGTCGGCGTGGTTGACCTTGAGAGGTATTAGGAGCAGGACGGTTAGCCGGATAAAATCTAGGTTGGGGTTGGCCATAACGTTGGTTGTTATACTCACGTTTTCGACACACATCTATAGTATGACCAGGGATTTTACAATATCTACATATTACAGGAGAAGAGCCAAGTGGGGCTGCTGACGACATGTTATTGTTGTTAAAGGGCCTATTCATTAATTGAGGGAAAGATCGATTTGGGAATTGGCGGGGGCGCCCTTGATTTTGGGAAAATGACGGAGCATTACGACGTGTGGCTAGTAATATTTTCTCTTCAGAAACTGCAAAGTTAATAGCCTCATTTAAGGTCTCTGGATCCCGGCATCTTACAAAGGTAGATAAGCTGGGGTTCAAACCTATCATAAATGTATGTAGGGCAAGATCTTGCATCGCAGCGACACGGCCAGCCAGTTCGCCTTTTTTCTTGGTTGGGATTGATATATTAATTTCTGTTAGTAATTTCGAAAGGCACGACTCAATCCGGAGTGCGAACTGGTTGACTGTTTCGTTTGGCAATTGTTTACAATTTTGGAGATCAGAAAGGAGCGCGGCATAATGTTTGCGCTCGCCGAATTGGGATTTTAAAAAGTTTTCTAGTTGCTCCCAACTTTCGAACTCTTTTATAGAGCAAGCACTTTCTGCACGGCCTTCTAACTGGCTCAATATGTATTTGAGTAAAATATCTTGCTGCGAACTAGAGGCAAGACTGATTGCGTGTTTGCAATTATTCGTGAACGCAGTGAGCCTTTCGCGGCTCCCATCGTATTTATTTATAAATTTTATCAAAACATTTAAGTCTATTTGCGACATGATGATAGGGCAAGGGATAGGCGATTTACTGCGTGTTACTACTTGACTAGGCTCCTCTTTTGTAAGCTGATCTTTACTCATTGAAAGATTAGAATTTGGCACCCGTACAATAACAAATTAATCAGTTCGGAATACTAGTTCGTAACAAAATAAATTTATAGTTTCTTAAAACTAACACAAGAATCGATTAACAACGGGATAAAGTCTGAGTATGGAACAAAGCTTCACTCACAGTAACAATGTTGCGAGTCCGGCGACGGCGACAGGAAGCGGTGACTGCATTCTTGTGCGATAAGAATTATGAAGTCTATGAATACGGCGAACAGTTTTGGGAATTGATTTAATCACGAACACACTTTGATTAAATGAATCGACGTTCACTTTTCACTCTTAAACACAAAACACGAAACACACGGGGAATATTTTCTATGAACTTTCTTGTGTTTTCAGGAAATTATGAAGTTTCCTTCTTCAGGTAATACAGGAACAGCGAAAATTCTTTCTTTTCAGGATGCGGCGAGTTTTTCTTTTATTTTCAGGATACAGCGGAATGATTTTCTTCTAAGGATACAGTGATTTTCTTATATTTCAGGATACAGCGGGATGATTTTCTTCTAAGGATACAGCGGTTTTCTTTTATTTCAGGATACAGCGAGAAGATTTTCTTCTAAGGATACGGAGATTTTCTTTTATGTCAGGATACAGCGGGATGATTTTCTTTTGTGAGTCACGGCACAGCACGGAATAGAACTGGTACTTCGCGAAAGAGGCGAAACCGGGGATATTTTATCCCACCGCTGCCACCAATGTTAGACGGGACCTAACGGAGGTCTTTTTAAAAAAAGGAATTATTTTTAGAACACAGTTTATTGTTTGATTTAGAATTTTAGACACAAGTTTCGCGTGAGGTGGCTGCGCTGCGACTAACCAGCCAAGGCAGGGCGCTCGCGGATGCGAGCCCAGATTGTCTGGTCAGCAGCGTCTAGCAGCTCCTCAGCAATATGCTATACAATTACCATATATAACAGATCACAGACTCGTATGGTTACATGCCTAATCACGTCACTTTAGCATGTGTCAAAACGGGCATCTTAATTTGTGACGACTGTAGGTGCACCCAATGTTCTTTTTCATCCATCGCCGTCGTCTTTTAAAGTGATTGTAGAGGAGCCACACACAAAACAACTACTTCGGAAACCATATCCGCACTAAGCCAGAAGTATACTCGCCCTAGTAACGCTCGTCCAACGCCATGCAAAGCGCTGAGTGTGTACGCTATCAACGCTCGCCAAACGCAACGCCAAGCGCCCAGTGTGTACCAGCTCTAATTGCCAACAGGCGGACTAATCGTCTGTGGGGCCTTTTACAGGAATGGGAACCACGTGGGTAAAACCGCGGGGCGCCATGCGCCACTAGTAATACCTATTATAAAGAAGAAAATTTGTTTTTTTTTGTAATGTATAAACACAAAAACTACTGAACTGATTTTGAAAATTCATTCCTCAGTAGAAAGCTACATTATTCCCGAGTGACATAGTCAGCTGTCCCGATGTTCCTACGGGAACGGTTGCTCGCGCTATAGCCACTAGTAATACACTAGGTACCTATATGAAATTACTTTTGTATGTAGGTACCTATCTACAGGAAAAACAACAATACTTTTATCTGGCGTTGCATAACGCTGATAAAATGTGCATTAAAATTTATACTTTATATCTGATATAAGTCATATAAGCATTCAAGATAAATCTCACGGAAACTCTTTTAAAAGATATTGTGAAATAAATATTTTTATTTGATGTATTAAATAAACCCACACATAATTATATTGTACCTAGCGTTTGGGGCTTTTCATGGTTGCTTTGCCGTAATCCTATAATTCTTAATAGAATGACACATACACAGGTGATTTTCACGAACAAACATTTTCGATATCTCATGTAGGGGGACACATATTCTCAAACTTTTATACATCCTTTAATTTTTCACATATAATTTTAATTGATTGATAGTAAGTATAATCTACTTGTACTATTGAAAAATGGAAAAGAAGTATTAAGAAAAAATCGACCCGTCTCACAACCAGCTCCGATGGGTCGATTTTTCTAAATACTTCATTTTCCATTTTTCAACCATAAAAATTGCATTGTGAATGCAAAAAAGTAAATATTTGAATACTTGTACTATTATTTATTCTGTGGTATAATCTTCTATCTATTTTACCAACATTCAAGGTAGGGATCGGTCCCTTTTGATAAATAAAGTTACTAACTGATAAATAACTAACGAGCAGTTACAGGATTTCGTGGCGTTTAAACTACATAAGGCCTCTCATAAAAACATCTCTAGTTTTATGCTATACTAGCGGCCGCCCACGGTTTTACCCGCGTGGTTCCCGTTCCCGTGGAAATATCGGGGTGAAAAGTATCCTGTATGTTATTACAGCCTATAATCTATCTCTGTTGAAAATTTCATCCAGGTCCGTTCAGTAGTTTTTGTGTGAAAGAGTACCTAACATACATCCATACTCACAAACTTTTGCATAATTATATATAGGCACTTAAATAGGTATTAGCTTTTCGCCTTTTCTTTTTCTTTTAAAAGAAAAGGCGAAAAGCTAGACGTTATCCCGCGGGAATGTGATATTTTTCCGGAATGAAAAGTATTCCTATGTTCCTCTCCAGGCTACAAAGTATCTGTGTCCCAAATTCCAGCCAAATCCGTTCAGCTGTTTTGGCGTGATTGAGTAACAAACATCCAAACATCTTAACATCCAAACATCTAAACTTTCACATTTATAAGATTATTACTAGCTGACCCGGCAAACGATGTTTTGCCATATAATAGTGGACCCGGTCACCAACATCTTGTGTTTGTGTTTATACATCAAAAGTTGCCTACACCAGACAACAAATAGCGCTAGTTACACACTACCAATAAAGGGGGGCCCAACAAGCTTGGTCTCTATTTCCTACACATAAAAAATTACTCTGTGAAGTAGAGTGAGTGTCAGATAACTCTGCGCGCATGCGCGACTGGGGCATTTTTGGCGCTAGTTACAGTACATTTTTTTATTCTATGCTTATGGAAAAGCTTAGTATTCGATTTTGACCGCGCAGACGTCAGTGATTACATACTCTTTGGAAACGGCAATGGAAGAAATGACAGATTTGTATCGAAGGTACAAGTTAAACGATTTTTCATAG
Organism: Crambus lathoniellus; assembly: GCA_949710035.1. Lineage (NCBI taxonomy): Eukaryota > Metazoa > Arthropoda > Insecta > Lepidoptera > Crambidae > Crambus > Crambus lathoniellus. Next base: position 13,933,410 of record OX453315.1, read on the forward strand.
AAAATTACAATTTTTTTCTTAATTTTCCGGAATAATAAGTAGCCTATGTTACTCTGCAGCTCCTAAACTATCCCCATACCAAATATCACGTCGATCCGTTGCTCCGTTTTGACGTGAAAGAAGGATAAACAAACAAACACACTTTCACATTTATAATATTAGTATGGATAACATACCTAGTAGTAGAGTAGGATTAGTAGGATGCTTTGCAATTTTAGGAATAAAGGGAAACAATCGGCAACTCCTGGTTTTTCGCAACACATTGATAGGATAAATAAATATTAATAACTAGCTGACCCAGCGCGACTTCGTTCCCGTGGCCCTACCCCCTACTCCACCCTACCCTACCCGTACTCTACCCCTACCCTACTCTACCCCTACCCTACCCCTACCCTACCCCTACCCTACCCCTACCCTACCCCTACACCTACCCCTACCCCTACCCCTACCCCTACCCTACCCCTACCCTACCCTACCTATACCCTACCCTACCTTTACCCTACCCTACTTCTACTCTACCCCTACTTACCCCCTCCTCCCCTATTTTCTCACCGTAAGAACCTTCCTTGGACTTCCACGAACATTTCAAGACCAAAATTAGCCAAATCGGTCCAGCCGTTCACGCGTGATGTCGTGACCAAGGGAAATAGGGATTCATTTTTATATAATAGGTCTTTACATATGAAATTGCCGTTTTTTTCTTTTGTACATAAAACTTAACAACTTTTATAATATTAGAAATATATAATTTCTTTAATATTGCGTTACATTAAGACCGTATCGAGCAACTTTTGATAATTTAATAACCACGATATTTGATTATTTACATAGAAAAAACTTATTCCGAAAGTTACGACTATTTTTGTTTCCAGTATTTCGTACTTTATTAGTAGTAACTTAGTGAAAAAAATTTTTTTTCTCTTAACGAATGTGTCATTTAGTAGTTAAAATATCCATAAATATGTGTGTAAAATTTTGTAAATTTACTTAATATTAGTCGTTAAATAATAACAAAAACGTTAGTATGGAAAAAAAAATAATTACAGAAATCTCCATACAAAACGGCAATTTCATAGGTAAAGACCTATTATATAGATAAAAGCAAAAAGATGTATGGCATATAAAACAACTACCTACATACTCTTACAAGTAGATTACGGATGGGGTTAAACATTTTGAAAACAAAAGCGCGAAACAAAACTTTTCCATATGACACATAATTCGTGAGATTGCAAAAGAAGTTGCAAAGTTTGCGTATCGCATGTTATTTATAATCGGCTAATGGTATATTATCATTGGGCGCATTACCGTATCGTCTGATATTCGATCGAACGGTTCTATATCGCATTATCCTCAAAGGTTCCCGGTTCCCTTCGAAGGGCGAAAAAACGATGAATAGAGCTTATGGAATCCAATAAAATGGGGCATTCTTGGCGCTCGCTTCTGAGCTAATTTCGCATTACTCACCCGTGAGCTATTACTATTATGAACCTTCTTGGCATACCTATCTAATGTAGAAATAAAAATAAAAATATCCAAAATATTTATTTTGTAACTAGAGTATTTTCCTATTTTTGATATAAAAATATCTGTGCCAGGAGGCACCGCACTTCCATATCGATTTCTGTACTTCTAGTTATGTAAGTACAAGACTTAAAAAATAAAATCTTATATAAAACTAGCCTTCCGCCCGCGGCTTCGCCCGCGTGTACTACACGACGCTATCCCGCGGGAAGGTGATATTTTTCAGGAATAAAAAGTAGCCTATGTTCTTTCTCAGGCTCTAGACTATCTCTGTACCAAAATTCATTCAAATCGGTTTAGTAGTTTAGGTGTGATTGTGTAACACACAGACAGACAGAGACGCATAAATAATATAAGTAAGGATTACATTTTACTTTCCATGTGTGTGATGAAATGATGAAGAAATGATTTGGGACATTTATGGTTAGAGTACGTTTGACTGCAAAATTTCGTGCTCCTTCGAGATCAGGCGTGAAATAAAACCAGACAGTAGGTACTAGTTACTTTCACATTTATATTATTAGTACAGATTTAAGATTTTGTTTTATTTGGTTCGGATTTCCTGTTTCCCGACATTTTCCGCAAGGTCTTGTCAATACTAGTCGTAGAGGGTTATACTCACAGAACACGGAAAGATTTTTTTTACTTTCCATGTTCTGTGGTTATACTCGTACTTGTCGTAGCTCCACGGGGCCCTCCACACTGCGTCTCCTACTGACGGATGGTGAGAGAAAGTAATGAGGGGTTAAGGCGATACTCGGAAAAAATATGCTAAAGCGAGATAGCAATGAGAAAACGACGCGCTCGGGAGCGAGACCGATTTTGCAGATTACGCAAAAAAAACTCAAAATCACTTCGTATTAAAAAACTAAAGCGATTTAAAAAAGATGCTTCTATACGATCCTAAATATTATTTGTGTGTGTATCCACTAATTAAACCAATTTTCAATGGTATATGTAACCCCATTAAGAATAATCTTGATATTTCGTATTTTTTTTTGGGGTATTATTGAAAAGAAAAAGTGTCGAGGCAAAATCATAAAATCGTGTTTCTGAAACTATACGATTCTAGATAAAGGTATGAAGAATGTATATCTTATTACCAGATTTATAACAACTCTAACCGTCCTATAGTTTTATATCAAAAAGTCCATACTTTTTCCGAGTAGCGCCTATTCCCTCATCCTCATCGGGTGACTGGATGGGGGATCAGGAAGCGGCTAGGGGAGTCCCACATAACCACCGTCCGCACACTGTACGCGGGCGGGATATTCAGTCCCATCACTATAAAAAGGTTATACTTAGCCATTGTGAAAAATGAAAATTATTACGTAGCTTACTTCCGCAAAAAAAAACACAACATGCAAGATGCACAACATGGTGACATCAACATAAACACAACATGAACACCGAGTGTTCGGTGTTGGTTTACGCACGAACGTCTCATCATCTCCTGAGGATGCCCTAGGTTGGGGCGTAACCCGCGTAGAGTAGTCTAACCGGTGAAGATGCAAGTTGTATTGCTGTCTTGCTAAAGGCAGGTATTTGTGCACTGGCACATTTGCGTGGTTTATATGTGCATTTGTTTACGGGCGGGCGGTGCATCTTGCATGTTCTGTTTTCTTGCGGAAGTAAGCTACATTTATTTTGTTTTCACAATGGTTAAGGACTTCCTCCAATTGACACCTGATTCAATCAAATACTTGTTTATACTTAGATTCTATTATTTCAATTTTCAAAGGATCATGTATTCTTCGACAAATTAATTTACATTTTGTAGATTTCACTGAATAGCGTACTAAACCATAAGTAAATTTTTCCTTAACCATTTTCTTTCGCAGTAATACCATACCCACTGGCTTGAAGGAGTTAATTAGTCCGAAATTTGTTTTTCATGAAAACCTGTAGATTCAGTACTTTCACACATAAAAGCTTGTACTTTTTTTTTATCAAGAATTCAATGCATAACTAAAGTACATAGGTACCTTACTCTTAAGCTGCGTAATATGAAAATCATTTTTCTTCTTATTCCATCCCCATTTAGGGTATAGGGTAGGTATACACCGGTGTATGGTGGCTGAGTGGAGCATGCATATTTGATGCGAGCTTAATGTCGTCGGGGCGTAAGCGGATTGCCGCTAAATGGTGGCGCGTTTGCGAGAGGCTGTGGCTACATACCGGCCATTAGGTAACTTTGAAAAGTACCTATACTGATTTAAGCTTAAAGGCTGTGTTATAGTTTTATGTGCTAACCGTCGGTTAAGCGCTTTTGAACAAAGGGGTTTTCTACGCCTACCTCGCTCAATATATACCATATGTATAATGAGAATTAAGTTCGGTCGTTTGAATTCTATATTTTACCTTTTCAGAAATTGAATCCGATTACAAGATAGGCACCGATTAAAGGCGCGCTCACGGGGGCAACTAAATTTTCCCAATACCTTAGCTGTCAATCCTCGCCAAATATAACGTTGGACCAATGTCAAAATGTAACAACCTGTTGCTGAGAAACGGCCACACAATACTATACCACGAAATATGGAGCAAAATTTATGAATACGGAAAAGAATGTGAATGAAGAACGCGCGCCTTAAGAGTGTTAAGTTCTGATATAGAAGAAGTAACTGTAATGAATAATTTAAATGCAAAGACAATATTTTTATCACAAAAATGCATATTATCAAACTCGGTAATAAAAATTCAAATGATTTTATCTTTCAATTAATCCTCATTCCGCAAATACATGACGTAATCCACTAACCCGGTGGTGGGCGGAACCAGCTGGGCGGGCGCGGCGGCGTGAATACTTCATCAGATATATTTAGCCCTAGAACTCTGTAATACATATATGGTTATGCCCAGTTTCTATTCAATCAGTTTTGCTTACGAATGGTAAGTTTGATAGATGAAACGTAAAACAATTTGTTTTTTTTTATAGTATAGGTTATCGGTAGCAAGAATAATTAAAAAAAAAAAAATTAAAATAAAATAAAATAATTATTAAAATTAATTATTAACGGCATTGAAAAAAGAAACCCAAATAAGACAGTATCGCAACTTTTAACAATAAAATTAAGAATCATACACACACAAGTAATAGATTTCTGGGTGCACTATTGAAATGAAATTAATCCATACGATGTCATCAGATAGACGCTTTTAGCACCTTTTATTTCAGATTTTAAATGGACTCTATAACTCAGTTAATATACCTAGGAGCAATTAACATCGCAATTTTGAACTATTAGAATCATTGAAATACAATTTCAGTTATGCTTATATTAGAATCATACACAGAAGGAAAAAAATGTAAAATACAAAATAGCCTCTTACGTTTTTCGAAAGTTTCTCATGACAATTAAACTTGGAGTTCTCATTTTTATTAATGCACTTTTAATTTTTACTTTGTTTTCGACCAAATACATAGTTAAGTACATCTTAATTAATTATAACAGATGGCGCTGTGAGAACCTGTTAATCGTCCAATAAAAGTTAGCAAAACATTGATTACTTGGATATACTTAATATGTTATTTATACAACAGCAAACTTAATCTTTTTTTTTAAAGAAAAGCAACTGGCTGCACCAAAATAAAAGCTCATGTTAGCTTTTAGATTTCTGCGCGCCCTGTTAATTGAAATGTGAATTTTAGGGGGCTACTCGGAAAAAGTATAGACTTTTTGATAAAAAGCAATAGCACGGTTAGAGTTGTTACAAATCTGGTAATAAGATTCTTTGTCCTCTCCTTTTCCCGTTACACGGGGTCGGCTTTCTTTATCATGCGGCGCCATGTAGTCCGCTGGCTGGTATCCTCTTCTTTGAGTCCGAGGATCTTCATGTCTCTCTGGACATTCGTCAACCAGGTCGTGGGTGGTCTTCCCCTTCTTTTTTTGTAGCCATAGAAAGGCACTTTTTCTTTCTTGTAATAAGATTCTTCATTAAGTATAAATAAAATATAAATTTCTTCAAACCTCTATCTGAGATTCGTAAAGTTTCAGAAACACGAGCTTATGATTTTGAAATTTACACTGACACTTTTTCTTTTCGAAAAGACCCCTAAAATACTGGAATATTAGAAATTGGCTTAATTAGTGGAAACCAATACTTACCATTTAGGATCGGATAGATTTTTGTTTTTAAAATCGCTATACTTAGTTTTATACTAAGTTTAGTTTTATATCTAGTTTTATACTTAGTTTACGAAGTGATTTTGTGTTTTGTTTTGCTAAATCTGCAAAATTGGTATCGCTCATGTGATACAAAACACGCTATAATTTAGTTGGCCGTAAAAGTATAAACTTTTACGGTATAACTTTTATAGTACTTACCTATTTCAATACTTATTGCAAAAGCTTATATTTTAATTTTCCACTCAACCTCTTCGGAACCGCACGCAAAGTTAATCTACCAATAAAAGTTAGCGCAAACATTGTTTACTTGGATAAACACCGCACTCGCAACCCCTTGACTTCCCTTGATTTGCATATCAATTGGTAGCGAAAAACATGTTTAAAATAAAAGTGCCCCTAATGGGTTTATAAACAGATTTCTGCAAGAACAAACTTCCAGTTGTCGCGGTAAAGCGTATGAATAAATCATATCAAATAACTATAAGGGGAGATTTGCTTTCTTTTAGATCAAAACATTTAGGGATGATGGAACAGATTTCAGGGTAGTACCTACATTATGATTTTTTAATGACCAACCTTTTTCTCTTTCCGATTATTGAAATATTTATTATTTTAATGGCAAATCTTTCTGTCTTACGTTTCTGGTATTGTTATTTGTTATTTTGTAGCTTTTGGTTGAGCTTACGAAATTCACCGTCTTTATATAACTTTAGAATGAAATGCATTGGAAAACAGAATAAATAATAAAAAAAATTAAGGTAGGTACCTACCTACTTAAAATAAGTTTAAAAAAAATGTGTTTTGGCAGCGGCAGCAACGAAAACTTTGATAAAAATTCTTTGTCACGCAGACATATCTTTCAAAAAAGATCTTATTATAGAGTAGGGCAGGCGTACCGGTTTTGGCCACTGTACCGGTTTTGGCCACTTTTTGCTCTAAAAGTTTTCTAAACAACTTTTAGCCATTTTTGATAAAGGCAATTAAAATAAGGTAATTTAAGGTAATAATAACAACCGTTAGAATTCCTTATGTCATAAGATTTCTTTTCAATAAATTCCATTTTCTGTTTTAAAAAATGTTTTGTATGAAAATTTAAAGAAATTTGTTTCGGAGGAAATTACTTTATATACCTTTGTTTTTGACAATTAAATTGTTGTTTTGCAATTGACTGGTTTCTAGCGCATTGGAATATATTGATTTTACCTGGGTTTGGTTTTGATTTTTCGCAATACTTACAAAAGTTTAACTATCAGTAAGTGGCCAAAACCGGTACATTTGGTACCTCTCACACATTGTGTGTAATATAAAAAAAACTATTATTCTTTTATAAATTTGAAAAATGTACCTTTAAAGGTAGATAAATTATCTATAATTTAAGATATAATTTGTGTCCTAAATACTTAAGACCATTTAGTACTTAGTGCTTAAAAGTAAAAAAATCCTTAAAGTGGCCACAAAGGGTACGTCTGCCCTAATTTCATTTTTTAAAAACGGGGAAATGTATTTAATGAAAAAAAATAATCAAAAAAAGTTGAAAATGATTTTGCTCCTATAAACAAATCTTAGCAAAATCTTAGTTTGGGTGAAAAGCCGAAATCCTATTGATGGTACAAAGAAAAATTTAATTTCCTCATGACTTCACACACCCGTTACAATCCATTCAGTGTCTCGCATTTTCAGGTCTTTATCGAAATCATTTCAACGTCGCATCGCACATTGAATTTCGCAAAAATTCTCCTATACCGATTGATACGAGAAATTTGTGTCAGGAATTTAGGCTTTGTAGCTGTAAATATAGGGTTCAAAGTTGGTGTGTGAGGTGTGGTATTCTCTTGGGTGTTCCGAGGCGTAGCGAAGTGTATGGAACACCTAGAAGCTGTAAGCTTCTCAGAGACACGGTGATTCAATCCGCAGCCCCTGCGGAGTGGCGGCATTGCGTCTTCTATTCTATAGGTACCAAGATTTTTAAAAGCAGGTACCTACCCTAAGCACATCTTAAATATTCGCACGTATTTTTAAATAAATAAAATTTTAGGGATACGGTACAACGCAAACTGTTTTATTAATAAACAGTGTGCGTCAGCGTTGTCAGGTCGGTAAGTCCAAAAATCTAAGCGAAGTTGGTGGTTACATCATGAAACGCGTTGAGATCTAAAACAGTAGGATATCGTCCCTTCATCCCCATATACTCTACATTAATATTATAATGATTAAACTCAAAAATACTGGACTGATTTAAAAAAATCTTTAAAGCTAGATTATTCCCATATTATTTCGCTAAGTTTTACATTACAAGTCTTATTTATTTTCATTGAAAACTCCAACTCTACGTCTCATCAGAGAAACGTTTAAAATATCCAGCTGTCAGAGGCAGGGTCATAATTAGAGAGAGCGCGACGGCCGTCAGCCGCACGCTGGGTACGACGCCTAATCACTGGGTGCATGCTTTGTTGATAAAGAGTATATTTACAGAAGTTAGATTTTTTTAATAATTGTTGCTATTATTTTAAATACTTAAATTAATAACGTGTTATTCGGTTTTATAATGCACTAGCTTTCCGCCCGCGGCTTCGCCCGCGTGGACTACACGACGTTATCCCGCGAGAATATGATATTTTTCCGGGATAAAAAGTAGCCCATGTTCTGCCCCAGGCTACAAAGTATCTATGTCCCAAATTACAGCCAAATCCGTTCAGCCGTTTTGGCGTGATTGAGTAACAAACATACAAACATCTAAACATCCAAACATCTAAACTTTCACATTTATAATATTAGTAGGAAGTAGGATGATCCGGCTTCAACGAATGAGGGGCAGGCGGGGACCCTGTTTAACTGGCTTTCTTCGGAAACCTATTGCAGGCACCCAGCCTTTCACACTTTAGGATGTCTTGCCCAGAATATCAAACCTTTATTTTAATTTTCTCTGTTGCTTTTTGGTGTGATGAGATATATGATTTTCTATGAGAAATAATAAATGAAGAGCTGGCGAACAAATGCAGACTTGTCCACTTTTACAGGAGAGCCAAAAAACAAAAAAAATATGGGATTCAGATAGATTTTTCTTACACTCATTTAACTTGACAATAAACAAAACCCCACTTTCGTCGAGTGTAATAGGACCCTGGTTTTTTTAATTAATTTATTTTAAAGGACATGTCTGGTTTTGTTTCGAAAGACTGGACAAGTTTGATTTTGATCGAAATACTAATAGCCAAGTCTGGTTCTGTTCGAAAATGCACTCAATTTATCAATTTATATATTTTACTGAAAAATGGAAAATGATGTATTTAGAAAAAATCGACAATCCATCTCACAATCAGCTCCGATGGGACTCGAAATACTTCATTTTCCATTTTTCAGTAATAAAAATTGCATTGTGAATGCAAAAAAATTAAAATTAAAATAACTTATATCATCATCATCATCATCATTTCAGCCGTACGACGCCCACTGCTGGGCATAGGCCTCCCCCAAGGATCTCCACAACGATCGGTCCTGCGCTGCCCGCATCCAGCGGCTTCCCGCGACCTTGACCAGATCGTTGGTCCACCTTGTAGGGGGCCTGCCCACGGAACGTCGTCGTCCGGTTCGCGGTCGCCATTCGAGAACCTTTCCGCCCCAACGGCCATCGGTTCTCCGCGCTATGTGTCCCGCCCACTGCCACTTCAACTGAGCAATCCTTCGAGCGATGTCGGTCGTTTTAGTTCTCCTGCGGATCTCATCATTTCTGATTCGATCGAGCAGGGAAACACCAAGCATCGCTCTCTCCATTGCTCTCTGGGTAACCTTGAGCCTTCTTATGAGACCCATAGTAAAAGACCACGTCTCGCTTCCATAAGTCATAACTGGCAACACACACTGGTCAAAGACCTTAGTCTTGAGACATTGAGGAATTTTGGACGCAAATATAGCAAAATATACGCAAAATTTTGTGAGTGCATAGAATTGCCCTCTTTGAACAAATTTCTAATTTTTTTTTCTAACAGTCTTCTTTTGTTCGCCAGCTCCTCAAATTGAACCACAAAGTTGGCACCTAAAATACTGAAATGCACACAAAATGTAGTTTAGTGTCCATTCCAGTATTTTTAGATGCTAATTTAGTAATTTTGTGGGTTTGCTGATCAATTAAATATAAAGCCATTCGGTATCACCTATCCTACTAATATTATAAATGTGAAAGTTTAGATGTTTGGATGTTTGGATGTTTGTTTGTTTGTTACTCAATCACGCCAAAATGGCTCAACGGATTTGGCTGAAATTTGGGACACGGATAGGTACTATGTAGCCTGGAGAAGAACATAGGCTACTTTTTATCCCGGAAATATATCACATTCCCGCGGGATTACGTCAATGTAGTCCACGCGGGCGAAGCCGCGGGCGGAAAGCTAGTATAAGTATAAGTATAAGCATTTTTATAATAAATCGACCGACTAAAATAACAAAATTTACCAAATAATATACTTTTTACTTATTTTATATACGGTTTGGTTGCGGAAACATAGGTTTAGGTTAGGTTGTTAGATTGGTAACACACCTATTGTCGGTAAAAAGTGTTTAAGTCGATCGGTTAATTACTACCTACCCGTTTTATTAATGGTTTGAATAAAACAGAAGCTAAAACATTGACTGGGTACATGCCATCTCACTTAAATTTAATTCAAATGTGAAATGCGAAAGTTAGGATGGATATATTAGGTATAGTTACTCAACACGCCGTAACGGCTTAAGGGATCTAGTCTAGATGAAGTTTTGGCACTAAGATAGTTTTCACAATCTGGAATAGCACGTATGTTGACACTCAGAAAGGGTTGAAATTAAGAACTAACTTCTATGGATAAAATATGTTAATTAAATCTTTTCAAAGAACTCTTCACCAGCCTCTATACAAAGTTTCATGCGTCTAAACCAGTTTTCGAATTATTTTTTCCAGTCCGCCGCAGACACCTCTTCCACGGCCTTCTCGAACGCTGATAGCGCGTCTTCTGGCGATGAAAACCTGTATCCCTTTCCGCTGATTTTTTATTTTAGAGATGAACGGTAGATGGTTGTTCTTGAAAGTCCTTCATCCATAAAAGCCATTTAAAGTCGATCGAAGTCTAATCAGGTTTTGAAATATTTAAAATCGTAGAAAATCATCGCACAAAAATGTCTCATCATCATCATCATGTTTTAAATGAGACACAATAATTTAATTTGGCTCTCGAAAAAAAATTGGAGGAAAATTCGATATTCGATCAATGGTATTTTTACTTTAAAAAAAACTTTTTTTCTTAAAAATTTCCGAGTGTCCCACGTATTAGTGCAGCAAGCTTTTCTGTTCCGGTGATTATCTTTGGAACTAAAACAGTTTTTATACGACAGTCCATTTTGACAGCTAATTTGGTATTGCAAGTGGCTCCTCTGTCACGGCTGTCACCGGAACAGGAAAGCTTGTGGCACTGTACACAGAGTCCGCGCCACATAACTTGGCATTTGTCAGAAGGCGCTGATCGTCGGTTCCAAAAAGCTTAGACTAAATACTGAGGTAACTGGAGAGTGCAGTACTAACAATTTTTTGAATACCAGTGTCTGTCTTCCGTCTCACCTACACTTTAAAAAAATACGTATGGTCATATGAGACAGCTGACAGCCACTACATACATAAATGGCAAATTTGCTGGCGACACTTTTTTACTCAGGGTGAGGGCTCCAGTTACCTCAGAGTATTAAGTCAAACTTCATGGTCGGTTCGGTCGGAAAAATAAGCCTTATTCCCATGTCATAACTTTAGTTCCAGAGTTCCACGGTGCTTTTACACGTGCCAAGTTATATGGCGCGTATACTCTATGCTACTTTCTATACTGATATTCCCATGAGAACGGGAGCCACGACGACGCGGGCATAACCACAAGGCTTTAGCTAGTCGGTCCCAGCCCCCTGATTCACAAACCGTCGGAAACGGATTCGGTTTCGATTTCTATGTTTTGTCTTCTTCTTTATTCTATAGTGAGTGGCAGAGATAGTGCATAGATTACGTTCCGCTGGTGTAGGGAGCGTTTCCGATCGGTTTGTGAATCTGGGGGCCCTTAGTAGTCCGTAGGTACATACCTACCTACATTATAGGATTTTCTGGCCGGTTCCATCAAAAAGTTCCAATACTAAATCAACCTATTAGCGCGCCAAATCTTATTACCCGTTCGACATTCAAAATCTGCGCTTTTCATCTCTGACCACTGCACAGAAAATTGACACTCGGACCAAAAGTCACTTCACCATTTTAAATGTCAACATCAAAACCTGCAGAGAATATTAAACCTTATATGAGAACAGGAAAGGACTAATTTCGTGTTAGTTGATGTAAAGATAATTTGGTTGTGAGAAAAGGGTTCCATTGAGTTGTAGGAGGTGCTCGATTTGGCGCGCATAGCCTGGGGCCTGTAATCTTGTTGACACCCTCTACTACGTTAAAATCGCAAGGCTAATAAAATATTTTGACCCCTTTATGAGATGAATACGCCCAATATGCGGTACACTCACAACTCTAAATGGTACCTAATATTCATTATTTATTATATTTGAAAACCTAATGTTCCTACCCGTCAACGACCAGGGTTTTTTTAATGGCCCACTTTTTTTTGTAAACAAAACACTTGAGTTGCAGCTTAACGCTCTCCCGACAAGATTTTTATACTTAGCACGACTATGCGTCAAACCAAAAGCAATTAGACACTTTTATGAGATGTTTTGTTTTTACAATCGTCGTTCAAACTCAACCTTTGTATTTAAACCATAAAGTTAATATACCTTCCGATAGGTATATTAACTTTATGATTTAAACAAAGAACAATAAGCGGTCCATTAGAAATATGTTTTTTTTACATAGTTATCGATGAAATAACTTATAAAAAGTAAATATATATTTAGAATCTACATGAAAAAACCTATCGGATAAAAATATAATATACGGAAAAACTTTAGTTTTTTTTTAAATTTTCAAAAACTAATTACTTACCTTCCTACTTAATAGGTACTTCCGATTTAAAAAAAAATCGAAATTCAATTTTTTTCCCGGATCACATATTACTGTGTATTTTCACAGTACGAAGAGTTTATCTCTCTTGTGAACATCGAAAACCGCATTCAAAAAATAAAAAAATTGCAAAAAAAAATAAAAAAGTGGGTAGTTTTAAGAGCATCATAAGATGCTCAAAAGGGCTTCCGGTCGAAGAGGGTTAAGCTTATAATGGAATTCAAATATTAACGATGAAGGCGAGAATGTAAACACACTTTCATAACAAAGAAACAATTTTTCATGTAAGTAAGTAAGTACTGATTTGGGTTGACTGGTAGACATTTATTTTTGGGATATATCTATATTTGCTTAATAAACTTAACCATTGTAAAATGTCTTATCTATTCTTATTGTAATAAGTGCATCATAGCAATAAAATTAGCTTGTTTTATTAACAGCATTAGACACAATACACATAAGGATGTATCACGACTATACAGAACTAAGTACCTAAGTATCTATTTTTGGGTTAAATTATTAATATGTGTCGAGTAATACGTAGGTATGCTCTTTTTAAGTTACTAGTAAAGTAACATAAACATTCTTCAATTGTTCAATTTAATACCTACAACAAATAAAAAAAACCCATTTCTCCAAACCTGTCACTGACTGTACTAACTCCCGTTTGTAACTATTCGGATGCGACAATAATTGAAATTTGTGCCCGGAGGCATTCATGCCAAATAGCTTTATGCAGCGTTTAGGGCCCAATCTGCGTCTGTTTTGGAGGCGGAAGGAACGACCCGCCCGGGCGAATCACGTCACCTTTTAGATTGTGACGAAAGCTTTATAGTTAAAACAAACAGCTACTTAAGTATATGTTCTTTACACGACACATACTTACCTACTATACAAATGACATTACAAAGGTGCTTTTACATCTTTGACATATAATCTATTAATCATACAAAAGATGAACCCAGACGCATTCATGGCAAATAGCTTTATACAGGGTATTAGGGGCACCGTTGCAAAAACTTTAACCATGGCTTCAGACCATCATGCTGCAAAAATTCAACTTTTCATACAAATTTAGCAACTAATATTTTGACATTTTGTATGGAGAGTCGAAATATTTTTTTCATTTCCGACCAAAAATCTTGCTGTGCGTTGTTCAGCATGATGGCCTGAAGCCATGGTTAAAGTTTTTGCAAAGGTGCCCCTAACACCTTGTATGTAGCGTTAGCGCCCAGTCTGCGTGTCTGTTTTGGTGGCGGAAGGAACCAGCTTCCCATCGAGTCGCGTCACCTTTCAGATTGTGACGATAGCTTTATGTACGTTAAACAAACAAACAAGTCCCATATGCTTACATAGTACAAATACTAAGTACCTACAAACTACTTTATAAAAAAAAATGCTGTCGCATATTTTAGGTGTTATTTATCTTTTCCGTGCTTATACATAAGTGTTATCGCCTAAATTTCCTTGTCATTCTTTTCCACTTCGCTTTATCTATGACATCAGATTCTTCAACTTGGTTTACCCTATATAATATTTTGATGTATCATTATAACTTCGGTCCTTCGGTGATCGGAGGCATTCATAGCAAGTAGCTTTATGTAGCGTATGGCTCAATCGGCGTGTGTTTTAGAGGCGGAAGGAACTGGCCCGCCCAGGAGGGGTGCAGCTGCACTTTATATTGTGACGATAGCTTTATAAGTAAAACAAATGTCACTCTATAGAAAACGACACGTAAATCATTTTGGGGTAATCTGACTGAACTAATGGTACCTACTTTTTAATCTTATTGGTATACAAACTACTGGGTGTGTAATATATGATATAACAACATTTTGTATAATACTCACAAAATATAACAACACATTACATAAAATCATTTCATATAACGTTCATTTTGTATAATCAACGAATGATATAAATTCAAAATATATAATTTTAAACCGTATAATGAACATTTGATATAAAAACGTTTCATATAATAAACATTTACTATAACACTTACATTGTATAATATTTAAAACACATAATGGTTATATAACGTAACAACATTTCATATAACGTTCATTTAGTATAATCAACGAATAACTATTTCTGGCTGTTTTGTTCACAGTTCTAACCTAACCTAACCTATTATCAATTATTTGTCACCGTTGTGGCTTTTTATGGCGGGGGGCTTCGCCCCCCGAGCCCCCCTTTCGAGCGCACTGTACCCCCCGTGCCCTCTGCTCTTTTACCTACCCTATACATTTAATTGACTAATTGATGATTATATAAAACAAAATTATATCAAATGAAATTATTACATATGATGATTATATGAAACAAAATTATATCAAATGACCGTTATAGCAAATGTGTTTTATATAAAATGAGCGTTATGTCAAATGATATTATATAAAATGATGATTATATGAATTAAACATTATGCAAAATGAAATTAGTTGAAGTGTTGTTATGACAAACGTTTATTATGTCATATGAACGTTATTGAAATGAAATTATACCAAATGAAATTATATCATTGATTACGCACCCCAAACTACTTATTACAACATCTATTAAGATTTAAGTTTGACGACCGATTTGGCGCAGGGGTAAGCTACTTGCCTTCCGTGCCAGAGGGCTCGGGTTCGATTCTCGAACAAGACAAATATTTGTGGGCATGGACATGTATAATTGTCTTGGTCTGGGTGTTTTCTATGTATATTAAATAAATAAATAAATAACAAACCAATAACTTCTTACATTCACACCAATTATCTAAGCCCATTTTAATTTCATTAAGAAACTGTATCATGGAAAACTTGATAACGGATAAATATATACTTACTTAAATACTTTTTGTTTGTAAATACATACTTAACAAAAAACAAAAATTAAAGACTTTTTATTTAATTATCGTTCAAAGCCACTCATTATAGCCGCTACACACGCTCCTATCCGACCGCCGATTTGGTGCGGGCGAACTTCACTACAGATCTGATCCGCGCCTACACACGTTCAAACCAAATCTGCCAGACCAAATCGGTCGGCGCTACACACGTTCCGATTTGGTCTGGCCGACCTCTAGCCGTTGTTGCAGTGTTGCCAGCCACTGCTAATCTCCCAATATTATTATTTATAAATACTGAAAACATCAATTTGCTTGCAATAAATAAATTAAAAAGAAAAATATTTTAATGTTTTATTACTATAAAAAAACAATTTCATTATTTTTAAATTTTCTGTTATTTTCAAAAAAATACTAAAACATGCTAAATATTTACTAAAAGCAGCACTTATTGATGAGGTGTTATGCCCTTTTTATATATATTTAGTTTTACGACAAATTGCGAGTTTTAAATAAAATATTCTAAAAAAAAACTAATAGATAAAAATAACCTTTTCATAAATGGCCATATTTAAACCTTTCGTTTGTTCAGTCCTACGTAAAACTCATGAACGAGCATTAAATTGAATCCTCTGAAAATCCCTTAAAGTAATTCTATTTGCTTTAAATATTTCCGCTTTTACATATTTTCTCCCTAAATCTAGGGGAAAACCTCCAAAATTGTCAACACTGCCAAGTTGGTCCGGTCGGAAGCCTACACACGTTCCGATTTGGTAGGAAGTGAAGTTCGTGCGAACCAAATCCGGCGGACCGCGTCAAACACGAATATGGTCGGACGACTACGCTACACACGTTCAGATTTGGTCTGGAGCAGATTAAATCGGCGGTCGGATCGGAACGTGTGTAGCGGCTATTAAATCCATTAAAACAAATTACGTGTACATATAACGACAAGGTGACACGGGTTTACGCTAGATCGCGCTAGATGGCGTGAGTGCCGCCACGTGAAAAATTTCATAGGGACTTGACTCGATAATTTACCTCGCCTTAGTAATTAGCTGATATTTTGAAAATTATATTTTGCATGTACAGTTAATCGCTCGCTATTTGTTAAATTATACTGCAGGAAAGGTCAAGCTTGTATTTGACTGCCTAATTATAGGAATATGGATACCGTTTAAAAGTTTTTTCTTGTGACCTAGAATTTCTCTAATGCGAAGTACTTACTTCCCTAGTAAACCTTTTTGCCTTCAGTGCCCGTAGTGTAAGTTTTAATGTCAAAAAACGGAAACTATTTCGATTCCGTATTTATGTCAATTTGTATGAAAACTGAATTAGCGCCTCTAGCGGCGAGTAGCGCGCTTTTATAGTTTTCATACAAATTGACATAAATACGGAATCGAAATAGTTTGCGTTTGCTTGACATAATAAATATGTAGTTTAAAAAACTAAAAAACACACACTTTTATAGGAACAGATTAAAAAGTACAAAATAACCGTCTATTCAGTAACTGAAATTAAAAAGCGTGGTGCGCGTTGTCAATATTAAGGGGAGGATTCCCGATCGAAATAGGCACGCTAACGCTTGCTCGGCCGCGCTCGATACACTTCACGCGGACGCAGCGGCAGCCGCCAGTGAACTGTGAACTCGCGAGCGCCCCGCAAATCGAAAATCACTTAAAATTCAATTAAAAATTAACTAATAAAAAAATTTAAATTATGACGGCCGGAATCCCTCGGCTACTCAAAGACAATCATTTTCGTATATTTTTCATTAACTAAAACCAAGTATACTGCAAGTAATACGATATTTGGATTACGATTAGATGGATGTTCGGGATTTTATTTGACATAGTAAAATATCACCAATCGAAAAAAAACGGCTCGAAGCACTAGATAAATAACTGTAAAATAACATATATTTTTTCCAAGTTTTAAGTACTTGTGATTTGCGAGTAATCCATAATCTAAAATACCCTATTTTGGGGAATCGGCGCCTTAAGTAAGTCTAGGTACTTACTTGAATGCATGCTTTGCAAAGGGCGCACCACGCTTTTTAATTTTAGTTACTGAATAGACGGTTATTTTGTACTTTTTAATCTGTTCCTATAAAAGTGTGTGTTTTTTAGTTTTTTAACCCCTCTGGCCCTGAGTTTTTTTACTATAAACGAACGCACCGCCCGCGCTACTAGGTAAAATCGAAAAAAATGGAAAAGTAAATAAAAAAATAGCCGTGTTTTACGAAAAACCTGATAACTTAGGAATTAGGCTATATTTTTTCATTGTGTAAAGTGTGTTTGGCTTATGAATGTTTTATCTATTTTCAGGTACTAAATTATACTATATTACTATAGTAATATATTAGTTCTACATGGTATAAGTGCAGCAATAAGCTATTTGACTGAATTCTTTGAAGAATTTTTTGGAAATTTTTTGACATTTTTTTAGATATGTTATTAGATTTGATTCCTATAACTTCCTCTGTAAAACACTAAAATAACACTTATTATAACAGTAAAACACAATTTACCTTGCTTTTTGCTTCGAAATAATAAGATTACACATATTTTAAAATATTATAAACATTTGCAGAGGCAGAGCGAAAAAAATGAGACTTTCTTTTTTCTATATCAATTCGAACGAAACATGCAGAGGGATATGAATTTTACAGCCTATAGAGAATGTATGCAGCTTCCATATAAAATCAAGTGTCCCATACACGCATAGACTCCTTCATGGAGTAAAAAAATGTAATCTGTACCGGCCGGCGCCTGGTCAATATCGGCCGCCCCGGCTTTGAGTGAACACTGACAGCTATATGCGTGGTCAGAATTGGCCATGATGGGGAAGAAGGGTACTACATATTTATTTTTTACTTTTTAGTTTAATATATGGAAAGCTATGGATGGATGGTAATCGATTTCACAGTCCATTCATGTTTCTGCCCACCGCGTAAACATTATAACTCAAAGGCGTGATTGTATGTTTTTAGTTTTACAAATTCAAGTTCTATTAGTTACCAGATGCGCGAACCGAACCCTTACTTCCTTCCTGCTGAATCATCAGACCCTCACCACCAAGTGTAGCGAATAGGTTTCATCAAAACGAAACAAATGAGCCCAAACTCGAGGGGTTTCCTAGTGGTCATTAAGGAGTGCCACTGGCTGTCTCCCTGCTCCGTGATCAGACCCTCACCACCAAGTGTAGCGGGTAGGTCTCATCAGAACAAAACAAATGAGCCCAAACTCAAAATGTTTCGTAGTGGTCATTAAAGAGTGCCACTGGCTTTCTCCCAGCTCCATCATCTGACCCTCGCCACCAAGTGCAACGAATAGGTCTCATCAAAACGAAACAAATGAGTCAGAACTTGAGGTGTTTCCTATTGGTCATCAAGGAGTGCCACTGGCTTCCTCCCTGCTCCATCATCAGACCCTCACCACCAAGTGCAGCTAATAGGTCTCATCAGAACAAAACAACGGAGCCCAAACTCGACGGGTTTCCTAGTGGTCATTAAGAAGTGCTACTGGCTTCATCCCTGCTCCATCATCAGACCCTCACCATCAAGTGTAGCGAATAGGTCTCATCAGAACAAATAATCCTAAACTCGAGGGGTTTCCTAGCAGCCATTGAAGAGTTCTATTGCCCACCTCTTGACTCCATCATCAGATCAGCTCGATGGTAGCAAATTATTGTATTGTCATCGGATTCATATAGACTCGCAAAGTTTCAAATCAATACGACAATTAGAAGTAGGTTAAAATTGAATTCCAAGATTTTCTTACATTGTGACTTAGTTACAAGTGAAGCTAATAAAAGTGTGGTAAAAACTTACACTAGGGGTACTGTATGGTAGAATTTTGCTCACATTTGTACGGTACGTCATAATGGAGTTTTGAGTATCAATAATTTATGTCTATAAGTAGGTGCCTGTTTTTATAAGATTTTCGCTATAATACTTAAGGTGGTTCGTTGAACTCAGTAGCGCCACCAATGGAAATAAATCAATTTTTTACACTTTATTAAAGGCTTAGATCAAAAGTTTCGGTTATTTTGCGCAAATAAAAGAGTAAAATTCATTTTATAAATATACCTTTAAGAACTCAAACTTACGCAATAAGTCGTGAATGTGAATAGTCCCAAAAGTGGCCACATTTAGCAATATCGACATCCATAACTTAATGCTCATATTTGAGGCCTTGAAAAAACAATAAAAATTGCATTTAACTCTTTTATTTGCGCGAAATAACCGAAACTTTTATTCTAAGCCCTTGATAAATCGTAAATGATTTATATTTATATTTCCATTGGTGGCGCTACTGAGCTCACCGAACCACCTTAAGTACTTGATTGAAGGTTAGGTAGTACTTACCTACTTCTTTCATACCTTTTACAATTATTAAAGTAACAATTAATGACGATAATCAGGAATTCTGAATAATAAAATACTCGTAAGATAGTATTCCGGCGCTTGTATTTAAATGTTGTTCATAATTATATAATTAGATTATAACAAATTACGTGTAACCTCAAGGCGACATCGGTTTACGCTAGATCGCACTAGATGGCGTGAAATTTTTCATACTTGACTCGATAATTTACCTCGCCATATGTAATTAGATTAGATTTTGAAAATTATTTATTGCATGTACAGTTATTAGGACGCTATTTATGAATCACTAGCTGTTGCCCGCGACTTCGTACGCACGGTAAAGTGACTTTTGTATTTGTTTATTTTATGTGTAATCTACACTTCCTTCCTGTGACCGCAAGGTATATGTTTGTGTTTAGATAGGTGTAGGTCTTGGAAGCGCGGGATTCAGTGTTGCGCTCGCGATTGCTTGTTAACCGAGCTTCACGGTCCTCATCGGTTTCAAGAGCACGAAGTAACCTCATCCTCTTAGCTGACCTAGAGCCTTGCGATAAATTACTATTTTCCTAGGTATTTCAAATAAGTAGGGCAGGCGTACCGGTTTTGGCCACTTTAAGGATTTTTTCACTTTTAACATTTAGTGCTTAATGATCTTAAGTATTTAAGAGAAAATTTATATCTTAAATTATAGAGAATTTATCGAACGTTAAGGTTACAACTTTCAAAGTTTAAAAAAAAAATAGTTTTTTTTACATAAAACGAAATGTTCGGAGGGGGCCAAATTCACCGGTTTTGGCCATTTTGCACTGGTTTTGGTCACCCAGTTTGCATTGGTTTTGGCCATTCTGATAAAATTACCATATTTATGACTTGAGTTTAAGCCTAATTGCTATCTTATCCGAGTTCTGTGATGTCGTGAAAACTGAAATAAATACTTATTCATATTTTATTTCTTGAATTTACAAGTTATGTCTGATATCAATCGAAGTTTTTAGCAGCATGTCAAAAGTCAAAAGATGATGGAAACTCTTGCATTTAAAAACAAAATCAAGTACCTATATTAAGTATCAGAAGATCCAATTTTATGAAAATCCGAGTGGCCAAGTTTAATTGCGCGATGTTTATTGGTTCCGCATAATTGGCTCGATTATGCCCCCCCCCCCCCTTCTGGTCCGCGCAATTACGCCGCTTCAAACTTCGCCATTATCACCTCTGCGATGAAAGGGGTGGGACATGATCCTGATGTGTCGATATCGATACGATAGTTACGATACCTCTTATTAAAAAGGCGATACTCTAAAAAATAATGCTGAAGCGAGATAGCAATGAGAAAACGACGCGCGCGAGAGCGAGACCGATTTTGCAGATTAGGCAAAAAAAACACATAGGTAATCACTTCATATTAAAAAACTTTTTTTTTTTACTTTTTAATTTGCGATCGGTCACCAGACCATAAGCGAATTTGTGGAGCGAAATGAGTTGAAAATAGTGGGACGGTCATTACCGGCCCTCCTAATTAAGTACCTATGTGGTGTCTTTTTAATCTGTTCACCACATTTGTCGTGTCCAATAGTTCAGCAACAAGCCGATTAGGATGATTCAGAAGGCTCTGATGCTGCTGGATTTCTGCAGCTACAGTTGGTACCTCTAGGTATTCATGGATTTCATCATTCCGTGTAAACCATGGAGCATTAATTATTGCTCTCAGAATTCTATTTTGGACACGTTGCAGGCAGAGAATATTTGATTTGCTTGCAATACCCCATAACTGGATGCCATATGTCCAAATCGGTTTCAGAACTGACTTGTATATCAGAAGTTTATTGTCAACAGACAGAACTGAGTTTCTTCCTATAAGCCAGTATAAATTCCGATATTTTATGTTGATCTCGTCTCGTTTTTTCTTGATGTGCGTCTGCCACGTGAGACGTCGGTCAAGGTGAAATCCAAGATATTTGGCATTGTCAGTGTGTGGAAGGACCTCGTTGCCAAGCTTGACTGGGTTGCAATTACCTTTCTTCAGCGAGAAGGTGATATGTTGAGATTTTGAGGCACTTGCACGAATAGGCCATTTGCAGAGCCATTTATGAGTTTCATCGAGCTGATTCTGTAGTTTACTGCTTGCTATATCTTGGGCTAAATCTGTTGCTAAAAAGGCCGTATCATCAGCATAAGTGGCGACATTGATGTTGTCCATTACGGGTAGGTCGTGGGTGAAAACAGAATACAATACTGGACCCAGAACAGAACTTTGAGGAACTCCAGCTTCTATATTGTAAAAACTAGATCGGGCTTCACCTTGCTTAATCTGAAAGGAGCGACCGGTGAGATATGACTTAATAAGGAGGAACATGGAGTGTGGCAAATTAGTTTTAACTTTGGCTAACAGTCCATTGTGCCAGACTCGATCAAAAGCGTGCTGTACATCAAGGAAAGCCGCAGAACAGTATTGCTTGTTTTCGAAGCACTGACGTACTGTGTGATAAACTCGGTGAACTTGTTCAATAGTCGAGTGTGCCTTTCGGAAACCGAATTGGTGATCTGGCGTAATACTGCACTCGCTCATAGCAGATAGTAACCTGGTAAGGAATATTCTTTCCCAAAGTTTTGATAGCTCTGGAGTCAAACTAATAGGTCGGTATGATGAGGCGTCATGTTCGGATTTTCCCGGTTTAAGTATCATAACCACTTGTGATATTTTCCAGAGCGTAGGAAAATAGGACAACCTGAGAATGGCATTGCACAGACAGGTAAGAAAAGTGATAGCCTTCCTGGGCAAATGTTTTAAAATTGTTGGAGTGATCAGGTCAAACCCAGGCGCCTTTTTACGGTCGAGGGTCCTGATTTCGCGTGCAATTTCGCTGGGTGAGAATGGCTTAATAGGAAGACACAACTGCAAATCTCTATTTAAAATTTCGTCTATATCTGATTCGTCGGATAACTGTTCGTTTGGAATGAAAACTTTAGATAAGTGTCGCGCGAACACTTCCGATTTTCCGAGTCTGTTCTTGCCCATGTCCTCGCTCCTGATCTTAATGGAGGGTTTGTATCTTGAGGTCTCTCTACGTTTTTAGTAGCTTTCCAAAGAGAGTACTCATTACGTTCCGTGGGCGACAGCCTTCTGATATTTTCTGAGATCGATTCATTTACGGCGCTTCTTAGAGATTCTTTGAGTTTCTTCGCAGCTTTATTAAAAAACTACAGCGATTTAAAAGAAAATGTTTCTATACGATCTTAAATATTATTGGTCTCTACTATTTAAACCAATTTCCAATATTGTAAGTAACCCCATTTAAGAATAATCTTGAATTTTCGTATTTTTAGAGGTCTTATCGAAAAGAAAAAGTGTCGAGGCAAATCATAAAATCGTGTTTTTAAAACTATACGAATCTAGATAAAGGTATGAAGAAATATATATCTTATTACCAGATTTGTAACAACTGTAACTGTCCTATAGTTTTAAATCAAAAATTCCATACTATTTCTGAGTAGCGCCTTAACTGTATATGTAGAATCAATTTCAGCTATTCTCATGAGCTCATGGCACGTCCTAACTGAGAACTTAAAAAAATGGCTTGAGGTTAATTAAATTTATTAATAATTTGTATATTATGAACGTAAATTTCAAGCAACATAGGCTATCTTTTATGCTAATACTTCCACGGGACAAACGAAGGAAAAACCACTCGGAGTAGGTAGTGAAATATATGATCGCCTCTAAAGCATTTACTTCTTTACCTGTAGATGCCGCATTGACGCTTGAAAAGTGCGTTACCGTAGTAAATGTCAAGCCGTTGGAATGTCAACATGCCGCGCCGTTGCCATCAAGTCGACAGTTTTGAAGCGTATTTTTGTGTGAAGTGCGATATCTACGGGTGGTTGTAAAACAATGGTTTACATCTTGACTAGACCTTCGGAAGAGAATTTCACTAGGTATCTAAGCTGCAAAGTCCAAAATATACTTAACATAGAAAAAATGTGAAGTAGGTAAGTAATGAGCTGTTAAATTAAACAGGTCTTTACAGATATGCGAAGAACATAAATTTTTCGATTCAAGGATACATTACCTTGAAATTTATTATTGTGAATTGGTAAAGAATGACGGCCTTTCAATATATACCGATTGATATACTCGTTCAAATGATTTATTTAAAGTATCGATAAAAGATATTGCTGAAAGCACTACAAAGTTTTCTCGGTGTATTTCACTTGATAAAAATATTAGCCGGGCAGCGCGTCAAAGAAGCAGGTTTAATTTAATTACTGTCGCCTTTTAATAATAAACTCTGGTACCCTTGCTAAAATATTAATAATTTTCTGTTTAGAAAATCAACTCGTTTCATTATGCTGTCGAGGAAAATTGTTTTTCTTGTGTTATACTTTCTACGATCAATTACGGCTTTCATTAGGTTTAATGAAGATTTAATGTTCGAGCGTCGCGTAGGCGTTTTCACACCTATTCGAAATCAGAGGGCCTCGACAAGTGGCTTTCTATTATCGATATCGTCAGTAGAATAGAAACACAAATGTATGGGATTGACATTAGCGATTGAAATGTCATGTGACCTTTACACATTGTGGCTTTTTGCGTCGACAGAAACGCGTGTTTGAAAGCCGCGAGACTGCATCGTGATTGTATCGCTAGGTACCTACAGTTTTAAGAATCTAATAGAAGTTTTTAGAAATGTTTGTAAAAAAAACAACAGACGATGTGGGAGCAATAATGTAAACTTATGATACTTTATTGATTGATTGATTTATATAATATACTTAAGTATATTTACATGTCGCTACAAACCAATGCTACAAACAATATTTAAATACGGACCTACCTTTACTGCACAAATTCACCTCAGGAAAATGCACTTTGTGAAACTCAACACTATAATGTTCGCCAGCGGCTATATTCGCCATTTCCATCGCTTCTACCTTTCAGTGCATTCGTACCTATGTACCTATTTGGTTACCAGATGAATGAAATCTGTATTAATTTAAGAAAAATAAACTCTAATCAGATCTACTAGTAAATGCCCGCGACTTTGTTCGCGTGTAAGTGCGATCCAGTCAGTCAGTCTAAAACTAGATTCTCTAATGTGTGAACAATTAAAATACTACCACTAATAATAAATAGAGATTATTGTTAGGGGAAATGGTAGTAATTATGACAGGGTTTCAAGAACATTTTCTAGTTTTAAATGTAATAAAGTAGGTGATGAATTAGAAAATGGCAGTGAAGTGAAAATCGCAGGCGAAGATGCAACTTTGTTACTGTGCGATGCTATGTATATATCATAATTCCCATAACCATACGAATTTATTTGACAGTGACTTTGGTATTTATATTTTTGAATAAGGACTGCCGATCATGGTGTCTCGAGTTCGATTCCCAAAGGCTATATGGCACTATAAGCCAATTTTTTTTTAATTATAAAAAAATATTATCCACACTTACAGACGACCCCACCTTTCAATGAAAGGCAGTAAGTCCACAACATCCTAAGCAATCGTAACCGAACACCAACGGAACTTTACTCAAACTGACGTTATTGAAAACCCTAATATAACCAGTTAAACACATCCTATTCATAATAATTTTCAACCTTATGTTAAACTGTTTAAGGTAAACTTTGCTTGCTTTAGTAAAAGTGTCAAAAGTTGACACATTTGTACTATAGGGGGCGTAGCACTTTGCAGCTTGCTTCCGGGAGTGTGTGAACGTGTCACCTTGTCCGTATTGCTATGGAGATCAACGAACTTTATGGTGGTTGTCGATGGGGATAGACGGAACTAACCACTCAATAGAGCCACCGTGAAATTAAAACCGTAGCTCAAAATTTACAGCAATTAATAACGTACCTATACACGGTAATTTTTTATCACCCCGTATAATTTTAGGGATTATTCTTCTCATGAAAACAAACAACTTTTAACCAAAACTGAAATCGCGAAAAAACAATCAGCTGTTCCATATATTTTTATTAAATATTTTTGCACTTTATAATTTATTTTAATTGAGACAACATCAACAATGACACAATACAAAAATAATAATACAGACATAAATTTAAGACAGCGTGCACCAACTTTAATAATTATAAATGGTACAAACAGTCTGCCCTTACCTTAATGCTTATTTTATAAACGGGTTATTACGCAGGGAATATAACTTTACACCCTACAACACCAAAATAAGTTTACTAAAAAATTTAAATATTTCCTATCTAGGCTAAACTGCTCTACCGTCGCGTCTGTCGACGGGCCGGATTGAGTGCTTTCGCAGGCCGGAGGTGGCCCACGGGCCGTACTTTGAACATCGGTGTTCTAGAGTATGAGTGATATACTAGTTTAGCTCGAAAAACAATGAGAAACAGATTACCAAAGTTAGTTATGCATTAACATGTGCAATGGTGTTTTTTATGTTGTACAAAATTGGCAATTAGTTTTACCATTCGAGCTGAACTCTGGTGTGTCACAATAAGGACGGGTGCCAACCACCTTAGGGCAGCTTATGCCTGAATACTCGTACGCTACTTATCTTTGGGAGCGTCTCAAACATCGCCCTGTTACTTTAAATGTCAAACGTATGAAAGAGATGCCATGATGTTTGAGACGCTCTCAAAGATGATTTGCGTTCGAGAATTCGGGCGTTAGCTAACCAATAAATATGGTAAAGTTGCAGCTTCACGGCCTGTCCCAATAACATATCCTCGGGAAGAGATAGGCATACTAGGTTATTTGCATGGATAATTTTCTTACTCGTATTTAGTCCAAAATAAAGACGTTGGATATAACACAACAATTAATATAGCCTACGTGTGTGATTTTCTTTTACTATGTAGGTAATCATACTTATAAACTTACTATTTGGATAGTTCTTGCATATTTATTGTTTTTTTTTAATCCACAACGGGGTAGGACTTCATCACACCTGTTTATCACGCGATATGATATGGTACGGCATGCCGTCTCGCTTACATCTTAGTGGGGTAAGCAAGACAACTTGCCGTACCATATCGTATCGCGCGATAAAAGCCGCTCATGCTAGGCCGGCTGATGTTAAGTGGTGATAAGGCTGAAGGTGGAGGAAGGCCGGAATCCTCAACAAAATAGCCAGGAACTGGCTATTTTGTCTCTTAACTGCCGGAACATAATAATGCTGAACACATTATTTTTATGGCGTCAGACATAGATAAGATGGTGGTAGCTAGCTAGGCCGACTTAAAACAAGTCCTACTACCAACCAAAAATTGCTAATTTATTGATTGCAAATTCAGTTGTTATACAACTATCAAACGTACCCTAGGTAAACTGCTCAGGTAGACTGGCTAAAATGCTTTCAAAACATAAATCAAAAGCAAATATGACAAATCGGAAAAGTCAGAAACAAAAGAGTTATCTATTTGTTTTGATGTTAAAATGTTTTCCTTTAGACCGCAACCCCCGCCCTTGAGAAAGCAATCAAGTTGTCTGGACGGAACCCGGCGACAGCTACTGGGACCAGTGACGTAACGAAGGGTCCACGGGTTTGTAAGGTGACCATTTGTTTTAAACGAAACAATGAAAAGATGACCAGTAGATTTTTTATTCTGATGGATAAATCATTGTGATGATATTATTAGAGTAAGTAGCTGAAAGTGATTATAAGACTGTTGCGAGGTGAACCAGAAATGCTACCTTTAAGCCTTTAAAGGGTTTTGCTTTAATCACCACGCCTAATTCGGGTTGGGTTCATTGGATTTTAGAAGATTGATTCACCATCTTCTGAACTCATCATCTCGATAACTCTCTTAAAGAGGTGGCGCTTTAGATTTTATCATCATTACTTTTATAATGCGTTTACTGATCGCGCCAAACTTGTAGTCCGCTCTGAAGTTGCTTCGCGCAGAATGTACAGTCAGGTATAAATATTTATGTCCGCTTATTTTTATTCTGATTTAAAAAAGCTAAAAAGGTGCTAAAAGGTTTAAATTGATAATAATTTTAATCATTAAAAAACAGTAGCTGATACCTATATTTTGCTATGTACAGTACAATCTGCGCTAAGCGATTTCAGAGCGGACTAGAAGTTTGGCGCAACCTATACAGCTGATAGTATAGGGGCAGAGCTTGTAGTTGTTTCCATCTCTGCTTCGCAGGTAGGTTTTAATGAATAACATGGCTTCTGAAAGACACACTAAAATAGATGAATGTAAATATGTACAAATATTATCTGTTAATTGTTTATTCAGGGTTGATTTTCTCGTGGTATTTATATAAAGTTTTTTCAATTAAATTGATAAATAAAAAAATTGTTTCTCTTTACTAAGCTATAACAAATTATATCTAAATGAAATAGAATAAACGCTAGGAAGCATATCATTTCTTAAACAAAATAAAAAATATTTAATTAAAACGAGTTTTCTGTTTTCATACATTATGGTCACCCTATCGGACGCAAGAGATTTACCTCTAATAGCTTCCTAGTCGGAGGTCCATCTTACTGTAGCCACAAAGGCATTATTATTTTCATGTGGGCTTTTAAACATAGTTTTTATACTTTTACTGCCTTTTACTTTCAACCTTAAATCACTTCTTCAAAGAGGTAAAATAAATAAAACAAAATAGTTATTATACTTACCTACTAGGCAAATATCTTCTTTTTGGCAAAAACAAATACATTAAAACAATTGCTTACCGAGTACCGACACACACAGTAACATTGTAGCATAAGAATAATTAATATAAGTAACAATGTTTTTGTACCACAGTTGACAAAATAGCCACAAGAAGCTCATTAGGTAATTCTCAAGGCACGAAAAATTCTCGTTACCGTAATAGTATAGTATGCTACACCATCCATTAGGCGGTTCACACACTAGCGACGCTTCGCCGCCCGCCCCACGGCGGGCGCCCCGCTGCGGAGCGCAAATATTCATAATGAGCTGCTGCGCCGCGTCCCGTCCAGTCACAAAACCTATCTGTTTTGTTGTCCCATGTTCAGTGTGTTGGACTAGGCGTGTTTTCTATACGATCACGCGTTCCGCGACGACGACGGACGGGGCGCGGTGTAGTGTGAGAACCGCCTTAAGGTGCATGGAGTCGTGACACGATCATTTATGAGGCCCTAAAACTCATAAATTAGCCTACTGATTGATGAATCCAGAATGAATATAATATATTAAATATTGATATATAAACTTCAATCTGAGCATTTAAAAAAATCATAGTTTTTAAGATACTATTAAAAAAAACATTGAAATGAAGCTGTTTTTAACTTGAAATACGCTACTGCTTCTAAACTACAAGTGATATTTTCACTTTCTTTCAGGAAAAGATTGGTAACCCTAAACGAAACAATTATATTTAAAAAACCTTTTATTTAAAATCAAGCTTTTATTCGAATGTCCTAAAAAGAATAAAATAAACTTTGTATCAAGTCAAATCCCACAAATTTATAACATTAAACAAATTATATGTTTCAAAAGCTTGTCGCTTTAATGTCATATGTCAAATATAAGTTAAAGCAGTGTTTAGTGCAAGCCCAGTAACAATAAAATCTCGCGACAAGCTTTTAAAACATATAATTTATTTAATGTAATAAATTTGTGGGATTTGACTTGATACAAAGTTTATTTTATTCTTTTTAGGACATTCGAATAAAAGCTTGATTTTAAATAAAAGGTTTTTTAAATATAATTTATTTTTGTATTTTTAGTTATTATTGGACGTGTTTCTAAGTCGCTTCATTTCATTTAATGCATCATTATTGCATAGTCGATTGCTAGTTAATTTATTACAGTTTAGCTCTTCAACTGCATCAAGTCTGCAAGCACAAATATATTTTACCACCAAATAGAGATTGTAGATTCTTACTACTGACACACACATATTCATTAAATACAAGGCATATTCACATAGGTATAAGAGAAGGTAGCACTATATTACGAACAAGAATAGAAAAAACAAAATTAGACCCAATAAGACAAAAAGTTCCAAATAAAAATGTGTGTGTGCCGTGCCGCAGCAGTACTCAATGGTCGCAGTTCAGCGTCATATTACTTGTCTTACAACGCAAGCAAACGCTGATTTTCAGTTTAGTAAGTATTTCAAAAATAAATATTAAAGAACAAGACACATTTAAGTTTCTATCAAAGTTGATAAACATAATACATAAAGAAAAAAAGGATTTTTCTTTTCTGTAGGTAGACTATGGTTGTATTACCTAACGTGGAGCCATCTGTCGTTGACTTTAGTAAACTATTTATGTTCAAAGTGACATCTAGTATGGTGTGGCAATCTTTTCTGTTTCGGTGACTATCTTAGGAACTAAAACAGTTTTCATACGACAGTCAATTTTGACAGCTAATTTCGCATTGCAAGTGGCTCCTCTGTCACGACTGTCACCGGAACAGAAAAGCTTGTGGCACTGTAGGGTCTGAATCATGAAGCTCGACTTAATACTGGTATTAAGTCGAACTTCATGGTCTGAATATAGCAACTTCGCGTTTTTTGCTTCTTTTTATAGTTCGTTCGTTATAGTCCCACACTCCTGTCTGTTCCGGTAACAGCCGTGACAGAGGAGCCACTTGCAATACGAAATTAGCTGTCAAAATGGACTGTCGATGTCGTATGAAAACTGTTTTAGTTCCAAAGATTATCACCGGAACAGAAAAGCTTGTTGCACTATAGTTCTTGTAGCCGCTACACACGTCCAGACCAGACCTAACCGCCGATTTGGTGCGGATGAACTTTGCTGTAAAGCAAATATAATCCGTGCTACACACGTTCGTACCAAATCAAAATCAAATCAAATCAAAAAAGCTACACCAAATCTAATCTTAATATCTATAATCTATCTTAATATTCTAATCTATGTCAATGTCGCACCACTAATCCTAATTTCTTGTATGCATGAGATGAGATGAATTCCTGATTATAGCGCCTTAAAATCAAATAATACGCGTACATAACTAAGGGTTGTTTTATTTTAACTATATCACAGTCACGAAAATGTTTATTAAACACTCCTACTGATGTTGTAAGCTCCCAGTCGGCTCGAGGTATCGCACGAATCCATCGCTGACGCAGTGTTCCTCCTTCGGGAATCCAAATCTTTCGAGATCCAAGGTTTCATAAGTAATTTCCAACAATGATCACGTATTTATATGCACTAATTATACAATAGATATTGTATTAAAACACCCAAACAGCAATCAAGAAAATCAAACAGCAACGTTTCTTGACATGACCAAAGAGTATTCCGACTTGCCATATCCAGATAAAAAAATTATCCAAAATGTGCAAAAATAATAGATTTTTCTTTTTATTTTGTAACAAGCAAATTTAACCAAGTTGTTAAATAAATGCGTGCAAAATCCGAGAAAGTGTTTTATTTAAATGAACAGTTCGCGCAGAAATCTAAGATGTGAATTGAATTACGGCGAAAGTTATTTTTTTTATTATATTATATCAAGTTTAGCCTAGTCAACGAAGAGATATAGAGGGAAATGTTTGGAACACAATTTTTGACTTTGGAACTTTGTTTGGGCTAAAAGTTTTGTATAATACTGTATATATTTTACCGGCCAAACCCGATTTCAGGACAAACTAGTTTTTCCTAGGCCAAACTAGTTCATCGCGTTGACATTTCAGAGAGCGAGTTTGCCTCGGAAGTCCTGTAGAACACGTGATTGGTTAAAATGGTGGTTATTTTTTTTTGTGTCATGTTCTACATCTACAGGTCTTTCGAGGCAAAGTCGCTCTCTGAAATGTCAACGCGATGAACTAGTTTGGCCTAGGAAAAAATCGGGTTGAAAAAAAATGAGACCTTCAAACCGCCCCCCCCCCCCCCTCCCCCCCCGCTATGTTTACCTCCTTATTAGCCCAAACAAAGTTACAAAGTCAAAAATTGTGTTCCAAGCATTTACCTCTATACTGTTTTTCGAGTGTTCGTTGATTTTTACTTCCACATAATTTGAGAGTTATCGCCTAACCTGGCAACACTACACGATTGTTTATTTATATAGAACAAAGAGTAAAGTGTATAGATCAACAATCTTTTCTGTTCCGGTGACAGCAGCGCTGGTTGGACAGTGCAACTTGACAGTAAAATGACATTATGAACAAAACACGTTAGTTCCAGTTTTGGCCACCGGAACAGAACACGTTGACGTAATCGACTGCAACGTTGCCGCTTTTCCAAGGAGCATGGCTTGTTACAAGTGCAACGAGTGAGATAGAAGATGGCTTTGGTCAAGCACGTGTCAAGTAACCATCACAACAAAACAAGAATAT
The DNA here is from genome assembly GCA_949710035.1 of Crambus lathoniellus. Taxonomy (NCBI): domain Eukaryota; kingdom Metazoa; phylum Arthropoda; class Insecta; order Lepidoptera; family Crambidae; genus Crambus; species Crambus lathoniellus. The sequence continues at coordinate 13,965,548 of OX453315.1, forward strand.
AGTACTTGAAAATTTTGTAAGAATTCTGAATTGGTAACTGTACTGTTTAAATATTTAATTGCATTGTCATCGGAACTAAAGGTGAATTCCAAATTTCAGCTCAATCGGACATTGGAAAGTGGGTCAAATTTAGCTCGCAAGATTTGACGAACGGACATACATGCATACATGCATACACTGCAAGTTAAATAAAAGCTTGTAAAATGCTCAGTTTTAAGTTAAACAAGTAACTTAAAACTGAGCATTTTTCGTTCTAAAATAATACATAGTTTTGACGAAACGTGTGTTTAAGCTGTTTTGGTGCGGGTAGCGGGGCGGGAAAATTAGGCCACGCTTCTACGCCCAGGGTCGTTGGCGATACCACGGGCCTTAAATGCTGCCAAACAAGTTTCAGTTTCCATATTTTAACTGGCAGTTTTGAACAGTAAGTAGGTAACTATAAAGTCTCTTGCAATATTTATAAACCCTTCATTTGGAGCGTCCTACTTAAAGCATTAACTAGGTAAATACCTTAAAACACTTTCATTCGATAATAAGAGAGTTGCTTTACTCTAAGTTTATTAATGAGGGTTGAGATCTGATGTGAGGCGCATCCCTGTTGCAAATGGTTTCGAATTTGTGATTTTTAAATAAATATTACAATCATCCAAAATAAACAAATAAAATTTATAACACCAGTAGGATGAGATTTCGATCAGCCTTCTTTTTTAAGTAAAAAATAGGGTAATAATGGTATTTTGGTCTGCTATTGCCTATTATACACCACCCCAGTCCGATCATGTCCATAGATATTTGATAATTTCATTATCACCAGATGTTCGATTAAGGATATTATTTGTGTTTTTATGAACATCCCGCTGTGATATCGTTTTTATTTGGGAATATTTATAAAGAGTCGAGTAATGTGCTGTGTAACTATTGTGTATCTCATTAATCGTGAAAAGTATAGAAAAAACTGCGAAAATGTTTCGTTTGTAGTATTATTATTATATGTGGTTTGTGCATAGGGCAACATAAGTATGTTTTTGCGTCATTACGCGTTTAAAGTTATCGTTTTTACTGTTTTATATTTTTTATTTGTTCTCTTTAATGGTTGCTGCCTTTTTTAGGCAAAGAATTATACACTATATGGTTAGATAGCTAGACAAAATATTATGGCAGTAATAAGGTATCTTGCTAAACAATTATTAGGGTTTCGTTCGGACCGGGGTTGTCACATAATATGTAATCCAGGGCCCATCGATATTAGCGAAAACACGATGCAAACGCTTTGGAAGTGACTTTACTTTTCGATATATTCACGTCATATCCTGAACCGTTTTATTTAACGTAACTATATATGTCAGTTCCGCACATATTTTGCAGTCGTATAATTTCATCAAATGTAACTTGGCTAGGCCCTCCGTGCAGTGTTATTTAAGGATATTGCATAGGTAAAAAAAATATCGTCGATGGCCGTTGCTTGCACAAGCGAGGGGGTGCTGGGATCGGTAAGACTCCGGCCGCGGCACTCTCGTAGACTGAGAAATACGTGTAGACGCGGCATGCAGCGCGCATTCTATTTACATCTAAAATATAACCTATGTGCGCTTTTACTAAGGACATTATATTATGTAGAATACAAGAAGAATTATTATGAATATTTATTGTAAACGTCGGTTTGTAGGAAGAGTAGATCTTAGATATTATTCGTATGTAGTAAAAAAAGCTTTTTTTAACAAAGATAGTCACTTCAAACGATTCTTCAAAATGCAGAACACAGCAGCAGCTATTTATATTTATTTTCTATCTCTAGATCATTTTGATAATATATCCATTATCGAAATGATCGTCGAAGGCAAAACTACAACATTTGCTACAAATTACACTGAAAAAAATAAATAATGTATACTGCTCTAACCAGTAGGTAAATTTTCAGATTAATTCCAATCAAATTAATCAAACTTATAATTTAATATGAAAAAATATAAATAACTCATACTAGCCAATCATCTAATACTTTTTTACAAAATAAATCTACTTAGTTAATCAATATTTAAATAAGTATACCGTTTATATAAAATCACGCTATCAATCTATAATATAAATCAATATATAAAAAAACACTTAAATAAAAATATTGTTTAAGTACATACATACATATTATTCCAATACCAAAAATGATAACATCAAATAATACAATAACTTGTGTCATTGAAAATTGGAAGCAACGATCACATACACCCAGATACAAGAAAATATCTAAAAGTTAGTTTTCGACATTTACCCGTCCGAGAATCGAACCCGGGACCTCAGAGATAGTGGCACCTAGAAAACCGGTGCGTACACCAATCGGCCACGGAGATCGTCGAATTTGTTTAAACAAAATGTAGCGCAACTGAAATAATTGATACTTTGTTTACTAATGTAAACTTGCCACGTAAGGTTATAAATCAGCCACTATAAAAAATCTTTTTTCATTACTCATTTTAAAATATCTTTATTTTTCACTGTCACTATTTTTCGCCATGTACGCATCATATCCCTTGTGCTCGAAAAATGGGTAAAAAACGTAAAAACTTGCCTAACGTCAGGTTCTTTTTTCTGTTTAAATATTATGCGATATGCTGAAATATTTGTACTAATTAAAAATTAATACCGAAGCGACAGCAACACTTAAAATTTTGTCATATTCATTAACATGAATCTTAAGACAATTTTGTGGTATGTGTGACATGACAACCAAAGGCGACAGCAAAAAAGACAATAATGGGTGCTGTCCGCCGAACTTTAACGCCCATCCGGTTAGATTCGTCCTTGGTAATTTTAATAGCCATAGCGAGAACTGGGGATACAGAACCAGTGATGACAACGGAGTGAAGGTTGAAGAATGGGTTGATGGGATGAATTGATGTATATTGCTACGTTTTACAAATGTATTGAGATACTTCTTCACATATACCATATTCTCATATATGTATTGTCCTGCAACAGTTAATATGTTGATTTCTTTTAAATAATCTCTTGGCCGAAGTTTGTATATGGCGCGAATAGCTCTTTTCTTAAGCACAAAAATACTTTCGATGTTAGCTGCTGAACCCCAAAGTAATAGGCCGTAGGACAATACACTCTGAAAATAGCTAAAATAGATTAACCTTGCCGTTTCAATATCGGTTAAGAGCCTTATTTCTTTAACAGCAAATGCCGCAGAACTGAGTCTACCGGCCAAATCTTCAATATGAGGGTCCCATTGAAGTCGATAATCTAATGTTATATCAAAAAATTTAGTACTGTTAATTAATTCAACTACATTGTCAACCAATTTTATGTGAATATCAACCTAAACACATCTTAGATTTCTGCGCGAACTGTCCATATAAATAAAACACTTTCACGGATTTTTTTCACTCAATTTATTCAACAACTTAGTTAAATTTTAGTTGTTTTTTGAGATTTTTTGGTTTATCCGACGTTTCGGCACCTTTTCAGGGGCCGTGGTCACGGAAAACTACCCACTATTTTTTGATTTTAATAAAAGAATATACCCACTCAAATTGTCTTTGTTTTTCGTTCGGAAACAGGATACGGTTAGGTATTGGATTACGCCGGGAGTTTTAAAATCTATACGGAAAAGAAACTGGCTTCAAAGACGGAGTAACCACAGTCCAGACGATGAAAGCTTAAAGTCGGAATTTATCTCATATAGAAATAGATGTAATAATTTAATTAAAGCTATTAAAAGCCAATATTATCGTAGTAAGTTTCTTCAGAATTCAGGCAACTCTAAAAAAACTTGGGACATAATTAAGGACGTCTGTAACTCAAAAAGTAAAGGTACTAATGCCGATGAGCTTTTACATACCAAATCAACTGTGACAGAATCCTTGGATCATGTTAATAAGTATTTTACTTCTATAGGCCTAGAGCTCGCAAATAACACACTGAAGAACCTAGGAGTAGATGAAAAATCCTTGGCACAAACATCTAGGCCAGTAAATTCTCCCTCTGGGTCCTTTTCATTGTTTCCTGTAGATTGTTCCAATGTTCATAAAATTATATTAGGATTAAAATCAAATTGTGCATGTGGATGGGACTTAATTACTACAAATGTTATTAAAAATGCATGTCCTTCTATTTTAGAACCATTAACTCATTTAATCAATCTTAGCCTAAATTCCGGTATTTTTCCTGAAGCCTTCAAAAAAGCCATCGTAACACCAATTTATAAAGCTGGATTAAAGACGCTCCCAACAAATTACAGGCCTATTTCCTTAATTTCCACATTATCTAAAATCTTAGAAAAAATAGTAAATGGTAGGCTAATGAGTTATTTAGAGAAAAACAGTTTTTTGAGCCCACGACAATTTGGTTTCAGGCAAGGTAAATGTACGGAGGATGCTGTACTTCAGCTAACGTCTAGGGTACGTACGTATCTAGATAATAATGAGCGATGCTTAGGTGTGTTTCTAGATTTACAAAAGGCATTCGACACCGTGTCGATTCCCATCCTCTTAAAGCGCATGGAACATCTGGGTATAAGGGGAGTGCCTTTAGCGTGGTTTCGTACTTATCTGGAAAGTAGGTCTCAGAGGGTCAGGATTAGTCAACAGATAAGTAATGATGCGGATTGTGTATTTGGTGTACCGCAAGGAAGCATCTTGGGTCCCACTTTGTTTTTAATTTATATAGACCAAATCTGTAGTCTTGACTTATTGGGCGCGGAAATTTTTATGTTTGCGGATGATACTGTTCTTCTTTTCCATGCACCTGACTGGAATCAAACTCGTTTACTAGCTGAAGCCAGTATGAGTAAGGTCGTAGCTTGGTTAGAGGACAGTCTCCTCAATCTCAACACCACAAAAACAAGTTACATTTGCTTCAGTGTATCGGATCGTACCTCGCCGGAGAGTAATTTTATGTTACAAATACATACGTACCCCTGTAATAGAAAGTCACAAATCCCAGTTACTTGTTCCTGTCCTTTTCTATCGCGAGTACACAATACCAAGTATTTAGGTGTTGTAGTGGATGAGAATCTTAACTGGGGACCGCAGATAACAGCAGTGGCCAAGAGAACCAGAAAACTGATATATATTTTTAAAAATCTGCGTGATGTTGCTCCCCCTGATATACTCAGTTTAACGTATAAATCTCTGGCTGAAAGTATACTGTCGTACTGTATCTGTGTGTGGGGCACGGCATCAAAATCATTATTAATCGAAGTCGAACGTGCACAACGCGCAATATTAAAGGTTTTACTAGGATTACCTTACCGATACCCCACTGGAGATTTATATAATATATGTGGTGTACTTTCAGTCAGAAAATTATTCATCTACCAGTCTCTGCGAAGGTACCATCGTTACACTATACCCTATATATACCTGCCTGATAGACGGACAAGTAAGGTGCCACTGCCAAGATGTAGAACCGTATTTGCAATGAAAAGCTATGACTACTACACTCCTATGCTTTATAATAAGCTTAATCATGACGTCAGAAAAGTAGCAAGCATTTACAATAAACTATTTAGAAACACTATTTTAAATGTGCTTAATGAACTTGACTATGAAACTACTGAAAGTCTTTTTGTACGACTACAATAGCAAGTCTTATTGTATAAAATTAGTACTTCATTGCTAAGGTTAATTATAACTTCTTTCTTTCTTTATTTTAAATATAACTTGCATTGTTTACTTTTAAACACAAATAATAAATGTATTACTATTTGGGAGAACCGTGGCCTGTAGCACAGTTTACACTAACTCAGGCTGCGGTGCCACATTGTTTTTGTGATGTGTTTGTATAACAAATAAATATTATTCTTATTCTTATTCTTATTCTTATTGATTATTTTAACATTATATTTAATTATAACAAAATGATTTATTAACTTAATATTTTGATTTGTTTAAGTAATTTGGATAATAATTATTTATAGCAAAGCAAAAAGTAACTGACTCGACCACCAGTTCACAAAAGTTGGAGCCCTTCGAAGAAAGAACTGGCAAGAAAACTACACGAAGGGGGACGATCTCCGTTTATTAAAATTATTTGCAAAAAGAACTAACCGTATTTTTGGTTCTTGCAGTGTGTGGTTTAGGTTGTGACTTTACTTGATGGATTATAGGGTCCCAAGCTGGTGGTATCTTCCAACCATCTTCTCTATTGAAATTTGGGTATTTGCTCATTTCAATAGCCTCGCGCATCAATCTGGGAAAATATCTTGGTTCTCTAGCGAGGATCTGCGGTTTGTCAAACCTTATATAATGGTTGGTTCCCTCAAATGAATGTTCACACACTGCAGACTTATTATCGCACCTATGTTTGATGTCAGCTACATGTTCTTTAACGCGCGTCCCTATGCTTCTCTTTGTTTGCCCAATGTATGCAATGTATTCTCATTTTCTTTGTAGCATGTTTATTGTATTATTTTAATAAAACAATACTAAATTTATTATTTCATAACTTTATTTTTTTTCATACATCATATATTTTTCTTAAAATCCAAAGCTCTTGGGGCAGTACTTCTACTAATTTGATTAAGTTGTCCTCATAATAAGTTTTGATCCTCATCACATGAAGCAACTTTCGCGCACCCTGCGATTATGAAATTCTATAAAAACGAAAATTCGCTCCACCCTAGATGTAATCTAATCACTGACGTTTTAGCCACCTACTTTTAATAAATGACATTTGTGGCAGAGAGTGTATATAAAACTTCTTCGAGATTATTTATTTTTATGAGTTTATTATCTTTGATATAATATGTTAGTCAGTTTAAAGTTAGCCCGCCATTTGTTTATACTTTGAGCAATGAAATTTAAATAATGAAATAAATATTCCTCCTTCGGAAGTACTTGTACCTATGCAATATTTCATTAGAGTATCAAAAATTTTACTCCGACTATGCAAGTCTCCTTACAGAACTCCGCAAACTTATCTGACGCGGTGGTTAAATTTGAGAGTTTAAACTGTCAATACAGCTGACAGACCTTTCATTCTTTTTTATTGCTACTGGCGCCTTAACCATCGGTTTTAGATATTGTTGTGGGGATTTCGAATTTCGAATTTCAAAACCGCGAGAGCATTTCTTGCAAGAAATTGTATGCATGCTCTATTTTGTACTAATAATGGATAAGAGAATTAGTAATAAAAATGTTTTGAACCTGAAATTTACACAAAATGGTGCGGTCTATGTTCCTCACTCAAAGGAAAGAAGCTGGACTTCTCACAGTCTCATAAAATTGGTGTAATGGTGATATTAGATCAACTAGGTATATAAAATTCTTACGTCGGTTTTATTTCAAGAATTGCTTTTACATTATGTCTCTGTAAAAAACTTTTTCAACAAGCGAATTTCTTATTTCTTGATGCAATTTTTTACACCGACCTATCTTAAGTTTCTCACATTTTCAATTTTGAGGAACCTAAAACGAACATAAATTTAATATACAGTAGTAGAAGTTAGAAACTTAGACTAATTATGTACCTACAACACAACAAAATATTGGTACTCAAATAGGTACAACGTTTATGGGCTCTTAAGTATCTTAGGCAATATTATCCGTCACTTTTATTTCAAACTATTGATGTTTGCTTTAGGTAAGGAGTAAAATAACTTGTCCTAGGTTACATAGGTCTATGGTTATGCAATAAATGGCAAAGCACTCATCTATACCCAATCCTGAAGCGCTAGTTCAATACTTCCTAGCAAAATAAGCATCATTGAAAAAAATAAGGATCCTAGTGTGAGTTTTTTTTTTCAATTTTGGCGCAATCGGAGCGATACAGTCTCCACGTCCAAACGCCGCCAATCCCAGGCGGAGACTGAAGAATTAGCTAAGAAACGGTGCACGATGCATTTTGGGATACTAGTTATTGACTATAAATATAACAAAAAAAAATTTTAGTAACTTCCTTAGATATGACTAAGAACTACTTACACAAAAAAAATTAGCTTGATTACTCAAATAGTTATTGAGATAATTGAGTTTAAGACGGAAAAAAGGGGTCTTGAAAATCATTTTTTTAGTACATTGTATTTATTTGATTTAAATATTATTTAGTAACTTCCCTTCATAAAGAAAAGATCTATCACATATATTATTTTGGAAGACCTAGCAATGATACTTTGTCAGGAAATTTAATTTAAAAAAATTGAAAATTCTGAGTTTGATCGCCGATATGCCCTTAATGAGAGATCGTCATAAATACTTAAACAAATACATAATATAGATACTTACATAAGTTATACAGAGATGAACACAGTTTTGACATCACACAGTTGTACATTCAATGTATTTAGTAATTTTATCTGCTTTTATGTGTACTGGTGTATTTATTGTGTGCTGACTGCTGTCATAATAAATGTTTATTCTTTCTTTCTTATAAAAGACTGTCAGTATTGAGCATATGTTCTACTTCATAATTTCTTCATAAATCAAATCCCTCCTAATTTCTTGATCTAGACAGGTATAGCGAGTCTTTTTAAAATGTTATAATATAATTCACGAGAAACGTGTCACCCGATTACCAAGCCGCTGATACGGTGACCCTAAATGATTATTATTACACCATAAGGCCGCGTCCACACTGGCACGCGCGCAGATTTATCAGTCGGTCGTAATTAAAAGGCGCATTACCGTATGAATGCGCGACTGCGTGTGAGTCGCAGCTGTCGTAGAAAATAGCGCGGTTGTGTGAACTTGATACTTTTAACTTTAAACTTTTTTGCTTCATGGATTTTAAATGTTTGCATTCACTACATAATTGTTGTATAATAAATTATAAAATAATATACATTTGTATATTTCGCAGGCGGATAGTTGAATCCGCCGGATAGTTAAGTGTGGCAGCATGTACCTCTCGGAAGTCCTGTAGAACAATTGATAGGTTAGAAATTTAAGGCGATCGCTTCGCTGCGCTTCGCGATCGCCTTAAATTTCGTAGTCATTTTTTTTTGTGACTCTGTCAACTATGGGAAGATGAAATAGCTTACTCGGCCTAGGCGTTTAATTAAATGGCGGATTCAACCATTTGGCTGCGACATATATACATTATAGAGGACCCTGTGGCGCAGTGGTTCGCGCGCTTGCGCGGATGGGTCACCAAAAATACCCACCAATCCGCATTGGGACCGCATGGTGGGTCAGGCCTAGTTTCTATATCCATTCATAAGGAAGGTCTGTGCCCCAGCAGTTGGGACATTAAATGGCTGATGATGATAAACAACTATGTAGTCTCATAGTCTCTTTCATAAGTAACTTTATGAAGGGACTTGCACCCGCAACTTCGTGTCTTTCTTTTGCTTTTACCTGTCTACAAAACAGTATGATTGAGTGTTATCTTTTTACTTTAATATTTACTACTATATACTATACTATACTATACTATAATTATTTACTATAATTAATTCAAAAGTTTGGATGAATGGATATTTGTAACTCAATTAGACCACTCCTATAAACGAACAATATTGGAGTAATGATTATAAAAAATTGAGATATAGACAGCCTGCCGTCTCTTACACGATCGGGATTAAATGTGGATAGGATACCTTTTATCCTATCCAAATCACACATCACTTACTCTAACAAAACAATACATTCTAGGAAAAGTGGCATACGACCACGGCAATTTCAGAGGAGAATATTTTCTTATTTCATACTTTTTAAAGCGTGATATTTCAGTAGTTGGGTTTTAGTTATAGAACTTTCGTTTTGTATTGTATGTATTGTATGTATTGTAATTTTCGTTCAAGTATCAAGACTATTCACCTTGCATACAGAAATCGCGTGACGTATCGTGATTGTCTAAACGCCGACAGATGTGTGGCGGAATGTAATTGTTAGTCCGAAGCTTTACAAGCGTAGCACATTCGACATCACAACATGAACTACATGTCTACTTCAAACAAGCCCTTATAGCTTGCTCAATAAGAGCGATATTGGTAGCGCCACTGTCAAATGTACTGTGCTGTCAGTTGTATATTTTATATCACTCCGCACCCTTACAGAAAGGGATTCATTCACCTTTACAGATGTTCAATGGCCTGGGGTTCGGAAGTAAACTTTTTTGTAGAGAAATTGTTCATTTTTTTCTTAATTTGATTCGCAACAAATACGGCTGCACAGTCGACTTGGGTTATTTGTGGAACTTGTAGATATTGACTATACGACTGGTTTTTGGTTTAGAAAGGACTGACTTGAGGGTTTTTTTTTATTTTTATTTGTATAAATATAGCCTCTTTGTCGATACTCTGTTTTTGATAGTTACTACAATAATTATTTAATAAAAATGCAAGCAATTTATTCAAACCACACTAAAAACTGATACGATAAAAACCATCACCCTTAGCAGGGATTTTCAATATAAATTATTTCGAAGATACTCTCAAACAAGTAAATGAAGTTAGTAAATTAACTTAAGCATTTTCGAACTTCAAGGAAAACTCCTTGCGATATCAAGTGGGAAACTTTTAAAAGAAAAGCTAGTAATTTGATTAAGCCGATCCACCAGGGGTCGTGAATTAAATTCCCAACAATAAATGTACTTAATGCAATTGATATTGGTTCTTATGTGTATTTAATTTACGTGTATACAGAGCTCATTATACGGACCTCTGGATATTATTCTGTGCCTCTGGGTCTGAAATCGATGGTGAGAACCACTCAGGCGACCACTAGACCACAGAGGCGGTTAAAATGTTGTGAGTATGTGATTTTTGTAAGTCTTATGCTCGCGTCATTTGACAAAACAATTTAATTTTATTGTTTGCTTTACAGTCATAATAGTCATAACGTCCAAAAAAATACGATTGACGCATGTGTTTATTACGATTGTAACATAAATTTTAATAAACGAAAAATATGACTGTAAATGTACGAGCCCTTTAGGTAGGTAGGTAAGTAGGTATCTTTCAGGCGGCGGGCGATGGAAGCTACATAAAGGGCTCGTGGTTTTTTACTATAATATTTTTTCTATATTTACACAATGGCATTGTGAATGCATAAAATAAGTTAAAATCTCAAAACAAATTATGTAAAAATATTGGCAATGCTGAAAAAAGCCTTGACTTTTTCAGTCGAGGTTGTCTACGTTTGTAACTAGGTACAACTTATGTTTCTTTTTTTTGGAATTAGTTGTACAAGTTCGTAAGCCAAACAAGTTTTGCGTAACAATGGAATTAACTAAACATTAAATAGGTAGGTAGTGGAAAAACATAGTGCGTAGATAATATCATTCAAGAGTAACCGTAATCACACGTACGTATGTGTAACCACGGACAAATTCAGTGAATCATCTACTAATTCTTCGAGTGGCTGGCGTCTCACCGATCACTTGCAGTCCCTATCCGTAATCTTCTTCTTAGCGTGTCGATCAACTTGGCTTCAAATCCGTTCAGCCCAATACTGCGCCACACGTACTGCGTTCTCAGTGGCGTTATATAGGTCTTCGCGCGTGCAAGATGAAGGGCACGTGGGGCAGGACATTAGATGTGCCATGGTTTGGGAGGAAGCCTATGTTAATAGAGAGAACCTTGAGAGCTGATCTAAGTGTTGGAGTTTCAGCCTCTCACCGCTTAGTTAGCTAAAATAGTAATAGTAATCCGTAATAGTTTATGCATTGTAGGTACACCCTAATTTAATACATAACTAAATTTTAAATAACCTCCACCTTTTCAATTTTTGAAGTCGGTTAAAAAGGTCTGTGCGTGAATGGCAAGATACCAGCCACACGAAAAGAAGTAAGAGATGGTTCACCGAATCAGCCCCTGCCTGTACATCATTATCATCATGTCAGCTTGTACATAAATCTGATTCTTAAAGAAGTCGGTTAACAAGGTTGGATGGAGATATTGAGCCTTGAGCAATGTCACAGATGACTCTTCTTCGAGTTTTTAAATAAGAAATGAGTGAACAATAACTGCACCTGATGAGTAGGTACCTTTTCGGTATTTTGGCGTTACAAGGATCCTCGCTCCGGGGCGGAAAATGTACGGACCGTTTGACCGACTTCAAAAAACAGAGGAGGTTTTCAAGTCGTCTGGTTTTTTTATTATAATAATATGTTTCACGATAGTTCCGTCGCTTTTGATAATTCTTTTATTATCTGATAGACCAAAGTTTGAAACTTTTGGTCCCATGACAAATTTACAGTCAGACGGTTCAGAATTTTTTAAAAGAATATTGAGAAAACACATTTTTGTCGACTGGTAGTTCCTACTTTACGCGTCAATATCATCGCGAACTATTGACCAATTTCAATGATTCTTTTTTTATTCGAAAGAGTATACTCCTTAGATGAACTCATTGTTACCAAGTCAGGATCTGACCACGATTACCCGGGGGTTCTTAGCACCCCCTGCCCACCGTTACCATAGCCGCTACCGTAGCTAGGAATAGCGGGGATGCCGGAGACTGGGGGCTGATTTATTTGTTGTGTAGCCATTTTGGGGGTTTTGCAATAATCGCCACACTTGGCAGGCGGGTTGGCGATCGCAGTATGGCCTGTTGTTACAAGAAGACGCTGCTGCTCATCTCCTGATTGCAGCTTTCCCTCTGTCGCCCCTTACGACACCCACGGGAAGAGAAGGGGATAGTGCTATTCTTTTTCTAAGAGAGGAATAGCATAAAGATAAACTCCATACTAATATTATAAAGATAAACGATTAATATTTTTTAACTGACTTCAAAAAAAGGAGGAGGTTCTCAAGTTTTTTTTTATGTATGTTCCACGATTACTCCGGCAATAGTGAACCGATTCTGATATTTTTTTATCTGATAGACCAAAGTTTCAACTTGGTCCCATGAAAAATTTACAGTAGTCGGTTCAGAAGTTTCTTCAGTATCCTGAAAAAACACATTGTTTTTGTCTGGTAGTTCTTGCTTTACGCTACAATATCTTCGGGAACTATTAACAAATTTCGATAATTCTTCTTTTATTCGAAAGAGTATATTCCTGAGTTGGTTCCATTGTAACCAAGTTATTAAGAGCTGATGGTGGAATTCAGGGGAAATTGAGGAAAACTCGCAAATTGTATACCTATACCTATTGTATACTAATACCTATTTTACGTGTTTTATATATTCTCCGTATCCATCCATAAGGAAGGCCAGTGCCCCAGCAGTGGGGACATTAAATGGCTGATGATGATGATGATGATGATGAGATATTTTTTAAGTATTTGCATCAGCTAATCATGATGTCATGATAATGAGCTGGTGATGGAAGGTACAACTCCTCAATGGTTAGGAGTTGGAGGGTAATTTTTTAAATATCGTTAATACGTAAAGATTTGTAGTTGTAATATTTCAGGTTATTTAGGTGAGCTGATGATGGAAGGTAAAACTTGGAGTAAGAGCATGTTTTTAAGTACCACATGCACGAATAGACCTTTGCCTTTAGTTGTATTCTTTCAAGTAATTTAGGTAAGCTGATGGTGAAAGCCAGTGGAAGGTTACCTATACTGCATAACAGTTAATTTTTGGAAGGCGGAGCTTGTCTTGGTGTTCTAAATTAGATATGGACACCATGTGACAACAGTTTTATCGTTGCACTTTACGGTACACTTGCTCATTATGTGGTTTCGAGGTAGATTTCTTACACTAAAATAGAAAAATAAACAGACTTTTTCAAAAAAAATTAACCGCCTTCAAAACAAAAAACTGCAAACAAAAACGCAAATCCCAAATTAAAGACGTGAACATGAAAAATAAATTAAATCATTTAATTTATAGGACGAAAATGCGCGACTTTTTCTAACTAAGTACTTAATTTTGGAACTTTCAGATCTGTTTGAAGTCGGTGTCAAGCCGAAAGTAACAAGAAAAATACTTTGTGAAACAACATACACAATAATAATGTGAGTGATGTGAGTTGTAACCTCTCAAATAAATTAGGTATAAGGCTTGATCAGAAAGTTCCAAGATTAGTTAGAAAAAGTCGCGCATTTTCGTCCTATAAATTGAATGATTTAATTTATTTTTCATTTTTACGTGTTTTGGGATGTGAGTTTTTGTTTGCAGTTTTTTGTTTTGAAATATCTCTTTATTTTGTTAATAACGAAAAAACCCAGAAACTGGCCCGATTTTTTAAATGCTTTCACCATTAGAATGCTACTTTCTTTCTGAGTGACACAGGTTATTTTTTATTCCGATTTCCCACGAGATCGGGTACTACGCGAGTATAACTACATGGCGCAGCTAGTATAAGAAGAAACTTTGTATCGGACTGTAGTTACTTACCCAATCAATTTCATGATTAATATAATGGTAAGTAGCCACATGTTTTGACATTTGGCGCTATAGTATCTATCAGTGTATCGTGCACGCGCCCGCGCAGCTGCGTGACTTATTATGCTAATAGCGTAATGCCACTAGCTTCCTGCAGACATTTTGTTACCATTGTTAGTCGTACTAATTATTGGTGAAACCGGAACTTTTTTTATGGACACTTTGTGATTAGTTGTGTTGTGTTATTATGGAATCGTAACACGTGGTGTGGGGTAAATATTTAAAATCACTACGTAAAATGTTTGCTATCAATACTTCTAAACTATATAATATTACTAGCTTTCCGCCCGCGGCTTCGCCCGCGTGTACTACACAACATTATCCTGATGGAATGTAATATTTTCCGGGATAAACTATGTCATTCTCCAGCTCCCAATCTACCCCCGTATCAAAAATCACATTGATCCGTTACTCCGTTTGGACGTGAAAGACGGACAAACAAATAAGACCTACTTATTGATTTTCCCGGAATATGATATTATAATCCTTGCCAGGGTCACAAATTATTTACTTAAATACCAATTTCTGCCCCCAAATTAGCCCGCGCTTAAAGTGATTTTTCCTTACAATGAGATTTCCCGCAGTAAAAAGTAAATTATGTCCTTTCCAGGGCCTTAAACTGTCTCTATTCTAGACATCATCCTTCCCATGAACTCAAACTATCGCCTTAAATACCAATTCCAATCTACAGCTTTGCCCGAGCTAAAACTTATTTTACCATGGGAATGAACCTTATTCCCGCGGTTACAATTTGCCTATGTCCTTCCTAGCATCAGGACATGGGTGTCCCGGTGTTCCTATCAGTAGGAGTAATTAGTAGGAGCACCCGGAAGCACTGTCGCAAACTATCTCCATTCCAAATTTCATCAAAATTGGTTCAGCCGTTTTGACGGAAGCATATACAATTTCGCATTTATAATAATAGTAGGGATAGTGGAAATAGGAATATGAATGGCCGGCGGCCGCGACTACGTCCGCGAGTAGGTACTACATCGCAAAATTTTGTGTCAAAAAGTATATGTGCATTCTCGAAGGTCTCATCAGTACCATCATCAATCTATTTTAATGTCCCCGCTGCTGGGGCACAGGCCTTCATATAGATGGATAAGGAGAATGGAACTTCCACACGGGCCCATTGAAGTTATGGTGTACTAATCAACCCAAATGCAGCCAGAAACATCGGCTTATCGTGTCTTCCAAAACACGATATATTTTTTAACAGCAATCCTATGATAGACCATTGTAAAAGTAACATAACCTCATCGATCGCAGGCCGAGCACGCTACCCGTGGTTTAGGCATAAGAAGGTAACGATACCTAGACAAACAGGAGCTACTATCGTATGAATAATATTCGGACATTCTCCTACTCTTGAACTACCAAAATGCAAAAAATCAAGTCGATACTTTGCTAAAAAATGTGTAATACTGATTTTCTTGAGTTTTATTCTAATGCATAAAGAATTGTTTGCTTTGCACGAAAATGAGCTGTCATGAGACCCATGCTTCATTGAATAAAGTGAACAAAAAAAACTGTATCCCTAGGGAACTGTTTCCCTGGTTGTTGTTGTTTCACTGGTTCCCTTTCTACCCTATTAGGTGTTTTTTTTATTTTGCCTGCGCAGATCATTTTAAATGATGACCTAGTATTCTTTATACCAATTTCCATACTCCTAACTCCAGAAATGAGGAAGATTTCATATAAGCCTTAATCCCCCCTTTCTACCCTATTATGGGTTTTTTATAACTTCGCATACGCAGATCATTTTCAATCGTGACCAGGGACCGTACTCTGAAACGCACATCCGAAACTTCGGTTAGCCCCGTCCCTCTCACTCGATTCTGTCATGACTCGAGCGTGCGAGGGACGGGTATAACGAAGTTTCGGGTTTTGCGTTTCAGAGTAGGCCCTCAGTATCCAATATACCAATTTTCATACTTCTAAGTTTAGAAATGAGGAAGTTCCATATAAGCTTAATCCGCCCTGTTTACCCCATTATCGGGGAGTTTTTTAACTTCACTTACGCAGATAATTTTCAATCGTGGTCAGTATTCAACATACCAATTTTCATACTTCTAAGTTCAGAAATGAAGAAGTTCCATATAAACTTTATCTCCCCATTTTACCCTATTAAGGGGGAGATTTTTTTACTTTGCTTATTCAGATCATTTTCAGTCGTAACCAGTATCCAACGTACCAATTTTCATGCTTCTAAATCCATTAATGAGGAAGTTCCATATAACCTTAACCCCCCCATTTTACCCCTTTAGGGGGGGAGTTTCCTAAAATCCGTTCTTAGCGGACGTCTCCTAGGCATAATCTACCTTCCTGCCAAATTACATCTTCGTTGGTCCAGTAGTTTTCGAGATTTCGTGATGAGTGAGTTATGTCCCCTCAATTTTATATATATAGATAAAAAGGAAAGATTTGTTTTTTGTTTGTTTGTCATGAAACGGATAAACTGTCAAACTACTGGACCGATTTTAAATACTTACCCATATTTTTTGCCACTATGTTTCTTGAGGGACATATTAAGGCGCCGATTCCCGAAAAAATAGGGTATTTTAAATTATGGATTACTCGCAAACCACAAGTACTCAAAATACGGGAAAAATATATGTTATTTTACAGTTATTTATCTAGTGCTTCCTGCCGTTTTTTTTCGATTGGTGATATTTAAATGTGTCAAATAAAATCTCAAACATCCGTCTAATCGTAATCCAAATGTCCTTTTACTTGCAGTATACTTGGTTTTAGTTAATGAAAAATATACTAAAATAATTGTCATTGAATAGCCGAAGGATTCCGGCCGTCATAAGTTTAAATTTATTTTTATTAAATTTTAATTTGAATTTTAAGTGATTTTCGATTCGCGGGGCGCTCGCGAGTTCACAGTTCATTGCAGGCTGCCACTGCGTCCGCGTGAAGTGTATCGCGCGCGGCCGAGCAAACGTTAGCGTGCCTATTTCGGTCGGGAATTCTCGCCTTAATAAGTTATATTTGTTCCCGCTATGCCCACAGGAATGGAAACCGCGCGGGAAAATCTGAGGGAAGCCACTAGTATTTTATGAATTCGATGTTTTGTAAACTATTTGCATTGGTATGCTAAAGATGTTTCCACACTGTAAAAAAACAACTAACAAGACAAGAAGATTAACCATTCCATCCATCCATTACCTATCGTTTTCTTGACAAAGAACTCCTCCTTAGTTTTCCCTTGATTTACTTTTGCATTTCTGATTGTGTAGTATGAATCGTAAGTTCTATTCAGAAGTCCCGTTCACTTTCTCGTTCCCCTATAAAGTGGCACTGCCTTCAAGAAACAGGTCAAGGCGTTGCAACCTGTTGCACCCCTACGAGGCTATTACGACCACGCGCACGACTAAATTAGGGGAAGTATTATGACAAGGAGCCGACTTTGATAACAAGTGCAAGAAAGGTTGCTAACACCTGTTTTAGTTAAGGGTATAAGGGTAAGGCAAGATAATGTCTGATGTAATGTAAACAAAACAAATTGATGTTTTTTTTCAGGATTCTTAAGTTTTTTTGTGTGATTTTATATTCATCTTCGGGGCTATTACGACCACGCGCACGACTAAATTAGGGGAAGTATTATGACAAGGAGCCGATTTTGATAAGATGTGAAAGAAAGGTTGCTAATACCTGTTTTCGGCTATAGGGTAAGGCAAGATTATGTCTGATGAATGTAAACAAAAAATATTGATGTTTTTTTTTAGGACTCTTTATAGTTTTTGTGTGATTTTATATTATCTTCTATGTCTTTACTTCGCAGACGATAATATGATGGTGCATGATTTACTTTTTTCTTTTTTAATTTTATGGATATTGAGCAAGCCAAACAATTGGGTGTTTGACTGTTGTTGAAATGTTGATAACATTCAGAGATATAACATTATTGAATAACAAATGTAAAAAAAGAAATTCAATATGTATTATAACAAGCTAAGTATGAGCTACTTAATTGTGACTCTAGCTATCTCTTTCTAAAACGAAATTTTCTATGGCGAGTGTATGGCGCTATAGAAATGTGACGTCACGTTTCTATAGCGCTCTCCTTGTCTAATTAGAAAGTTTGATGCTCTATATCGCTGAAAATATGCAAGATATTTGAAAATAAAAACCTATGTTGTGTTGCTACTAATTAGATGAACATTTTAAGTCAAAAAATAAATTCAGTCAAATACCCAATTGCAAAAGCTAATTTTAACCACCCACACAATATTGTCTTACGTAGTCTGGGGGCAAGAATTATTAAGCAGGAGGGATATCGATTGTAAGTACTATTTTTAAACGTAAAAACGGAATAATTGAGTACTCTTTTCAAGTGAAATCAATATCAGACTATTATGCAGTTTTCCCCTTGAGTGCAGTCACAGTACTTTAATTATATCGACTGAAAGGAATGTAAGAAGCTTTAACGACCTTTATTCAACAAATTAATTATAAGAAAAACGGAATGTCTTATTTTTAACCCCTGATTACAAAAGATCAATACTTTCTTACCTACTTACTTTTATTTTATTTTAGCCTTTAAGCGGAGTCAACACCAATGTTTCAATTTGTTGTTTAAAAATAATTGTAAATTTTACATTTGCTATACATGGCACTTAAAAGGATATTTTTTTAAACTTAGGTTAGGCAGAAGCCCCGGTTTTGGCCACTGTACCGGTTTTGGCCACTTTTTTCTCTAAAAGTTTTCTAAACAACTTTTCGCCATTTTTGCTAAAGGCAATTAAAATAAGGTAACCTTTTTTCTACGTTTAAAAAAAAAGTCAGTCTGCCCATATAAAGTTTTCATTTAGTTCGTGAAGGTACTATTGTTGATCGAAGACTAAGGTAAGTACCTATATTAATCCAAATTATGCAAAATACCTACTAAAAAGTAGACAATAAATCAAACAAAAAAAAAAACGTTATTTTAGCTATATCCAAACAGTTTTGCCCTGTCCATAAATTTGTTGGACACGCCTAATGGATTTCGATCCCTTGCATACTACAGTACCCCGAGTGTAAGTTTTTATGTCAAGCAAACGCAAACTATTTCGAGTACGTATTTATGTCAATTTGTATGAAAACTGCATAAGCGCGCTACTCGCCGCTAGAGGCGCTGATACAGTTTTCATACAAATTGACATAAATACGCACTCACGATAGTTTGCGTTTTTTGACATAAAAACTTACACTAGGGGTACAGATCATTTTCATCTGCGCATGGACGTCATCATAATAAGGGGATGCACCACAAGAATATCGTGTTACCTCAGAGGTATCAACCACTCCGGTATTATATTTTGGATGATCCACACTGGTTTACACATTAATAGCAGTGCAGATTAATCATATTGATAGTTAACATAAAACATACGTCGCTGTCAGTTCAAAAGGACGTATGTATGTCAAAAGTAGTATAAGTATATCTATGGTATAAGTAGTCCCGAAAATCATGTTTCAAGCAAAATTTGTAACCAGGCACCTTACAAATCCATAGATTTGTTTAATTTAAAACTTGTTCCTGAATATCGTTAATCTATGAATTCAAATTTAAAAATAAACCTCAGCTTTTTGTCTCCTAAAAATATACTGTGTTGTCTTGCCATACGTCCTTTTGAACTGACAGCGACGATAATCAAAACTTTTACTGATTCAAACGTGCCAAGTGATTACATGCTCTTCGAACGTGCTAATAAATCCATTATGATTGTTTTTTGTTCAATTAACAATACGCACGAATTTTTTTTAATGTGCTTACCGCTGCTGGTTTACTGTAAGAATGGTTGTGAAATTTTCTATAAAAAAATGTGTTTTTAGTTGCAAATTATAGGTATGTATAACAATAACTCAAAGAATTTCTTGGAAACTATACCTAGTTACAAAACCAAGATATTTAAGCTAGAAGTGTGGCCCCAGCGTAATACGAGTATAAGGCAGCCACTTTGCGATCCATCGCCATTTAAAATAGAACGTTCATTCATTTCTGACCATTACTAAGTGAAGAGTAGACACAATAGGGTAGTATCGCTACGCAATCAACCGCCTTTCATACACAACTGCACATGCAGAAGCGTAGGGCACGCACAATGCAACTTGGAGGGCCCGCATTGCATCGCAACGGTTCGGGTAAGTGTGGAGGTGATTGTGCCCTTTGGGCTAACTATGGGTTAATTGTAATTGGCAAAGACGACTGCTCTGCCCACCTGAGGATACGCTAGATGCTTATTAAATTAGCAAATTAAGTGCAGATACACCTGTAGCATGAAAAACTATCGTTATGGTAATCGAATATTAAACTAAATAATATTATATCATTGTGAAAAATAAATATATGTAGCTTCGGAATCGGAATCGGAATTCGGTGCTGGATTGCATACGGACAAACATCTCCTGAGGATGCCCAGGGTTGGGGCGAAACACGTGTAGAGAGAGTAGTGTGATCGGTGAAGGTGCAAGTTTTGTGATTATTTTCGGAAGAAAGCTACATATATTTATTTTTCACAATGGTTAGGGACTACCGCCAAGTGACTACTGATTCAATCAAATAATATTATATCGTCCTTCAAAAAGCTGTCAAAGTGCAGCTGTCAAATATGTATTGAATTTCAGTTCCTTATACGACCGAAAGAGGTGCTGCTTTGGTTTTCATACAAAATAATACTTACGGTCGGATCACGATAACGGTTACCGTAACTAGTTTTTCGTGCAAATGAATAAATCGACTAACTTATAAGGAACTGACGTAAAATTATTAAACGCTCGCTTGTTCGACGTTATGAGAAATACGGTCAATTGGAAACGTTTGCATCTTGTCTACAGTCTACCGCTTAGGTCATAGCGTAATATAATTAACGCGAACTATTCTCTCTAGTGTAAAACCTTGTTTTACATCGTTCTCGCAGTTTGGCCCTGTTTTATCCAATAAACCATTAAAAAGTTAAGTTAAGGTAGCTTTGATTCTTTAGATTTCACAAACAAAATTCTTATAAATAGTCCAACATTTATTTTCTACCACTTAAGTTCATTTAGCTGCAGATGCACAAGGAATCATAAAACACCTTTTTGAATCCCAATTACTTCACGCAAGAAATTTTCTTATCACTTACATTTCCAAAAACGTGAAAGAGACTAAATAAATGTCGGGCCGCCAATCTTCATTCACCATCACAAAAAACTTCAATATGTCAACAAACGGGATACGGGACAAAGTGCATTATTATACAAGAGTACAATAGCGGAAAGAGTAGCACGCTCCCTTGCTTAACTCTACACAGTACACCTGCCCATGACCCAGCTGCCCAAACTTGCGCCAAGAACTGTCAACTACGGCCTGGGATATAGGGGGAGAGTAAACTGTAAAGTAGAGACCGCGCCGCATAACTTGGCGTATGACAGAGGGCACTAATCGCCGCGGTAAGGTCGAAAAAATAAGCCTTATTACCATGTCATAATTTTAGTTCCAGATTTTGACACGCGCCAAGTTATGTGTCGCGAACTCTAGAGTGTTACTAACTTATCTGATACGGTGAAAGCGGTGGTGGAAGAGCCACAGATGCGTTAAAACAGACTGTCGGCTGTCAGCAGAATGAAAAAATATTTTTGTTAGTTAAGTATGTAGCACTCTACCTTTCTGTTATAAGGAGCATGATTACTCTATCCGTGTACACCACATTTTAGAGCCGAAACACGTAACTACATCAACATGGCGAAAAATAGGGGTGCTCCTGACTATTAAAGTTTCACCGTATATCAATGAGCTTCAAAGACATATCTGGCCCGGTGACAGAGGTGGTGGAGGAGTCAGCAGCTAATAAATAAAAGGTTACAAAAATAACCAACACGTTGGATATAATTTTGTGTCACTATACAAACCAGTATTGTTTGTATAGTGCCACAAACTTTAATGTATAACCTACTAGACCTGTCAAATACTGTGTCGCGGATAGCGGCAGCGGCAGCGGTGCGACGACTACGACGCTGCTACGAAACACAATGAAATGTGTACACTCTCTTAAAGCAGAGGGTAGATTGTAGAATAATAAATAATCAGATACCGGTATTCAAAATATGACTCTTGTTGCTAACTTGTTTGGTGAAAGGGCTCGCTTGATACTTTCATTATTTACAATCTGTAGCTTGGAGCATTAGCATAAACATAACAAAATTTATTAGCCTCGTTGCTGCTGCAAAAAAGTCTTCGTTTTATTACTGTTCTTTTGTGTAATGATTTTTTTTTGCCATAATAAATTCTTGTTTTTACAGTGTCTGGTACTTAGGTACCTACCGTACTTAGTTATTTTTTGTGGCTCAATTAATTAATGTCTCCTTTCAAACTACACAGCGGATTTTAATGCGGTTTTCGTCAATAGTCGGGAGGGACTCAAGAGGAAGGTTTATTTTTTTACCTGTGCGAAGCCGGAGCGATCGGGCGTTTCTATTGTAGTAGAATAAAACAAATTGTCTGGAATGACTACTCTGGATTCAAGATTTTTTCTAGTACTGATTTATTATCACACAAAAAATCGCGTTATGAAAGCAAAAGTTATAATCATAGGTATGTTAAAAACATCACAACGGTAACGTATAAAATATAAACTGTGTAATGCATACAAAGAGCTGTGGATTACGAGCACACAGCCATAGGTGGGCCCCCTCGGCGTGTGCTGAAATACACAATAAAATAATCCTGTGCTTTGTCGAAAAATCTCTGTACGGTTAGCAAAAAATTATGTAAGTTTTTCTTTGGGCTTAAACCGATGGTGTATGTGTTAAAAATTAAAATTTTGAACTTAAAATTAAAATAAAATATGGATTGTTGAAGTAAAAAAAGTGCAAATTGTGTGTGAGTTCTAAAAAATAATAATATAATGTTGTTAAATCTTTCTAAGTAAAAATGGACTGCAACGTCAGCCAATGTACTGGATAAAAGAACTAATAAATAATGCTTTCTTGGTTGGCAGTCATAAACATCGTTTGTGGAGAAACTTTATATAATATTCTTATTTGTATGAACTTACAAGTCACAATTAGATTTTTGCTCACGTCCGAAAATCTGCTTGTGAGACTAGTCATTTTTTTCTAAATATACAATGACCTTAAAATAATAGTATTGTGACCACTTATAACATATCTAAACTTAAAATCATACAGAATTATCACGTTAATTTAGCTAAAGTATATTAAACTATTCTGAATAAAATCATAATGTTTAGTTGTATATTATTTTTTCGCAGCTAAAATACTAATACTAATTAAATATATTTTTTTAAATAGTTTTTTTGCTGATCGTAAAAAGCAAGGTGCGTATCGCGCGGCGCGTGGCACTCGCGTGCGCAAGCGCCTGCTTCGTTTCTGCGCTGTCATGGCGGACATTTCCACTAACTTTTTTATTTTTATTTTTTTCGTGCAATCGACTATGGATCTCGTAAATTGCTGCACTATTGTGCCAGCTTAAGGGGGCGGAAGCGAACTCATTCCTGTTTACGCGATTTTCTATTACTGCATGGGGTGCTGAGACTTAATGAATTCCGCTTTCACGTTCATTCCCATTGTTAGGTTCACCTAGTGAACTTAGCCTACTTCACAGAGATTGTTCTAGTTTGAATGCTCGTTATTCATTTAAATTCACTTAATTTGACGACCGAATTGGCGCAGGGGTAGGATACCTGTCTTCTGCGCCAGAGATCTCGGGTTCGATTCCCGAACAAGACAATTATTTATGTGCATGAACATGTCTATTTGTCTTGGTCTGGGTATTGTCTGGGTAAATGTCTGCGATAGCGTTCGTAACTGGAAGATGAAATAAGTTTTTAGTAAAAATTTCATTTTTATGACAAGCTTTTTTGACTGTACTTTAATATTTTATTGTCATCTAAACCAAAATTGCTTACAAAATTTCAGCTCGATCGGACACTGGGAAGTGGGTCAAATTAAGCTTGCAAGATTTGACCCGAACGGACATACATGCATACATACATACACTGCAAGTTAAATATAGTGCAACAAGCTTTGCTGTGTCGGTGATAATCTTTGGAACTAAATAGTTTTCATACGACAGTCCATTTTGACAGCTAATTTCGTATTGCAAGTGGCTCTACTGTCACGGCTGTCACCGGAACAGACAGGAGTGTGGGACTATAAAAGCTTGTAAAAACGCGAGGAGCAATCAATCTTTTACCCGAGAATACCACAGAACATTGCATTTTCTTTCTATTTTATGGCCAGTTGAACATTAGCCATCTGACGTTCGATATTCAAATAGAAGCCAGAACAAAGTATCTCAACGATGTACCGTACCATCAAATCGAAACGGACAAACAGTCAACGGGCCGATAGGGCTGCACCCCTGCATTGGTGCATCGCGACCAATCAGTTGATTAAATCCGGACACACCTGCAGCCCTGGAGGTGAGGGCGCGTTGCTAGGCAATGGCTGATAAACAGTTTTTGAAATAACGGCCAGTGATAGACCCTTAACTTTTTAAGCCTGAAGGCATAAACAAGATGTACAGCCCGTCAAGTATAACTTGGCGATCAAATGGCGTCGCCACCGTACTTGTACTTATTGTACCATTTTATGCATGAAGATCGACTTAATACTGAGGTAACTGGAGTTCTCACCCTGAATAAAAAAGTGTACCCAGCAAATTTGACATTTATGTATGTAGTGGCTGTCAGTTGTCTCATATAACCATACGTATTTTTTTAAAGTGTAAGTGAGACGGAAGACAGCCACTGTGTAATTTGTGGTGACAAAAAATTGTTCGTACTGCAGTTACCTCAGTATTAAGTCGAGCTTCATGATTTTATGCCAAATTTATGAAAATTTAGCTTTATTGTCAAAGCTCAAAATTAGTTCACTTTTCAACCACTTATCCTTGACAGATTGTACTATTCTATGAATTAACTACTACGGCTGTTACTGACGACTTCGTCCACGTTATATTAGATCCAATGTCATAATTTTGTGGAGTGTCCGGCCGCTAGACCTTTAAAATTCATACGTTTTCTAGAACTTTAAATCAATTTTATAAAAAAAAAGGCTGCTTTCCGTTCCAACTTAGTGACGTCGGGTATCTAGCTAGCAACGTTCATCAGAATCTATCAAATTAAGGAATTCAAATAACAAATGAAGCCCATAATTATGTCCTAATCCACATTTTTTGCCGGCAGCCCCTGAATTATTTTTTTGTTTCAAGCCTTTATCACGAGGACTTGACTGAACCAAATCCAGTTACACCAATAATATTATAAGGAGGATAATATTGAAAACTATTGAAAATTTAAAACCATTGCAATTTTTATTACTGAAAAATGGAAAATGAAGTATTTAGAAAAAATCTACCCGTCTCACAATCAGCTCCGATGGGACTCGAACCCACGACCTTTCGCTTTCCGGGCGACTGCTCTAACCACTGAGCTACGGAGTCGTTACGAGAAGCGTTGAATTTATCCAATACTTCTTACTCGCTGTATAGTTTTTCTAAATACTTCATTTTCCATTTTTCAAAATAATTTAAAACCATTGTAAGATAAGATAAAGATAAAAATATTCTTTATTCACTTAGACATAATAAATATGTACTTATGAATCGTCAATATTTTCCTACCACCATTCATTCAAGACTTTTTTAACTGACAAGAAGAATGGGCGCAAGAAACTTGCCAGCGTTTCTTAGTTAGGTAACGACATTTACAAAAACAACATATCGTTACTAATACAACAATTGCTTAGTATAAAAATAGATCATATTAAACAGTGATTATGTTATGTGTTACATCATGACCATGCATTGCGGTCATTCAAATAATCGTCTACTTTATAGTATCCTTTGCTCATCAGCGACTCTTTAATGTAACATTTAAATTTATGCAATGGAAGTTCAATTATATGCTGTGGAACTTTATTAAAAATATTAAACTTTATTTTTTAAATTTATGTAAATATTTGAAACACTTCAATCATCGACCTCAAGGTACCTATTAACAATTTAAAAAAATAAAATCAACAACCCGCTATAATTTCCTTAAACATGATTTAGTTTTGATTTATGTAAAGGTAAATTCAATCTATCTTAACTACAATGATCGTAAAGCCCTTGAAAATAACCACAAAGTGTTCATTCCTGGTTATTTTACTATCAAGTACTTAGGTATGATAAAACAAAGTATCATTAACACGCAACGCAATAAAAAGATTTCATAAGACTCAGTACCTAACCGGTATCAGCGTAATTATTCCTTCGCCGTAAACATCATTACCTATATTACAAGTATACCTATCACAATACAATACGGCGATGTCCCAAGAATGGCCGGTAATTGAGTCTTTCTTTATACATCTTGTGTGATGCAGACTTAGAGAAAATTTAAATGAAATAAGTTAAATAAGTATAAGTACGATGATAACGATGACTGCATTTTACTATTTAACCTAAAGTGGTTGGTTGACCTTAACAATAAATAAATAAATGTTAGAGCAGTACCCCGAGTGTAAGTTTTTATGTCAAGCAAACGCAAACTATTTCGAATGCGTATTAATGTCAATTTGTATGAAAACTATATAAGCGCGCTACTCGCCGCTAGAGGCGCTAATACAGTTTTCATACAAATTGACATTAATACGCATTCGAAATAGTTTGCGTTTTTTGACATAAAAACTTACACTACGGGCACTGATTGTAGGCTCTCACGCTTAATTTTATGAGAACATTCATAAAATGAAGACGATATCTCTGAACCGAGGCTGTAGACAAGATAAAAATCTTTGAAAGCGATCGTATTTTTAACCGACTTCTAAATCAAAAAGGAGGAGGTTCTCTATTCGTCTGTATGTATGTTTTTTTTTTTTTTGTGTATGTCCACCGATTACTCGAAGACGGCTGAACCGATTGAAATGGTTCAAACGTTATTACATCAGGTTGGTTTCCAAGTTGGTCACATTTTTTGAAATTTTGAAATCGGTTCAGTAGTTTTCAGGAAATCTTGAAAAGACTGTCGTTTTTGTTACCACTTTATGTGAATTTAATACTTATCTTTAGGCATAACTCCTTTGTTTATAAACCGATTTAGATGATTCTTGTTTTGTTAAAAAGGGGATACCTCAAGGTATTTTAACCGTTTTCGAAAAAGGAGGTTTTGAGTTTGATCACATACCTAATTACCAGAAAACACGCAAATTGCCTGCACGATGCACTAAAAAGAGTGTTTTTATAAAAAAATAAAACCGCCTTCTAAAAAACCACATCAAAAAAGTAAGAAATAATTCCTCACCAAATAAATAACGTAAGTACTTTGAAGTCGGGCGGGTTTTAACAAAAACAACAAAAAATTGTACATGTTTCACGCCCGACTTCAAAGTACTTACGTTATTTATTTGGTGAGGAATTATTTCTTACTTTTTTGATGTGGTTTTTTAGAAGGCGGTTTTTTCATTACATTTATGCAGTCATTTATGTCATATCGAAATCGTAAAACTTTAGCCTAGACCACCTGACTTTACGCATGCATAATCAACACTTCTTGACAAGAACTCGAAAGCCCAAGGAAAGCGCATAAATATTTCAAAATTTTATGAATATCTCGTGGATCACCTTGCTTGCATTTTTACAACCTATGTCCGTTCGGGTCAAATCTTGAAAGCTAAATTTTACCCATTTCCCAGTGTCCGATTGAGCTGAAACTTTGCATACAGGTTTGGTTTGGATGACAATACAAATTAAAGTACAGTCAACAAAAAGCTTGTCATGAAAACGAAGTTTTCGAACGAAGTTACAAAAAAACTTATGTCTAATTAAAATATCATTCATAACTAACTTGACATCAATGCCATCAACAGCACAAGCCAAACATATCGGGTACCAAAAACGCCGTTATATCGAATTTCGGTATCGATTCGAACAGCGCGTGGAATCACTGCCAGGGGTGCGCACGCGAAGACCAATCAGAATGCGCGGCGGGGCAGATGCGCGGTATTGTACTCCAACTATTGTTTACGTGTGGGGTGGCATGCGAGTGCGTGAGCAAAATATCTCCACTAAAATACCGTTAGAAATAGTAACAGCGGTACCTAAACAATTTTCAAGTATGTACTAGGAACAGGGTGCCTACCATCAACTTTATGACAGCGATTCAAAAATAGCGCGATTCAGAATAGGTTCCTAAAATGAATCGCTTTCTTTCGTACTCTGACCTTCTAAAAACTGGATCGCAAATGAATTGCTAAATGTTAATGACCGAACGATTTGTGTCCTTTTTCTTCTACCCGTCTCTTTCACTCGATTCTGTCATGCCCGGAGAGTGAGAGGGACGGGTATAGCCTGCAGGTGACATGTTAAATCGACCGGGTTATAAGTCAAATAAGAGTTTCTGACAGCTTAGCGGCTGTGAAATGTCATTGATCGATCACTGAATCGCTGTCATTGATATTAAGCTGTCGTGGTACGAATAAGCGAAGCAGATCAGTTTAGGTTCCTAAACAAAACCGTAATAAGAGTTGATGGTAAGCACCCAGCTCTAGTTAAAGCAATTAGTTATAAGCAAAAAGAAAATTCTACTATACACTGCAAGTTGCGTCACACATGTTTCAAATGTAAATCTTAACAAAAAAAAAAAAAAAACAAAACAATGATGCGGGCAGCGCAGGACCAATCGTTATCGAGATCCTTGGGGGAGACCTATGCCCAGCAGTGGGCGTCGTACGGCTGAAATGATGATGATGAAACAAAACAAAAAACACATTTTAAGTCAATCAGATAGGAGCAGAAGCCCTACTCTAATTCAACGAAAAACGAAACTTCGTTAGCCCCGCCGCTTTCACTCGATTCTGTCACACTCGGAGAGTGAGAGGGACGGGTATGACGAAGTTTCGTTTTTCGTTGAATTGGAGTAGGCTTGCAGATCCATTCCCACTGGCAGCACCCGTTCACGAGCATACGCATGAACCAGCCATCGCTTCGCTCAACCATATTTTAGGGAACGTAACGACCCGCCTCACACGCCGCCACCGCAGAAATGTTTTCAGTGAGCATGTCAGATAAGGCTATTAGTGTATTTAGCAAATATTTTTTATTATTTTTTTATTAAAAGGAAACAAGGAGACACTCTAACCGTATACCTACATCCTTCCTATATAAGGTTCTCACGGGCTGCCAAGTGTTACTGACCAACACCTATTGTTTTCACCCCTGTTAAACGCTATCAAAATACCAAAGGACCTACCTAGAAAAGAGGCACTTGTTATTTAAAACGACAACAACTTTATATGGATTTTAACGCGCATCATATGCTTACTCATTTAGCGTTATGAATATAATAAATACGAAGTATTTCAAGACTTTGGATTTTCCCAACGACGACGACGAGTGACGTTTCAGTTGCTGTGGTCGATAAGCAACTGACTAAAAATGATGAAAAGTTTGAATTTCAATTAGAATCAATATGGCTAACAGTCAGTTCCAAAAACCTATCCCCAGTAAGAGATCATACTGGAGTTTGTTGCCATAAGTTATTTTTGTTAATGAGTCCAATATAACAACGAATACTTAGTATCCTAACACAGACAGGCAGTAATCTCTTACTGAGGATAGGTAATTGGGAATGGTATTTAGACGCAACGAAAAATAAGGTTGCTTCGAAAGTGTTTGCATCTTAACGAAAATAAAGTTTTTCATTTTAAAATCCGCTATGGGAAAAATAGAACTTGTTAGCTACATTTTATAACAACAAACCCCGATCTATTATATCGATCGTTACAAATGGTGTCCAACGTGTGAACAACACAAGTGTTTACTGCATGGGAACAGAGCACTCACGTTGTGCTGCGTCTGCGCATAGTCACCCGTTCCCATAGAGGGGACTCTCATAATTACTCATCAATTTGAGCACACCTTTCTATAGACACTACTGTGACGATCACGATTGGATAATATTTTAAGGGTACAGCCACACACAACATAACCGCCCCGTGACACCGTTAATGCAATCGTGCCGTGTAGAGCGTAGGCGTCGTTCTACGGGCGTTGATATACAGGAAAAATTTTTGACCAGTGCACAAATTTTTAGGATCAACTCAGAATCGGTAAGTGAACAACTTTCTCCTAGAAACATGGGTCGAAATACGACAAAAATTTTTGGACTTCCCATACTAAATCGATCACCTGATCAGTCCAATTTGTATGAAGAGACAAACAATTTTTGTCATATTTCGACCTATGTTTCTAGGAGAAAGTTGTTCACTTACCGATTCTGAGACGATCTTAAAAATTTGTGCACTGATAAAAATTTACCCTGTATTATGCCTTGAAAGTTATCGCCTGCTACTCTTAAGATGAAGAATAAGTTTTTAGTAAAAATTTCATTTTATGACAAGCTTTTTTGCTGACTGTACTTTAATATTGTATTGTCATCTAAATTTCTGTATACAAAATTTCAGCTCCATCGGACACTGGAAAGTGGGTCAAATTAAGCTTGCAAGATTTGTCCTCCACTAACTAAACATTTTTTACGGATTTAAACGCGCATTACATAATTACCACTTGAAAATAAAGGTTTTTTGTTTTTTAATGTTTTTTGGATTTTCACACGTTTTGCCACCTTTTCAGGGGCTGCATGAGATCGCGGGTATCTGTATCTTTTTTCTAAAGTAACAATCACAAGCAACGTACTTACGTGAGCAGTGATTGACAATGTAATAAGGTTGGATGGGACCGATGTTGCAGTGGTATTTACTGACTACTGAACTGCTGAAATTGCCTACGCATTTTTATGATCAACAATTTATTGCTGTGCCAGCCGGTATCGCGCCGATTATAGTGTGGCCGGACCCCAACGTATCGATAAAACAAGATAGCATCGCTATCGTATATACTTACTCAATGATGTGTGGGAAACAATTAAAAATTGTTAGCAATAAACAGATCGAATTAATATTATGCTTTGTTTGTGGAACATGGAACAAATTCAATAGGGCATGATGGACAATCATCCTTTGACATTGTATATTAATATCAATTTAGGCAGATCATGTAAATTCGTAAATTCCTTTAGGAGAGAAAAAGCGTTAAGCGTAAAAAGGTGTCACGTAGGATTATCCATTCATGATAAGCAAGCTACAGCCTCAAACTTACTTATCATTTATATATTTAAGTATCAAGGTCGTGGGTTCGAGTCCCACCGCAGCTATTTGGGAAATAGGTAGATTTTTTTCTAATAGGTACTTCATTTTCAATATTATTAAAGTTATTGGTCTTTTAAATTCCTTTTTTATATTTTTAAGCATGGTGACTTCTTAAGCTAGATAATCTTTTGTTTTCCATAAAATGTCTTATGTTATTTATTACACTACTTAGCTGCCCCGCCCCTGTTTCGCACTGGTGGCGCAATCTAAATTTTCTTCCCTTATTTTGTTTGTACTTATTCATTAAAGAACTAATTGAAATCTATCAGGAGGGTATAATTATGACTTTTTAGTCGACTATGGCGAAGCAAAACGGAGTGTTATGATTTTTTACCCGACTACGGCGAAGCAAAACGGAGTGTTATGATTTTTTACCCGACTACGGCGAAGCAAAACGGAGGGTTATGATTTTGACCGGTATGTATGTATGTATGTTCATCTGTGCCCTCATCACTTATAAACTACTTATCAGAATTCGATAAATGAGGTATCGTTGGAAACGTCTTAATTGTCCAGTGGTTATAGACTATGTGACGTTACATTAAATTGAATATGGCTCCCTTTATATGGCATAAAGTCTAGAACTAAAAAAATCACAATGCCTTCGGGCTTATGTTGTTTAATTGCGATAGTAATGATTATGGGCATGTAAAATAAGAAAAGCTAAAAACATATGAAGCGTCTCCACAAAATACTTTATTACGAAATTATGACCCCAAAATAATATCTATAAATAAAAATTAAGTTCAAAAACTAAAACCCGACTACTAAAAAACACGCTCTTAAAGTATGAAACAAGAAAATAATCTCATCTGAAATTTGCCGTGGTCGTTTCCCACTTGTCGGGTTTTAGTTTTTGAACTTAATTTCCAGTATTACATAGCGTTCTGTATTCCAGGAAAGAATTCTTAAAAAAATGAAATTATCGATGATTCACGTAGGTAAGTAAAGTGGGTAATTGAAGCCACATACTTTGGTTAAGTAATCGATACAATGGCGAGTACACTTATTCGATTACATACTATAGTATCCCGGTGCGCGGGCGCAGGCCTTCCGGCGCGTGCGTGAGTGGGGCTTCCATGTTCCGCTCTAGACATACTCTTCAAGTAGCTCTGTTAAACGAAAATAAACTCTATGTTCTTATGATTAAGATGTTGTGCAACGCTAATAAATTAACGATTTTGCAAAAGACTCGAGGAAATGAGAAGTTGAACACCTCTGCTCTAGACAATACTTATACTTTACAAACTTTAAGTTGTACTGTTACACAAAACAGACTGTATGTCCTTAGAGTTGAGACATTATGAAACGCATTTGAGCGAACCATTTTGTAAAAGACTTGAGGAAATGCGAAGTTGAATAGGACACATTAGGGTCACTGTATTAACGAGTACAGCCAGTGTCGATTAAATAGTTTAGAGTTGGATAAATAAAATAAAAAAATTGGTTGTCTGTAAAGTCGGTTTACGGGCAGTGATAATTTTACGTGATAACGTCATAAGAAAACATTTATGAAAATTATGTCGAACTAGAAGGTTACCTTACCAAGTTACCAGCGACCTCTATCGTCAACTTCACGCCGGGATATTTCACGCCGGGACAGCTTTCAAGTTTTTATAAAGCTTAAGTCCGATCTTGCATGGAATATTGCAGACACCTTTGGACGGCTCAGCGAAGTACCAACTAGCTACACTGGACACGATCCAACGCAGAGCTGAGAGGCTAATTGGCGACAAAAAACTCGTGAAGAGCAGTTTCACACCCTAGCTCACCGCCGCAAAGTCGCCTGTCTGTCGGTCTTTTACAGACTATACTTCGGAAAGTGTGCTCAGGAGCTGCATGAGCTCATACCGCCATCCCCCTTCTTCGGACATCCACGCACAGCGGGCTTCTACCCTTTCTTGATGGAATGAAATAAATTTTATATTAGTTTTAGTTAACCAAATCGATCCTGGAGTGGTTAACGGTTAACAAAGTAAAATCATGATGACAACTTTAGCGTATCAGACACTCGGACGAAGAGGGCCACTTATTAATCAGATGAAAACACTTGCCTATACCAAGTTACACTAGCAAAGAGGCTTTAAAGTGTATGTTATGTATACGACTTTCTGTGAGGTAACCATACTTACTTACATGACCAAAGAGACCCTTAATACTGTATTCGATTCTCCTTTAATCCTAACCTCATTAAAGCAGAGCGAGACTCGCTCCTTCTAATGAATAAACAAAAGCGTTGATTACTCTCACAAACGCTTCATGTCGAATTAATTGAATACTCTGCCGTGATGATTTGATTACATTCAGTTATTCTGTTCTGTTGGGCGGCTTGGTGGGCGGGGCCTCGGCGGATTGGGCGGCGAGAGTGGGCGGGCGGAACGCAGATCCGCCCACAAACCGCGCAGTTTGTTGAGATAACAACGTTTTAGAATCTGTGGAGCATTTTCATTGTACCTAGTATTATCGTTATGTAGGTATTCATGTTAGACATACCTACACGGAGAAATTCTTGTATAGATTTTACTCGTACCTAATTACCCTACCTACATAATGGGAAATTGTACATACTTGTGGTGTTGTAAGTGGAAATCTTCAAATAACACTAGATAAACGGTTGAAGTGTCAAAGATGGCCGAGCGCATAAGAGCGCACTTCAAGGGTGCGCTCTTATTTGTACGGCTTCTTGTTATTTATAAAGTAAGATTGAAACATTCGTAACCTTCTCCGTTTTAAAAGAAGTGCCATATTTGATTTTGTTTTAGATCGTGGCTATTGTTGAGCGAAGGTGAAAATACGTTTTATTACTTTGTCATTATGAATTTGTCAAAAATAAAACAACAAAGTCTATTTTCGCTTGTATGATTTAAAATTATTTTTATTAAAGAAATTAAAATTAATTTAAAATAATTCAATTAAATTAAATTTAAAATTAATTAATTTATATTTAAAATTAAATTAATTTTAAAATTATAAAAGTGACTGAGACACTTTGTCAACAGCCTTAAAAAATTCCATTGTAATAGAAGTTTTAGTCTAATTAGTTGGTAAAAAAAAACATTTTTTTTCTTCTTTTAAACATGCAAAAACATAAGAAAAATATTATTCAAAACTACTAAACTGGTAGGTGCTCTACATATCTGATAAATAGTTAGTAGCATGTGCCCGCAGGTTGCCAATTACTATTACGTAATTGAACAAAAAAAAAACAGAAACCTTGGAATATGTCAAGTCAAGTTCAAGATAACATAACATGGCATGGTGGTGGTATTACAAAAAGTGTTCTGTGTTTTACATAAAAGCAAAACATGGCAGGCATGGGTGCAATAACATTTCAAGGTTGAATAACTAAGTTCCAGAAAAAATTTACATGTTTTTTTCTTACCTTGACATTGAGAAGTAGGAAAAATCAGAAAAAAAATAATTAGATATGATTATTTACCAATTATAATTACCCTTCTAAGATTGTACATAAAATACGCGAAAGTTGGGATGTTTGTTACTCAATCTCGGTAAAACTGCTACACGAATATGGATGAAATTTGGCACAGACATAGATTATGGTTTAGAACAGCATAGATTCTACTTTTTACAAAGGGAAAATATCTCATTCCCACGGGAAAACGTTGTTTGTCTCATGTGGGCAAAGCCGCAAGCAAAAAGCTATAGTAGGTATGTACCTACCTACATTATAAATTGGTAATATTGAGCTCTTACTCAAACTAAGGTTCTACAACCTTTAAAAAACCTACCCTTTAAAAAGATAAACATGTAATGCAATTATTAAGCCGTTGGTCCCGGTTGTATTGGCAGTCGTTATACGTCCATGGTGAAATTAAAGCCAACAGACTTTTTTTTTTCTACAATAGGGTAGCAATTAGCCTTCATCACATCTGATGTTAAGTGGTGCTAAGGCTGAAGGTGGAAGCGCACCACCTAGAGTCCTCATTCACTGAGGAACTGGCTATCTTATTCTAACTATCCGAACACAATAATGCTGAAAACATCGTTGTTATGGCGTCAGGCTTAGATAAGATGCCGGTAGCTAGCTAGGCGGACTAAGAACAAGTCCTACCACGAACCAAACCGAATACAATATGTACCCCCACTGGGAATCGAACCCGGGACCTCTGGGTCTGATACCGGTGGTGTGTACCACTATACTACAGAGTCTAGTGGCGGTTGATACGTGCTGAGAATGGGAGAGGATCGTGAACCCAAAAGAGAATACCTCGGACGACCGACACTGTGGTATGCCCGTGCTACAGATGGTCCGACAAAGGTGCAAAAGATCTCGAAGAACTTCGGGAACTACTGGTTGGAACTGAGTTGGAACTCCGAAACGCAATATCTGAAACTTCGTTATGCCCCCTAACTCTCTGGTCATGACAGAATCGAGTCAACTGAAGTTGCGGATTAGCATTTTAGAGTACGGTGCCTGGTACTTACAAGATCGAAACAAGTGGCGATCTATGAGGCCAAATCTCATTTTGGGTCGCCGCGCTAGCAAAGTAAGAAAATAAGTAAAACCCATTAAAGTGCATTGGGCGCTGGTGGGTCATAGCTCATAGCATAGCCCACAGAACACGGAAAGATTTTTTTCTTACTTTCCATGTTCTGTGTCATAGCCTATTCTCCTTAAGCATCCTTATGGAAGGCTCGTGCCCCATAATGAGGCCATTAAAATGATGTAGGTATAATGAATAAAGGCTGAAGGTGGCTTTTCATCTCTAACTGCCGGAACACAATGAAGCTGCAAACGTTATTGTAATGGCGACAAACTTAGATAAGATGGTGGTAGCTAGCCAGGCTAGCAGACTTAGAAGTCCTACCACCAACCAAATCAAATACAATTATGTCTCCACCGGGGTTCGAACCCTGGACCTCTGATCTGAAACCGATGGCGTGTACCACTAGACTACATAGACGGTTAAACATCAAGTACCTGTGTTTGTTTGCGACAATAGTTCGGGTTCATTAACAAGGTGCTCCGCTAGATGCGGGTCTTATCGCCATCTGCTATAGCTGCTGAATGCTAAAGCCGACACCATTCGACAGTACAAATCGTGGCAGACACTTGTGGCGAGTATGGGGGTAGCATAGGTACGGTAATAGGAATACCAAGTTATATTTACTTTTTTATTTAGCAAAACGTAAAAATGATTTTTTGTAAGTGCAAAGTCGTCATGATTCTTGCTTCTGTTTAAAACGAACGTCTGTTGCTTCCTCCCGTCTGTATACGCTTACGATTAAACTTCTACAGTACAACGTAAAAATGAGTATACGTTACTTAATAACACTGTAAAAAATTAAGGTCCAGTTCTATTGTTACTACTATCAGTAATAAATTTATGATTTTAGTATTAAAAACCAATCAAAGTTTTCATTCTTACCTACAGGTAGGTACTTTAACCCCTTGTAAGGTACATTTTTTTTATCAAGACGTTCCACGTGCTTACGACCCAGCTGTTATTCTAAAGAACCTGTGACGAATGTTTTAAGCGGGCTTTAAAATGTTGTGCACCCCACTAGATCGGGAGTGCGGGGCGGCCCGTGCCACCGCACGCGCCAGGGAGCGCACCCTGTCCCAACCCGCCAGTGTTGTCCCGACCTGCCGAGCGGACAGCCGCGCACCCCTGCCACCACCGACAGACTACGATACGCAAACTTTTTTCATCCCTAACAAAACTCTTTTCTGTAATTCAAAATTCGAACTCAAACTTTTTTCTTTAATCGCAAATAGTTTTGACAGTTTTATTTTTTTGTTTTTAAAAGTTTCGGTGTGATTAAGGGGTGCCGCTGAGTCAGCAGAGGAGCAGAAACAGGTATGAGTCACTTATATATTTTCTCGCCATAGTAACGCCCTAGCACACCTGTGTAGATTGCGAAAGCGCAGTGGGAACAACCCCTTAGGGCGTTTGTGCACTACCACTGAATTTTACCGATCCGGAAAAAAACGGATGCTTGTATTTAATTAATTACTAATATAAATGATTAATTATTAAAATACAAACATCCGATTTTTTCCGGATCGGTAAAATTCGGAATTTTACCGATCCGGAAAAAACGGATGCTTGTATTTTGACAATTTAATCATTTATAATAGTAAGAATTTATTTATTTCGTGTATTTTCAATGTTTCGAACCCTAAACTACACGAAATAAAAAAATTGTATTATTTATAATAATTAATTATTAAAATACAAGCATCCGTTTTTTTCCGGATCGGTAAAATTCAGTGTAGTGCACAAACGCCCTTAGTGATTACTGCTTGCTAATAGATAAAAATAATTCATTATGACATGTGTTGTGAGTTACGAGTTGTTACCTGTTATTAGCACATGTGCATATTTTATTGAATGGGAACTTACAGCAGTAATAGTTTACTTATGAAACCTACTATATCGAAAAGTTTATGAAATGAATGTGGTTAATGTAAAATTTATGAAGTGGTGGCGTATTATTTCAAATTATTTTTACTTTTTTGCATTCACAACGACTAACGAGACTAAACGTTTCACGACTCTGTAACTGAGTGGTTAACGCATTCCCGCAGATAGTGAAAGGTTGAGGGTTCAAGTCATTTCGGAGCTAGTTGTGAGACGGTTTTTTTTATTACAGTTTCAATAATATTCTTGAATTTTTAAATATTAGGGAAGAGCTTTTAAGAATAAATTTGATTAAAAGTGTTTAAATTTAAGTTAAATTTAATTTCATTCTCATTGAAATTTAGTTTCCTATTAAAAGATTCCAAGGGAAAGAAAGAGATAGTAAAGGCTAAAAATGCTTAAAATTAACTTACTTCAAGAAAATAACTTGAACTAAAAAAAGAAACATTTTTTTAACATAATCAAAAGCTACGCAATACCACGTTTCTAAAAGTTACCTGAAATTGCTCTAAAAAATATTAAAAGTTCAAAGTTCAAATGTTACCCCGTTCCTTGTTAATAATGACTCTTAATTAACCCTGCAAGTTACACGCTAGACTTGCGGGGTATCGGTTACCCAGTCGGGAAGTTATTCAGCGTTCAGCGTCCACTGGCGCAGTAGGCGAAGTTGCGAAGCCACGCGCCGCGACTAGGTTAGGTTACATGTTCGGAACTAAACTAACTAACTAGCCATAGAGATTCTTTACTATAACAAAGTTGAGCATATGAGAAATTTCAACTGCAATACATCCTTAATTTTAATAAGCTTTATTGATAATAACGGGCGGAATTTGGTTAAGCTCTAACAAATTGAAGATGAAACGATTTTACAGTAGAAATTAAAGATATGCGATAATTAACATTATACATGTCTTTTTTCATGTATTAAATTTATTTTAAAGTTAACTGCATTTTATTAAGTTCTCACCTACTCAATGATTTTGTGATTGTTCAAACATTAAATTAAATATATAAAAATAAAAAAGAAATTAATCGGCGTTTTAAATACTTACCCTAATGATATCGGTTAAAGTCAGTCTTGTTTCAATGCCCCGTAGTCCCACTGTGAAGCAGTGGGTCTACGGGGAATAAAAATTACCTATGGACCCACCAGTGGGTCATAGTGGTGGGGCCACGGGTAAAACCCGGATATTTCCACAATTTACACTTAAGATCCGTCATTGCTGGAGTAATAAGTATAAAATCATTGTTACGTACAATGATTTATTTATTCATCATCAAGACAGTTATATAATTAAATATGGTTAACAATTTACAAATAAAATATTATTTCCACTAAGTCACCTGGTTGAAGCAAGTTACCCAAAAGATGCGATTGATTGATTATGTTTATTATTAAACCAGTCACAGATGAGCTATCCAATGAGCTTTTTTTCGATTTTCAGGAAAATTAAACTCCTTAAATACGGTAAATCAGTTTAGTTATGATTTTTTTTCTTTTGACTTGGTGTAGTCTTCAACTACAACCTCATTGGGCTGCTGATGTCGTCGGGGGTTCGATTCCCACAAGATACAAATGTGTTAGTCAGTATTTTTTTTATTTTATAGTATATATTTACAAAAAAAGTATATGGCATCGTCCTAATAGAACGCGATTACGCGATCATCGCGCGAGTAGGCGATGCGACCATCGCGTGTTCGCGCGATGGCAAAAACTGGGTGTCCTAATAGAACGCGATTACGCGATCATCGCGCGAATAAGCGAGTCATTTCATCGCGCGAGTAAGCGAGTCCTATCATCGCGCGAATTCACGACGCGACCGACCGTGGAGTCCGTGGACTAGGGCAGTGGCACGGTCGATACCAACAACCATGGACGTCACAGACGCTAAATTTTTGCTGTCGGAAAATATTTAGATGACTTATTGTGCGGGCTTAGATGGAAATGAAAAAAAAAACGTGGGGAGCAAAGTGCTTTGTTAAAAAAGAGACCAATTCGTGGTGAATTTGATTGCGTTGAATTTGAAGCGTGCGCTGCGTCGTTGTCAAGTCTACTCGGGCGCGGTGCCCCGCCGACGCAATTGGGTATTTGACTGTTGTTGAAATGTATATGACATTCAGAAATATAACACTAGTGAATAACAAATGTGAAAAAAGAAATTCAATCTGTATTATAACAAGCGAAATAAGAGCTACTTAATTGTGACTCTATCTATCTCTTTCTAAAACGAAATTTTCTATGGCGAGAGTATGACGCTATAGAATTATGTGACGTCACGTTTTATAGCGCTCACCTTGTCTAATTAGAAAGTTTGATGCTCTATATCGCTGAAAATATGCAAGATATTTAAAAATAAATACCTATGTTGTGATGCTACTAATTAAATGAACATTTTAAGTCAATGAAAAAAAACCTGTCAAATACCCAATTATCGCGCGTGGCGCGAATTTCAATTAGGACACCTATTCAAATTAAATATGTTTGATCGCGCATTCGTACCAACTAAGTTCGCGCGAATAGATCGATCGCGTCGTGCAATTGTCTGTTAGGACACCTATTCGAGTTCCATATGTTTGATCGCGCGTTCGTACGAACTAAGTTCGCGCGAATAGAATTACAAACATTTGAGTCGCGCGATTGCGTCGTGGGTTTGTCAGTTAGGACACCTATTCGAGTTCATTGTTTGATCGCGCGTTCGTACGAGTAAAGTTCGCGCGAACCTGTATGCCTATATGTCCGAATATATAACCGAAAATTTATAAATTTAAAAAAAAAACCACGAAATTTAAGGCAATCGCGAAGCGCAGAGAAGCGATTGCCTTAAATTTCTAACCTATCACGTGCTCTACAGGACTTCCGTAAATTATAATTTTCCTAGGAAATTTATAAATTTGCGTTTTTTTTGTTATTTTCCGGTGACATTATTATTATGTAAATGATTATCAGTACCTAATCTAGAATCCATAACGGAAGTTCTTAATGCTGCTTACCAGGACAGAGTACTAACGAGTATTCTATCTGCCTATTAAAGATCTGAAAGCGAGATATGACGTAACGTCTGGCCGTCGGTACACAGAGCAGAGTGAGTTCTAACGAGTATTCTATCTGCCCATTAAAGATCTGAAACCGAGTTATGACGTAACGTCCGGCCGTCAGTACCAAAGCAGAGTACAAACGAGTATTCTATCTGCCTATTGAAGATCTGAAAGCAAGATATGACGTAACGTCCGGCCGTCAGTACCAAAGCAGAGTACAAACGAGTATTCTATCTGCCTATTAAAGATCTGAAAGCGAGTTAAGACGTAACGTCTGGCCGTCGGTACACACAGCAGAGTACTAACGAGTATTCTATCTATTTGGCGCAGGGGTAAACTACCCGCCTTCTGCGCCAGAGGTCTCGGGTTCGATTCCAGAACAAGACAAATATTTGTGTGCATGAACATGTCTATTTGTCTTGGTCTGGGTGTTTTCTATGTATATTAAGTACTAGCTTTCCGCCCGCGGCTTCGCCCGCGTGGACTACACGACGTCATCCCGCGGGAATGTGTTATTTTTCCGGGATAAAAAGTAGCCTATGTTCCTCTCCAGGCTACAAAGTATCTGTGTCCCAAATTTCAGCCAAATCCGTTCAGCCGTTTCGGCGTGATTGAGTAACAAACATCCAAACATCCAAACATCCAAACATCCAAACATCTAAACTTTCACATTTATAATATTAGTAGGATGTATTTACAAACAAAAGTATTTAAGTATATATTTATCCGTTATCAAATTCACGTAGACACAGTTTGTTAAGAAATTAACTACGGGCTTAATTATTTTATCTGCCCATTAAAGATCTGAAAGCGAGTAATGACGTATAGTGCGACAATCATTTATGTTCCGGTGATAATCTTTGGAATTAAAACATTCACATTCGACAGTACATTTTAACAACTAATTTTGTTTTGCAAGTGGCTCCTCTGTCACGGCTGTCACTGGAACATAGGTATGTGGTACGTCTGGCCATCGGTCGGTACAAATAGCAGAGTATACAAACGAATATTCTATCTGCCTATTAAAGATCTGAAATCGAGTTATGACGTAAGGTCTGGCCGTGTCTGTACAGGGCACGGAATAAAGGCGACCTAGATCAGTTTATTAATTTTTCATCCCATCGATTCGAAAAGCTATGATTGTTTATCTAATAACAGGGCCCAAAACGATTCATCGTTTACCTGTTATGACAAGAGGGTAAAATAGTAGATTAAAGGGGGCAAAATAATATATTTACGGCGAGGGCGCTATTTTGAATCCAGAGCGCAGTGAAGGATTCTAGGGTAGAATCTCGAGCGCAGTGAAGGATTCTAGAGTAGAATTTCGAGCGCAGCGAGGGATTCAATATACGCCGCCCGAGGTGAAAATAATTTTGCGGCCGAGTAATACACTCTGCTTTTCATCCCCCTCTATAAGAAAAGCAGTAAAGCGGCGGTGTATTACTCGGCCGCAAAATTATTTTTACCTCGGGCGGCGTATATTGAATCCCTCGCTGCGTTTAGGATTCTACCTTAGAATCCCTCGCTGCGCTCGAAATTCTACTCTAGAATCCTTCACTGCGCTCTGGATTCAAAATAGCACCCTCGCCGTAAATATATTATTTTGCTCCCTTGTAATACAATCTACTATTTATTATTTATTTATTACACTGTTGTATTATTATATTCAACAATGATACAAAACATATAGGGATAAATTCATTTAAGTTTATTATGACAAAGTACTTTAATTTTCTCATTCCGGTGGAAAACTTTGTTGGTATGTTTATTATTAATCGTAAGATCATAGTAATGTGGCAATTGAAGGTTCAAGTTTGTTTGTTATGAACTAGTCAATTACTGAATGGAGCACGCAAAGTCATAGTCATAGTTGTGTAACAACAACACTCTTTAGCCGACTTCAAAAATTGAAAAGGAGGAGGTTATCTATACGTCGCGTTTTTTTATATGTATGTTCACCGATTACTCGAAGACGGCTGAATCGATTGAAATGATTCAAACGTTATAACATCAGGTTTTTTCCCAAGGTGGTCCCATTTTTTGAAATTTAAAATCGATTCAGTAGTTTTTAGGAAATCTTGAAAATACTGTCGTTTTCGTTACCACTTTATGTGAATTTATTACGTATCTTTAGGCATAACTCCTTTGTTTATAAACCGATTTAGATGATTCTTGTTTTGTTGATACCTCAAGGTATTTTAACCGACTTCAAAAAAGGAGGTTCTCAGTTTGATCACATACCTATTTACCAGAATACACGTAAATTGCCTGCATGATGCACTAAAAAGAGTGAAATAAAAATTATTTAGATAAAAAAATAAAACCGCCTTTAAAAAAAATGACATCAAGAAAGTAAGAAATAATCCCTCACCAAATAACGTAAGTACTTTGAAGTCATTAGGTTTTAACAAAAACAACGGTTTAAGGCGGTTTTTTTTTGTTTTTTTAATATTTTTTACGGAATAGTATCGTGGCGTATTTAGTTTATGATCATAGTACCTAAGTGTGCCCAAGTGCTAGAATACCAATCTATCTATATACATAAAACTCTTGCGTTACTGACTGACTGACAGACACGCACAGCCGAAACTACTGGGCGCAAGAAGCTTTGTTCCTTGGGGAGTGTTAAGAGAGGATTTTTTGAAAATCCCCCTCTAAGGGGGTAAACAAGGGGGTCCACGCAGACGAAGTCGCGAGCGGTGCGCTAGTAATTTATAAACCAACATAAATAAATATGAATTGGTAAATGTTGGTAAGCGCAATACTCGAAAACGGCTACTTGTATTATACTTTTGTGGCTACTTAATTTAATTTAAATCTATATAAACCAGTCAATGATTAGCTGACCAAGCGGCCTTAATAACATATAACCTATTTAACATTCTTTACTTTTTATTCAGATGGGTGAAGGTCGATCCCTATTCGTATCTCAGGCTATTCTATCAGTCCCTCCTGCAGGCAACGGCCTGTTCGATCGAGGATTGCAGGCGACCTGCCGCCTTTTTTAATTTTATTTCGAGCGTTTTAATTAAACAATAGCCAAAATGATATCATTAAGTTTATGTTATTATGATAACAATTACTTTAATTTATCTTTAATATTTTTATTCAATCTGTAATATCCTTGCTAGACTACCGCTCTAAACATTTTTGAAGTAGCAAGTTTTTTTAATAAGCTCCGGATTATCATGATGGTAATCTATGCCAGCATTATAATCTGATGGCTTATAAAACCTTTTACCATTTATAAAAACGTTTTATATGTTTGTTTACATATAGCACTTATGAAAAATAACTACTTATTTATATTTGTGAATATCAAACACTTTTATTAATCAATCTGGAAAATTAATACTTCAACAAATCGAGGTGTTACATATCAATTTGTACATATAAATTTTACACTTCCACGTATAATTAAATGTGTTTGAGACACACATGGCTCGGAAGCCACGGGCTAACCACTTGTTAAATATTCATTAGTGTTCGTTATCATCTAACGTGAAATAGTTAAACCATTAATTAGTCGAAATGTGATTTACGGTCAATAATTGTCAAATTTCTGTTAAAAGTAAAGTATAGAATATACTGGGAGAACTGCAGAGGCAGGATCTTCTGCTATAGTTATGTATAGTAGATATCTTCATTGAAAAGGGAATTAGATCGTATGTGCTCGGAGACCGCGGCTCAACTGTTTTAATGTTGAAACTTGTGTTTATGCTAAGTGGCATTTGTAAGCATACAATTCTTCAGATCTGTCTTGACGCATGTGTGACGGTAGAATTTACGATTTACGTCTATGTTAACAATGGTGTTTTTCGCTGATCTTGAATTCATTCGGTAGGGATGTGC
Organism: Crambus lathoniellus; assembly: GCA_949710035.1. NCBI lineage: Eukaryota > Metazoa > Arthropoda > Insecta > Lepidoptera > Crambidae > Crambus > Crambus lathoniellus. The sequence continues at coordinate 14,010,285 of OX453315.1, forward strand.
ACTTGATAGATTTGGGGCGGATAATATAGAAATAGAACTATTCTGATAAATTAAACTGTTCAATTAACTATAAACAAAACTATAAAGCTTCTATTTCAATAAGGTCAGGATTAATAAAAATCTCAAATCTAAATATAACTATTCTGATAAAAGCATCTAACTATTCAAATAACTATAAACAAAACTATAAAGCTTCTGTTTCAATAAGGTCAGGATTAATAAAAATCTCAAATCTCTAATAAACTATTTTATTCTTTGAAATCGTCCATTTATTTTTTTACCTACCACCCGTTAAGGACATCTTTTAGCTGACAAGAAAAACGGGCGAAAAAAACTCACCAGCTTTAACAGAAACAACGACATTTATAAATAATCATGTCGTTGTTGAACATACAACACATTTAACAACATTTACAACAACATTACTTTTCATGATAAAAGATTTAACAACATTTACGAATATCATCAAACATTTTCTATAAACTGTTACTTTATATTATTTCAGTACTCTCATAATTTATTCGAAACCGATAAGGACCGATAAGGACAACTTTAATTTAATATTATCAACAAATAAGCATTTACATTTAACAAGTTACCGAATATCCTTCGAACAAGGGCAAAACTTCAGCAATCATCAGCATTAAACAGCAAGAAAAAACAAGAAATGAGAAATATGAAACAACGGAATAGTTACTTAACTTGTACACCGCTCACGGCCCAAACCAGACTAACTAAATAAAATAGCTGCCTCGCCTTATAAATGTTAGCGTCTACCGCCAATTCTACTGACAATTTCCGTTTACGGAAATTACAGAAAATACCACAATACAAACATAACAATTATGAAAAAGTATTCCAAAATCAAAGAATGATTTTACTTAACATTATTTATAAATACAATAATTATATATTTGTTTTCTTTTCAACCGGAAGTAACGTGTACAAACGTAAAAGTACACGTTACTTAGATACTTTATATTACATTACCTTTTAGTAATAAACTAATTGATATGAATATTAAAAGTAATAACATGATTTTATACACATTATTCAGTACTTATAGGCAAATTAAAGTACAATTGCTTGATCATGCTTTGTTGACGGTTGGTCCCGCCACAAATCAAAATACTTTTTATTAGAAACAGGATACATGTTGTAAAATGTTATCTCCATAATTAATATAATGAATTTAGATGTAAAAATAACTATTTGACATTAATAACAAAACTCCATATCATATCGCTTTGTTGTCGGATGGCACCGACACAAATCAAACTTCTATTTAATGAAAACACGATAAATAAGGTACAATGTTATCCCCAAAATTAATTTAGATGTAATAAATACTAAATTGAATCAATAACAAAACTTGATATTCTATCACGGCCATACTGACAAGTACTTCGTTCTCGAAGTACTAGATCAGCTTAAGTACTTAATTAATCTCATGTGTCACATCTAACGTAGATTTATCGAACCTTCTGTGAGCCTCGCCATGTCCACTACTTTACCCTCTATCGGTGAAGACCAAGAAGACACCAAACTCACAGCAGTAGTGGATTTAGTCAGTCAGTCAGTATGAATAGTGTGCCTCGACATGTACGGCTCCATCACCGCTGCCCGTGAAGACCAAACCGACATCAAGCACACTATCGACCAGCTTCATTACCTACTGTGAACCTCGACATGTCAACGGCATCACCCCCTGTCGGTGAAGACCAAGAAGACACCAAGCCCACAGCAGCAGGGGTCAAACACACTATCAACGAGCTTCTTTACCTACTGTGAACCTCGACATGTCAACGGCATCACCCCCTGTCGGTGAAGACCAAGAAGACACCAAGCCCACAGCAGCAGGGGTCGTTGTCAGTCAGTAGTTAGTCACAGTAATGCTGCGCCGATCCCAAACAAAATGGGATAAGGGCAGGAGAGTGATGAGTCATCGTCATAGTCTGTAACTTTTAGTTTTATTTAATATTCTATCATGGTTATCCGTGTCATAATCGACATTGAACTATAAAATTTCATCAACAGACGATCTGCATTAATTGTACATCTACATTAATTGTACAATTCTTTTCATGATTTATACTAAATCATCAGAACAATATCCAATATTTATCGACATTGAACTATACAATTTCATCAACAGATCTGCATTAATTGTACATCTACATTAATTGTACAATTCTTTTGATGATTTATACTAACTCATTAGAACAATATCCAATATTTCTTATCGCCACTATTACATTCCCAAGATAAACACTACATCTTAGAATGAAACGGTCATTTGGAAACAAAGTAGTTATTCCTCAGACTATTTTAGTTGGAATTTTCTTTTATTACGCCTATACAAACGTACTGCAAACTAAACTGCACCGGCATGGTATACGTTCCCGTGGGAACGTATAGACAATAACCATCAATCAAACTGAAATTAATATTTCATCCAAATCTGTTTACACAAACTTAAAACTTTCACTGCTGGACTGCCTGGACCATTATTTATATTACGTTATAATTATAATAGGCTACAGTAAAATTTGGCTGTTATAAAACAGATTCAAGTTATAATTTTCACATAAAATTTGGTATTCTTAAAGTTATATTTTCTCAAACTTCATCATTAAATATCTACATTTTCACAACAGTGAAAACACCCCATTAGGCATCTTGAAATATTCGCTATCGTAATGAACATTTCGAATCAAATACAATATATCAAAGATATCTTAAGGCATATATCCTAAGGCCTATCGATAAAATAATCAATATGACATTGTTTACCAATTTTCTTTTTAAACCGCTCGGCCAATCTGATAATATTTAATACATAATATATTGTATCCATCTATTTACTGTCGCAACATTATCTCCTTACCTTAACCATGATTACTACAAGGTGTCCCGAAAATACTAACTTGTCGACCGACATTGACACCGAGTATTATAGTTTTGCCACTATAAACTAATTGTTAAGTGGATCATGATAATAACTGGTTCAACCTTACAATTACCAAATCTCACGAGAACCATAATTAGCGCCCCAGTAAGTAACACTTATACTTTTATAAATATGCCAAGAAAGTTTAAAGATCGAAACTCACATCGGCCCTAGCAACTTACAATGATCGTCAAAAGGACAGGACTTAATTTAACAGATCTTATGAAACTTATGGTAACGTATGGAAACTTCTATGGAAACGTATGGAAATTTCTATAGAAAGCTATCGAGGAATATCGAGAACTACCGAAAACCATCGAAAACTACAGAAAACCATCAAAAACTACCGAAAACCATCGAGAACTGTCGAGAACTGTCGAGAACTGTCGAGAACTGTCGATTACTGTCGAGAACTGTCGAGAACTGTCGAGAACTGTCGAGAACTGTCGAAAACTGTCGAGAGCTGTCGAGAGCTGTCGAGAGCTGTCGAGAACTGTCGAGAACTATCGAGAACTATCGAGAACTATCGAGAACTGTCGAGAACTATCGAGAACTATCGAGAACTGTCGAGGACTATCGAGAGCTATCAAAAGCTATCGAAAAGTATCAAAAACTATGACATTATTGAAAACTATCGACAACTATCGAGAACTATCGAGAACTGTGAAGAACTATCGAGAATTATCGAGAACTGTAGAGGACTATCGAGAACTGTCGAAAACTATCGAAAGCTATCGAAAACTATCGAAAAACTATCGAAAACTATCGAAAACCATCGGAAACCATCGGAAACCATCGGAAACCAACGGAAACCATCGGAAACCATCGGAAGCCATCGGAAGCCATCGGGAACCATCGGAAACCATCGGAAACCATCGGAAACCATCGGAAACCATCGGAAACCATCGGAAACCGTCGGAAGCCATCGGAAACCAACGGAAACCATCGGAAGCCATCGGAAGCCATCGGGAACCATCGGAAACCATCGGAAACCATCGGAAGCCATCGGAAGCCATCGGAAGCCATCGGAAACCATCGGAAGCCATCGGAAACCATCGGAAGCCATCGGAAACCATCGGAAGCCATCGGAAACCATCGGATACCATCGAAAACCATCGAAAACCATCGGAAACCATCGGAAACCTTTGGAAACCATCGGAAGCCATCGGAAACCAACGGAAACCATCGGTAGCCATCGGAAGCCATCGGGAACCATCGGAAACCATCGGAAACCATCGGAAACCATCGGAAACCATCGGAAACCATCGGAAACCATCGGAAACCATCGGAAGCCATCGGAAACCATCGGAAACCATCGGAAGCCATCGGAAACCATCGGATACCATCGGAAACCATCGGAAACCATCGGAAACCATCGGAAACCATCGGAAACCATCGGAAACCATCGAAAACCGTCGAAAACCATCGACAACCATCGAAACCCATTGACAACCATCGAAAACCATCGAAAACTATCGACAGCCATCGAAAGCCATCGAAAACCATCGAAAACCATCGAAAGCCATCGAAAACTATCGCAAACTATGGAAAACTATGAAAACCCATGGAAATCCTATGGATAACAGAAAACCCGTGGAAAACATATGGAAAACCCATATAAACGTTTGGAAAACTCATGAAAAACGTTCGGAAAACCAATGAAAAACGTATGGAAAACCCCATGGAAAACTCATAGAAAACCCATGGATAACCTATGGAAAGCTATTTGAAAACGTATAAGAAAGCCTATTGAAAACGTATGAAAAGCCCATGGAAAACGTATGGAACAACCCATGGAAACCTATGAAAAACGTTTGGAAAACGTATGGGAAACTTATGGAAAACCTATGGAAAACCCATGAAAAACGTATGGAAAATGTACTTATGGACAGATATCAGTTCCTAGTCTACTAGGTAGTACATTTTTTGATTAAAACCAACAAACCGAAACCTTGTTTTTTTTTTCATCAGGAAAAACAAAATCAACATTGATAACAAACTGTAATACATACCGTTAGACAAAAGACAGAAGTTGTTTTTCAAATTTGTGTACCGTTCTTACGTGGCCGTTTTATCATAAGAAAGCTATTTAACATCAATAATATTATAGTGGAGCAAATCGTTCCAAATGATTAAAGTTAAATAAAAAAAGGATAAAATAAATCTAATGTCACTGTACTCCGTCTATCAAGGAACAAGTCTAAAGATGGTTGTGGTGGCAACTAGGTAATACGAAAGAACCATAGCAATCTATTTAAACTTAATTAATGGGTAAGCTTTTTAACAAGAGGTATACTTTGTCGTAGTGTTATAACCTATTAACACATGTTATAACTTATATAATTAACTGTCACTTTCTAGAAGCCACTTCAAAATCAAAGTTTTGTAAGATAGTATACCAATGGGGAATTCGTAGTAGGTATAAAAAAACTTTATAACTTTAGTACCTACCTAGATTTGATTAAATTTCTTGCATTAAGTTATTATTTGAAAATCTAAGTAATGCTATGCTAAAAAAGAAATTAGAGCCTTATAAAATTAATATGGCAACAATACTTTTCAATTGCCCATATTGTTGTATAACATAAAGCAAAGATTTGAATACTAAAATGTAAAATGTCATTGTCATTAGCAAAATCTAGTTAATCTTACATTATTTTGATTCAATAATGATTAAATTACTACGCGGTTCAAAATACCAAGTTGCACCACCAGAAACCCTTTATTTTACAAACCACTAAAGGAGGTATAATCACGATTTGAACTAGCAAAATAGGACGACAAGAAAATGATAATTTTATGTACCTACCCGACTCCATTCCACTATTTTTACGACTTAATTGTTAGAATAACACTGACTTTCACGAACTTAAACCTTTCTAAACCTAAGGTTAAGTAAAATTATATCACTAATTTTTCACTTTGCTCCAAAGACCGCCTCTTGTTTATTTTTAGTTGCAAATGACTAATGTTAATCAAGGAACACTGGAAAGCCACCGCACTATTAACTATTGTATAATTATACTACCCGGCAAGATTTTCAGAAATGAATCCTAGTGTTGCATAATAGGTTTATCTGTTTCTAGCATTTTAAAATAAATATCTGTAGCGAGTCATATTATCACAACAATGATTACTGTAAGTTTACACAAAAAAAAATCTTTGGTATGATAATCTAGTAGGTAATTTTCAATGTTATTGAATAAACAACATAAGCTAATAGCTAAGTAATCTATTCAAAGGTACGAAAAAATTAAACCAAAATGAAATACAGAAGCCCCGAAAGGCTATACCAGATTTAGCGACCGTGGAGATGCGGTTTCATCTCCATTGGGGAGGTATCTGTACATCATCACCAGGAATCAGCTCCATTGCCAGGTTGGATAGAAGAACGGCAGCGCCACCTTGCCACGATGGATGACCATAGTTTGAAACGGCAGCGTCGCTGAATGTAGCAGATAAACCGAAACCGCAGCAACATGAAAAATAAAACATATATGTATTAGTAATGGGAGCAAGACCATCCCACTTCTGATGATAGATTTGGGGCGAATAATATAGAAATAGAACTATTCTGATAAATTAAACTGTTCAATTAACTATAAACAAAACTATAAAGCTTCTATTTCAATAAGGTCAGGATTAATAAAAATCTCAAATCTAAATATAACTATTCTGATAAAAGCATCTAACTATTCAAATAACTATAAACAAAACTATAAAGCTTCTGTTTCAATAAGGTCAGGATTAATAAAAATCTCAAATCTCTAATAAACTATTTTATTCTTTGAAATCGTCCATTTATTTTTTTACCTACCACCCGTTAAGGACATCTTTTAGCTGACAAGAAAAACGGGCGAAAAAAACTCACCAGCTTTAACAGAAACAACGACATTTATAAATAATCATGTCGTTGTTGAACATACAACACATTTAACAACATTTACAACAACATTACTTTTCATGATAAAAGATTTAACAACATTTACGAATATCATCAAACATTTTCTATAAACTGTTACTTTATATTATTTCAGTACTCTCATAATTTATTCGAAACCGATAAGGACCGATAAGGACAACTTTAATTTAATATTATCAACAAATAAGCATTTACATTTAACAAGTTACCGAATATCCTTCGAACAAGGGCAAAACTTCAGCAATCATCAGCATTAAACAGCAAGAAAAAACAAGAAATGAGAAATATGAAACAACGGAATAGTTACTTAACTTGTACACCGCTCACGGCCCAAACCAGACTAACTAAATAAAATAGCTGCCTCGCCTTATAAATGTTAGCGTCTACCGCCAATTCTACTGACAATTTCCGTTTACGGAAATTACAGAAAATACCACAATACAAACATAACAATTATGAAAAAGTATTCCAAAATCAAAGAATGATTTTACTTAACATTATTTATAAATACAATAATTATATATTTGTTTTCTTTTCAACCGGAAGTAACGTGTACAAACGTAAAAGTACACGTTACTTAGATACTTTATATTACATTACCTTTTAGTAATAAACTAATTGATATGAATATTAAAAGTAATAACATGATTTTATACACATTATTCAGTACTTATAGGCAAATTAAAGTACAATTGCTTGATCATGATTTGTTGACGGTTGGTCCCGCCACAAATCAAAATACTTTTTATTAGAAACAGGATACATGTTGTAAAATGTTATCTCCATAATTAATATAATGAATTTAGATGTAAAAATAACTATTTGACATTAATAACAAAACTCCATATCATATCGCTTTGTTGTCGGATGGCACCGACACAAATCAAACTTCTATTTAATGAAAACACGATAAATAAGGTACAATGTTATCCCCAAAATTAATTTAGATGTAATAAATACTAAATTGAATCAATAACAAAACTTGATATTCTATCACACTCACATTACTCTTCGGTCGCAAAAAACGCGAATTCCGAAATTTCGTTATATCCGTCTCTCTCACTCCACAGTCGTGACAGAATTTAGAGAAAGGGGCGGGGCTAACTGAACTTTCGGATTTGTCTTTCAGAATAGGGCTCCTGAAGCGACGAGAGCGTCGCTGCGGCGCCGGGCGTCGAGTAAAGATTCGTTTCATCATTCTCAGATTTTAAATTTGACGCTTCTGTATGAAATAAATAAAACGGAGAGAAATCCCTTGAAGTGTTTTTTGCTGGTTCTTTTCGATACAAGGTCTCCAGCCATAGGATTTGCGAACCGATGGCGTAGCTTCTGCATAGTGTCGTAAAACCTAAACTGAATAAAGAAATCTTGTATATGGAATCATGTTTTTACCCTGGATTTGTACCTGTATCCACACGCGATTGACAGATCTTGACCACGCGAGCAAACTCAAACTCAAAAACTTTTTAATCTTATACTTAGATTAAATAAAATTAATGCTTATGAATCGTCCAACATTTTTTTACTTACCGCCCGTTAAGCAAAGAGAACAAGCGATCTAACAAATCTAACCAGCCTAGTACAAGTGCAGTGAATCCATTCTCTTAGCTTTTCTTCCAAAATATCTGTTTTATGTTTTACGAACAAGCTCTCTTATTTGGATCAAATCCAGCTCCCAAACTATAAACAAACAGACTCTTACATTTATAATAGTTGTATTGATTTACAATAAACACATAAGGTTATCACATATCCCACCTGACTCAGCATAATGCTAGTGCCGAGCGCTGGTCTTCCGTCGGCACCGTAGTAGCCACAAAGTATGTACGCGGCGCGCGCCGGAGTTGTGTGCCGTAGGACTGAGAGTCAAAATAACCCTCAGCAGCCAAAGTCGCATAATAGATATAATATGAAGGCCGCGGCCGGCCGTGACATACCGTTGCTAAACTTTTGTGTTTTAAAAAGTTGTATATTCTTTATAAACTTCATCTTTTACATGTGCCACAAACTTTGCTGTTCCGGTGACAAGACAAGGGCGCTATGTAGGTTTTTCTTTTTTTTGTAGCAATTTACCCGGCCTAGACTTCTAAGAACTTCAGCTGCCAGCAGCGCTATGGTTGGACATCAACTTGACAGCAGAATGACATTAAAAAAAAACACGTTAGTTTCAAATTTTGGCCACCGGAACAGAAAAGTTTGTGGCACTGTAATGGCCATTATTACAAATAATTTGTTTTCCTGTCCCGCTTTTAAATTAAATTTGAATAAATATGTCGGTGTAGATACTCTCCCACACAGTGTAGAGATGAAACATTCAGAATACATAGGCACAGAAATGACAGGAGGCCCCGCCTCATCGCGGCGCCCGCCCTACGATATTATGGAAATTATTCATTCCGCCCAATGTCCCCGGTTAGGCGGATTGAATAATTATTTGGGAATAAGTTAGTAATTCTTTGAAATATACATGTTAAATGTTTTTGACGGAGTAATAAATATTTTTCGACAAAAATTACAGTAAGACCATACCATATGCACATACCGTGATATAGTTATTAATATTTTTAATAGAATTGCTTGATATCAAAACATAATCACTAGCCAGTGGACGGGTAAAAGGATACCTTTGACGCTAGTTCCTATAAACTTATTCTAAAAGTTAACGAGATACATACCAAAGACAAACTATCTATTTTGTATATCCAAACTTAATTAATCAAATAGTCCACCAATAAAAAAAACTACTATTCGAATGCACTATATTATTATCTTATTTTTTTACATTAGGTAAAGTGGAAACAGGCGACTTACTTACTTAACTTAATTTTGCCGAAATTAATCGTATTTTTAGTAAATAACGTTACAACGAACAACGAACGAACATTGTATACTCAACTAGAAAAAGAAACTACGCCCTATAGCTAAACTGTGCTTGTTAAAAAAAAACTCAATAATCCTCCTTGCAAAAGCCAAGTCATTACCATGCAGTACGTAATTTATTCATGGCCGCAGACTCTCGAAATATGACAGAGTAAACATTTCCAAAAGGGGAAACAGAGCGAGGGTGAGCGTGGGAGCCGCGATCTTGTCGGTAATTAGGTAACGCAATAACCTACCTACCCCAAACCAGACGGGATTACGTTGACGTACTGAGCTTGTTAAAACTAATGCAGTTGGTTCGGATTAATTGTTTTCTGGTGTTTTACCTCACGTTGTAAATTTGTACAATGTCAATTACAATAAAATAATACTATGTGTGTGTCAAAAAATCTTTGTCTATTTATGGAGTAGGTACTTCGGCGTTTTTTTATTGAGAATAAGTTGGCAGAGTTATTGTCCCATTTCAATTTCACAATCTTTTATACATTTTCCAAGGTACGTTTGGGACTCGTTATTTTAAAAGCAAATATTTTTATTGTTAGGTACGTAAGAGTGTGTATTCGAACAGAAAAGCTTTCAATTTTTCCAGTAACTTTTTTTGAAAATAAAGGACCAATCCAATCATACAAAAACTTCTATCGAAGAGGATGAAAAAAGTCAAATATTTTTTAGATTTATAATTCGAATCTTATCAAATCAAACTAAGTGTAAAGTTACTGAAGTCTTCGAAATAAAAATAGATTCGCCACGGAAAGAACAAAATACACAGGAAATATAATATTGATTTGTCACCGTTTACCTTTTCCCTTCACATCCCAACAATGGGTGCACTTTGTTAAATTATTTCAGACAAACTATCTTTTGTTGCAGAGATGGAAAAATGTGAACGAATGAAATGGACATACCAGTAAATAGAAATACCGACAGAACATGGAAGCAGCATTGCCACAATTCCATCGATTAAATTCTTCTCGTTTTTACCAACAATATGTTGTTCCACCTGTTCGCATGTCTACGGACTATCTTCACGATGTTCTGCCACAGCAGCATCCTACATTGCTTCAGCAATACTTGGCTTATTACAATGAACCTTTGGTACCTCTCGACCTATCTCTCAAGTCGACTACTCCTATCACTCCTCCCTGTACACCGCCTCCTCTACAAAAACGAAAGCCCAGTGATGATAAACCAGCTAAATCACCAAAAATATTCCGACATTTTGAAGAACCAGAAGAAAAGGAAGAACCCGAAAAGAACGTAGAAAAGCGAAAGGTTGATGATGAAACTTCCAATGACAGCGATAGCCCAGAAGCAAAGAAACTTAAATTCACAAAACAGTTCTTCGACGAACTTAAAACATGTTTGTCACCTGAAATTGATACTCCATCAAAGAGTGCTAGAAGTTCCCCCGATATTGTTGAAGTCAAAGATGTGGAAGATCGTCCTAAAAAAACGCCAAAGCCTCCATCTCAGCCCGTTAAAAAAAGCAAAGCAGTGCGGAGGCTTATGTTTGATGAAGATAAAACCTCACCTGTCTCTGGAACGATAATACGAGATTTAGCTGAAGACGAAACTTTAGTAGTAAGAAAGGTACGTAAGACAATAATTTTAACTGCAGTCAATTCAACTTTCACATCAAATAAAATAAAAAAAGCTTAAGTTGTTCAGGAACTATTAATTTGACATTCCTTCCGTGCCGCTACTGTGGGTCGCGAGCCAGCTTTCCTTATCGGTCGAGCAATTAAAGTTGTTTGAAATCGCGCACAGTGTTATGTTTTTGCGATAATAGCAGCTTTAAGGGTAAACCGCTACGGTTCCAAAGGGGTGTGCCCTCGGGACATAATACGAAATAAATCGTCGTTTCAATGTCCCTTACCTCGATACTTTTTCTTTGAATTGAGATAGTGAGCTGTAACGTTTCATTTGGACGCAATAAAAATTATTTTAATGGTATGCAATTATTTAATATTCGTAATGGCTCTACAGCCATTTCATGATAGTGTTGCATGTTATGTGTATTGTTTTTTTGTAGGGCGATATAGACCCGGCGTTTAATGTGGTGGAGGTAACCGAGGAAGCCAAGGCGCTGATAGCGTCCATAGAGAATCGTTTGGGAAGATACATCTGCCGACTCTGCCGGCGTTTGTACAGTGATGCGTTTGCATTGGCGCAACACCGGTGTTCTAGGATAGTGCACATTGAGTACCGCTGCCCAGAATGTGATAAGGTAATAAGATTAACATGCAGTACCTATTTTACTTATAATTTTATTCGATAACAATAAACAACCAAAAATAAAATAGCAAATCAAATGGCTCTACCACCAAGCATCATTATCTACCCCGTGAATTAGATATAATTTATTTATAGTATCTATAGATATTGTTTTTCGGTAAACATCCGAAACCAATCAATATGTGAGCATTTGTGTGGGAATAATAGGGTGAAGTAGCAAGTTCGACATTATTTGGCATATTTCCATGGGAAGCGGAGGAGAGTGCCAGCGAAATGCTTTAGTTGATATGTTGCGTTGTGCGTGACTGAAGATAATAACTGGCATGTTTGAACTATCATTAACAAAACCACAGCCTTCTCTATCGATAGAGAAGGCTGTGACAAAACCAAATGAAGCTCTTAGAATAAAAAAAGTTGTCACCTGTGTAAATAGGATATGTGGTATATAGTAAAAACGTAATTGTAATGTTTTTGTAGGTTTTTAATACCTAATTATTGGATTTTAAAACAATTTTTTTTACATCAAAAGTATTGGTTTTGCAAAAATATTTCTAAACCTTAATTAGTTAGCCAAATTTAACGGTAAAAAGTTTTTCAGGTATTCAACTGTCCCGCGAACTTAGCATCCCACCGACGGTGGCACAAACCCCGAGTGCCTGGAGCTGCCAAGCGGCGGGACCCTGCCCCATCAGACGCTGGTAGATTCCCCTGCCAGCGCTGTGGGAAGCTGTTCCGGAGGCAAGCGTACCTTCGCAAGCACCTCCTTGCTCATGACCAGCCAGAGAACGAAGAAAAAGAACCTTCAGCGTTTAGACAGGTCCACGCGGACTATCCTGCTTACACTACGGTTAGTGGTTAAGGACATGTTAATCAATAAAGATGCCGAATTTGCTAGACATAATTATCTATTAATCTGACAGTGAAAGACAATAAAAGAAAGTTTTTTTTTGGAAAGTGAGTTAATTATGGGTTTTTTTTATCTACAACGGGGTACAGGCTTCTGACTATTAGTCAAGCCATCTTTTCATTCCATCAAAATATTGTTTATTTCTAAAAATCGATAGAATCCGGCCTCTCCAAAAGATTATCAATATAAATTTAAATTTTTTTGACTACTCGTCTTCGATCAACAATAGTAGGTACTAGATGAAGCCTCACGAACTAAATAAAAACTTTTATGGCTGAGAAAAAAGGGTAATAATGTACGATCTTATGTCATAATTGACAGGAACTACTTATAAATATACGCTCAAGTTCCTCAGTGGGCGCATAAATTTTCTCAGCCGTGTTTGTCACTCCAACTATGCATCTAGACCTAGGTGTTATTGTTGATGGAAGCTACTAGTAGAAAGAAGTGGCGTCTGCCACATGTATAGAATGATTAATTAAGTATGTACACACAGCGCTTCGCGGCTTTATCCGACATAGATTCTAGTTCCCAAGGGGTTATTGGGATAATAAGTAGCCTATGTACTACTATTTCAGACTACAAACTATCTCTGTGCCTCTCATCCAGATCCATTTAGCCATGATTCAAGCGTAATTAAGTAACATATTACGAAACGTTTATAACGTTCGCTAGGTAACTAATTAGTAATCTGTGATTTCGCAACCCTACATTACTTAATATTATAAATGTGAAAGTTTGGATGTTTTGATGTTTGTTGTTCTATCACGCCAAAACGGTTGAACGGATTTGGCTGAAATTTGTGACACAGATAGGTACTTTGTAGCCTGGAGAGGAACATAGGCTACTTTTTATCCCGGAAAATATCACATTTCCGCGGGATAATGTCGTGTAGGTAGTCCACGCAGGTGTAGCCGCGGAAGGAAAGCTAGTTAAAAATAAGTATGAGTATGATGTATGAATTATAATCTGTGACGTTTTTTCAGGAGACGCTACGAGACAGCAACTTCAACACATTCTGGAGCAAGATCCCGCCCCCTCCCCCGGACCTGAGCTGGGAGGGCGTGGCCGGCCGGTGCGCCTCGTCGTGTTCCTCGGAGGATTCCCGGAGCCTCGACGTCACGGGCTCGGAAGACGAGGGCGGGGGTGCGGCGGAGGGGTGACGGCGAGTGCTGCGGCCCGTGCCGCGCTTCCCCGCCTACGCTCCAATGCCCAGCTCCCTGTATTATAACTATGGCCACGAGAGTCACCTTTATTTTTCTTAATTCTTTTCGTCCTGGCTAAGAGTACCTATCTACTCTAAGATTTGCACTTACGATTTTTTCAAAATTTTTCTGATTTGAGCATGAATAGATTTATACCTAAGTACTACTGGTTTCTTTCATCTTTTTTTAGGCAGCGGTCTTAGTGAAAGAGCAATTTTAAATCAGTTAGGTTACGGCAAAAGAATTTCGCAACTAAAATTACGCAGCAAGTTAGGTACTTACTTGAAAAAAAAAACACATTGTTGCCACATAATATTGTATTTATCAATAATTATAGTTGAATTTTTCGTATTACTATAGCATATAGTTAAAATAAATCATAATAAGCTTAATTTCTGTCATAGGGTAAAATAATTCTTAAACTTAGTGGTCAATGTAGATTATTTATGTATAGGTAAAGTACCTAGTTCTAGTATTTTTTATTTATATCTTTAAAATAATTATGTACATAATATACCTAATATGATCTCCTACAGCAGCATTCCAAAATAATACACATAGTGATGTTAGACATCTCTTTAATAGATACGTAAGTAGTTATAGGATTTAATATGGAAGGCATATTTATAATATAATAATAGTGGATTATATATTTTAGCATTTTCAGTTTAAGAACTTTTTAAATTTACCGGTTTCTAATTTCTCATACGCTCGAAGGATTGCTCAGTTGAAGTGGCAGCGTTGGGGTAGAAAGGTTCTCGAATGGCGACCGCGTACCGGACGACGTTCCGTGGGCAGGCCCCCTACAAGATGGCCCGAAGATCTGGTCAAGGTCGAGGAAGCCGCTGGATGCGGGCAGCGCAAGACCGAACGTTGTGGAAGTGGGCAGTGGGCGTCGTTCGGCTGACATGATGATTTTTTATACTTAAATACATTTATTTTGTATTTTACAAATAACAGTAAATTTTTGGGGTTCCATAGTCAACAAGGAAACCTTATAGTTTTACCATGTCCGTCTGTCCGTCTGTCTGTCCCCAGTCTAGCTCATAGAGTCTTAGTACTAGAAAGCCGTAATTTGGCATGAATATACATATTTATCACACCAAGAAAGGGGTAAAGTAAAATTTTGAAAAAAAAAAAAATGTTACCTACACGTGAAGTGGGTATGTAATTTTTTTTCTTGTCTACTCCATAGCGTGCGGTGTAGTCGGATAGCAATTTCAAAAATATTGTGGGTTCGTTAAGACATTTTTTTGATTGAGGCATCCGTTTCTGAATTATTAAGCTCTAAAGTGCAAAATTTTGTTAGAGTCATGTGTGAAAAAATTCCGGTATCAATTTTCAAATATTTTGAATATTTACAGAGATATAGAGCATCAAACTTTATAGTTAGACCTCACTCCTGATTCACTAACCGTCGGAAATGGAAACAGATTCAAATTCTTTGATGTTTCTTTGACTATATTGATTATATTATAATGAGTGACAGAGACAGTGCATTCATACCGCTGTCGGGAGCGTTTCCGATGGTTTGTGAATCAAGGAGAAGGAGAGCGCTGCATGCTTGTGACAGCACAAGCCTGTAGCGCCATACTCTCACCATAGAAAAAACGGGCATATTCTGTTGTTTTTTGAAATTTTGCCGCCCTATCGTTGCGTTCGTTTAAAATTATTCACATTTAATAAGGAAATGCAACCTTTATGTGATAACTTAGAAATTAAGAATACTAAATAATTGTTAGTAATTGGCACGATATCAATGCACTTTTTGTAGTTAATAATAGGGTTTAGACACCACACCCATTAAAATATTAGTAGTGTTAAACGTAATATTAACATATCAAACCGATAGTTTTCAATAGTTCTTACAATAAGTAGTGTTAAGTTCGACAATTTTTATATACCTACTGAGTAACATTCGACTTTTTTCCTTGCTAAAATTAATTCCAAGCAGATTAAAATGTAGGTACCTACTTAATGTTTTTTTAAATATTAAAAATGTATAGGGTCTTTATCTACGACATTACTGGATTTATGGAAATATTTGACAGTATTTGTATCAGTAGCAAGGTTGTATAATAATTTAGTTCAAGTTCTAAAGCATAAAAAAAGGCATTATTGTGATAAACTAAATATATGTATGTAGCTTACTTCCGCAAAAACACAACATGCAAGATGCACCACCCGCCCGCAAAAAATTGCACATGCACACCACGAAAATACCAGTGCAAAATAACTGCATTTAGCAAGACATCAATACACCTTGCACCTTGCACCGGACGGTGCATCTTGCAAGTTGTGTTTTTTTGCGGAAGTAAGCTACATATATTTCGTTTTTCACAATGGTTAGAGACTTCCGCCAAGTGACACCTGATTCAATCAAATAAAAAGGCATTAATTAAATATCATGGATCTATAGATAAGGACCTAGTAGGTACTTCTCAAGTTGACTCGTTGATTCGATCGAGTAAAGGGTCGTCACAATCGATTGAATGCAGTGGCATATTTTTAGATTCGAACCCCTGTCTCATAAAGTTTTCAATGCATACTTGCATCAGTATGGCCAGGTCAAACACAAACTAGGACGTCTAATTTTACAACTTTGCTTCAAAGACAAAAGTAGCAGAAAGTTGGTATAGCAAATAAAAACAAAAGAATATTTCTAGTCAGTTACTATCTAAGTCACGATCAATCAATTATTTTTTCCTTAAACGTAAACCTTTTCCTTAAAAGTTTATATAATACATATTTTCTTTTACACATTAAAAATACTTCTAGTCCTTGTCTAAGTCATTTTAAATATTAGTTTAGCATTTATAATGCCGTTTTAAGAATAATTTTATTATTGTAATATTCGTGTTACTTCTAGTCTTCTTTCATTTAAAATTCATTTTAAATTTTAGTTTTGCTTTTACAATGCAATTTGAAGATAGTTTTTTGCATTATTTCTTTATAAATTTGTCGGTAGGTTAGAGGCAATTTATGCACTTTTAGTACAAAATCAAAAAGTTCAATCATAATTTTAGTATGTGTCTAGTCATTTACAAGTAGGTAATTGAAAATAAAGTTCTAGTCATTAGTCTTTTAAGTACTTATATATTTTTAGTTAAAATTAATTAAATTAAGAAACTTAATTACCCATTGCGAAAAGAATTACTTACACATTATTTCTAGTCATTTGCTTAAGGTATTAATTTTCTTTGTAAATTAAAAATAACAACAACTTGGTTTAAAAAAGATCTCATAAATGTTCTAGTCAATATTTTTATTTACAAATAACAACATAACAATATGTTTACTTGTTCTAGTCAATAATCAGAAACTTTTCATTTATTTATTTCTTGTTTGCCAGACTCTAAGTTTAAGTTTATTTATTTAGTTTATGATTAAAAAAGATAAATGCTAGTCTCGAATAATAATTAACCCACTTGAGGATAACGTCCTTTTAAAAGGACACCGCATAACAAAAAATACAGGGTGTTAGGGGCACCCTTGCAAAAACTTTAACCATGGCTTAAGACCATCATGCTGAACAACGTTCAGCAAGCATTTTTTGTCGGAAATGAAAAAAAAAATTGGACTTTTCATACAAATTTAGCAACTTATCGGGACATTTTGTATGGAGAGTCGAAATATTTTTTTCATTTCCGACGAAAAATCTTGCTGCGCGTTGTTCAGCATGAAGGCCTAAAGCCATGGTTAAAGTTTTTGCAAGGCTGCCTCTAACACTCTGTATTGTTTATTGAGATTTTATTTGTCAATATTTTTTGTTATGTGGCGTCCTTTTAAAAGGACGCTAGCCTCAAGTGGGTTGAATATTTGTATTTATTCAATAGATATTATTATCTAATTTTTAGTTATTTGAATTTTTAGTTTTTTGCATTTACAATGCAATTTTTATTACAGAAAAATGGAAAATGAAGTATTTTAGAAAAAATCGACCCGTCTCACAACTAGCTCCGATGGGACTCGAACCCACGACCTTTCGCTTTCCGGGCGACTGCTCTAACCACTGAGCTACGGAGTCGTTAACGAGTCCTTAGGTAACGCTTATACCGACCATGCTGAAATCGATTGTGACACACCTTTTAGGTGCTTATTTTTCGTTCTTATATGTATTAACAGAAAAAAGTGAATGTTACGTAAAACACATGGTATAAATTTTATAACTTCTCTCATAAAAGATTTAAATTCTAAAGTGATTTAATCAAAAGTTGAAAACATAATAAACAAGAAAATATGGGAATAAATTTTTGCTTTATGTATGGCACTTGTAAATTATTTATTATTTATAAATAGTTTTAAAAAAAATCAGAGATAGGTAGTTAATATAAATTATTATATAAAAATCTCTATTGAGTGGAATCTAGTCAGTGTGTTTTTTGAAACGCGTTCCAAAGATTTGTAAATAATTAAAACGCTATTTATTAATTAATTAAATTTAAATACCTATATTAAAATGAGGAAAATCGTAAATTATTTGTATTGCACATATCTGAACATATCTTTATTTAGGTTAGTTTTTATGCAACATAGATAGGTACATAGAATATTAAATTAAACCTTAATATGGTAAAAAAATTGTAGCTTTTAAAGGTACACTTTAGCACTAAGCAAGTAAGTATTTGTTGTATGACCTTAAGATATATACTATTATTCATGTACAATTATTTATGTATGAAAGTATTGTAAGTATTCATTGGAAAATGTGTTTGTTTTTCTCTTATTTATAAGAATAGTCAATGCGTAAGTAGTTATCTGTAGATATTTATTGAAACCTATTAAATAAACGAAATTAAAATCATTTGTGTATTTCTTTGTGTTGTGTTTATTGTTACGGTAAGTATGATTAATTGGGAATGATTAATAATATAATGATAATTACCAGTTATTTTCAATAAATACGAGTACCGATACCAAGATCGATGGTAGGTATAAAAGATGCATGAATGTATGGAATTTGGTCTCACCCTTGAAGCAATACATGCTATGTTATTACATGTTCTACTAGTTGTTCTGTACATGGCACGCTGTTTTTTCCTCGTTAATCTTTCGAGCGATGTCAGTCATTTAGTTCTCTTGCGGATAAAAAAAACACCTTTTCCATAGAAAAGTTTACATCCTAATACATGTCTTTGATTGATTTTTTTAAGAGATTTGATCATTATTAGTTACTAACTTTATCGATTGATGTAATAAAAATACAGGGTGTTGTTTTTTAGTAATTTTGTCGGTTCGATGCCTAGGTGTGGGAAGCTTATTTCTAAAAAAAATCTTTGTATGCAGTTTCGTTTCATATCCATTGTTTTGTGTACCTACATTCCCTACAGGTGTCATGAAATAATTCCAACCTGTATAATGATACCCTTCTTATACGTTACCCATAGTAAACAATCACGTCTCACTCCCATGCAAACGTGATAGAAATAAATAGTTTCACTGGCACTAAAACAACGTTTTATTCCTTAATTTTTTGACACGCGCTCTGCGGCAGCACCAACACCTTGTTTTACTGCCAGTGCTATACGAGTCATATACTTCCCGCAGGCTTATTACCGATCTTAAAGTGACAGTTGCAATCGCGACAATTAACAATTAGTCTCTCCCAAAACACATATTCATATTACGGAACGTAGATCACTACGATTAGCGCCACAAGCGAGCGATTTGTAAATTAAAATTGCATGAAAGGCACCGTACCGTACTGTACCGATTGCAAACCAACCGCAACTAGTAGCAGTCGCGTTGCAATTGTACAATTAGCAACTGGTTGCTTGTTTTGGTAATAAGCCTGCGGTATTGCTGCGTACAGACCAGCCCAACGAACGCCAACAAACGACATCAGACGTTGCCCGCTGCACGTTTCTGGCCTTCGAAGATCAATCCAAAGCTAGGTATTTAAAGGATCACTGGGAGCGGTTCCAGTTCACATTCGGATTTTCTGATCATCTGATTGAGACAGAGGGGAAAACAGAACCCCTTGGCTGGCGTTCGTTAGCCTTCGTTGGTCCGGTGTGTACGTAGCATAAGAAGAATGTCTTCTGGTATGGCCTGTATTTTCCCGTATCAGGACCTGACTTCAAATGTCCTTAAAGGCGAGAAATATCATAATTTTAAACTTTTTTCATACTAATCAATAGACTACTCGCTGCCGTCGATCGCCCGAGGATCTACGTCATATTTTAGGTGTTATAGATTTTTTTCAAAATCAGCCATTTTACGTGAAATTACTTCCCGTGCAGCATAGAACACATAAAATGCTAGGGATGGGGTAAATTAAAAATACAGCACTTTATTTATTGGCTGTTTTTAAACTTAAACAATTTTTTTTATAAAAAGTTTAAAATCTTCTAATGTAGGGGTCGATTTGCTGTCTGTCACAGCTAGATATCTCGAGAACTACTAGTTCTGATAAAAATCTTAAATAGTGAAATAAGAGGTTTTTAGAGTTTTCTCTGTGGAGACATAATGTAGCTCCATCTAGGTGGACAGGGGTAGCTTCCATACAAACTCACCCCTTGCTTGCGATTCACAAATGCTGGGGTGGCACGGAGGAGCAAAGGCGGCTCTTGCACCGAACAATGCTTCGATGAGTACACTACATTAATGTAGATGGCGCTGGTATCAACTACTCTATAATAAAAATAAAAATTAATATGAATCCCTATTTTTCTTCATTACACGTGATTACGCCATAACATAAGAACGACATAAAGTAAAGTTTTCTAATATTTTGTAAAAGACTTATGAAAAGGAAAATTAAGAAAAACGGTCATGGGAGGGTTTCGGCCGTGACGCAGACTAAGTCGCGGGCAACCGCAAGTATTTCTGTAAAGCTAGCAATTAAAGTTTGGATTGGATGGGATATGAAAATTTAAACTGCCCAGCCCTCGTGAATGCCGTTTTCTCCTAAGCATAGAATAAGAAGGAGGTTAATAAGGGAAGATAATAAGTTACAGAAGAGAGAATTTTTTCATGTATTTTGAACATATATTTTTTCAAAATTTTAAGTTCTTGTGATTTGCGAGTAATCCATAATTTGAAATACCCTATTTTAGGGTATCCCAGCCTTAATTATGTGGCATCAATCCAGCAAAATTAAATTATGTT
The DNA here is from genome assembly GCA_949710035.1 of Crambus lathoniellus. NCBI lineage: Eukaryota > Metazoa > Arthropoda > Insecta > Lepidoptera > Crambidae > Crambus > Crambus lathoniellus. Next base: position 14,031,494 of record OX453315.1, read on the forward strand.
ATTATCGGTTAGCGTATGTATGTAGTGAGTGGCGCGCTTTTTATATTTCTTAGGAGCAATCACTGAGCTACGGACGGAGTCGTTATTTTCATTTTTAACCGACTTCAAAAAAAGGAGGAGGTTCTCAGTTCGGTTGATTTTTTTTTTTTTTTTTTTTTTTTTAATGTTTGTTACCTCATAACTTTGTCAATTATAAACCGATTTTAGAAATTCTTTTTTAGTTTGAAAGCATATAGTTACGAATTGGTCCCATTGTTATACGGTCAGGATCTGATGATGGCTTCCTGGAGAAATCAAGGGAACTCTTCAAATATTATAGGCACACCTATAGCGATTTTGGTATTTTCTTAAGTAACTCGTGCATTTGCTTTCGGTAAGCACCATTTGGTGAAGAGTAACTGATGATGAAGACCACATATGGCCATCGAAAACATTAATTAAATACTAAATATGTTACGGGCGCAATACGATTCCTTAGGGTTCATAAGTAATTTTCAAGTATTTGCGACTGGTAGTCATCATCTCACGATGATGAGCTGGTGATGGAAGGTACAACTCCTCAATAGTTAGGAGTTGGAGGATAATTCTTTAAATATCGTTGATACGTAAATATTTGTAGTTGTTACCTTTTTTCAGGTTATTTAGTTAAGCTGATGATGGAAAGTAAAACTCTTTAACGCTTAGGAGTTAAAGTATGTTATTAAGTACTACAAGCGCAAATAGAACTTTAGGTTGTATTCTTTCAAGTCATTTAGGTTAGCTGATGGTGGAAGGAAACTGCATAACAGTTAAGAGTTGGAGGGTGGTGCTTGACTGAGTGTTCTAATTTAGATATGGGCTATAGTCGTTGCACATTGAGCTACCCTTGCTCATTATGCGGTTTCTTATAGTAGATTTCTTACACTAAAAAAGGAAAAATAAACAAAAATTTTTCAAAAAAATTAAACCGCCTTCAAAACAAAACTGCAAACAAAAACTCATTTCCCAAAAACACGTAAAAGTGAAAAATAAATTGAATCATTCAATTCAAAGTACGAAAGTGCGGGACTTTTTCTAATTAATCTTGAACTTACTGATCTGATTGAAGTCGGTGTCATGCCGAAAGTAACAAGAACGAATACTTAAAATTCAATTTCAAAATTCATTTTCATTTCATTTCATTTCATTTCAAAATAGTGAAACAATAAAACACAATATCTCATGCGCAGAGTGGTGTAAATTGTAACCTATCAAATACATATTAATATTAATATCTATTTGGCTTGACACCGACTTCAATCAGATCAGTAAGTTCAAGATTAATTAGAAAAAGTCCCGCACTTTCGTACTTTGAATACTTTTTTATATTACCTAATTCCTAATTTTTGATTATTTATTTATTTATTTACATTAATATGAGCAGAATTTCGGTGAGAAAAGTTTTCGGTGAGTTTGGTTTTCGGTGAGATTTTTTCGGTGAGTTTTTTTCGGTGAGTTTTCTCGGTGAGAAAACTTTTCGGTGAGTTTGGTTTTCGGTGAGTTGTTTTCGGTGAGTTTTGTTTCGGTGAGTTTTTTTTCGGTGAATTTGACTGGAACCAAGGGAACGTAGGGCGCTGTCTGTCCGTGCGAATATGATAGCCCGCAGATTTGCTCGCTGCTCAATTGGCGTTAAAATTGTTTTTTTTAGGGCGTTCTGAACGACTTCTTACACGAGCAGTCTGTGGGTGAGTTATTCGCAAAAACAGTACTGCGCGTTACGTGTGCAGTATAACAATGCGTTTAGGGTGCTTCTTAGGCTGCCTCACTTCTGTAGCGCATCGGGGATTCTTGCCGAGGAGCATGTGGACTGCTTCCATGCGATCATGCGCAAGCGGTGTGCATCCCTGTTGTGTCGGGTAAGGGCCAGCCGGAGCGGCATGCTGAGCGCATTGGCTGAACGATTTGACTTGGTTATAAAATATTATTTTGATGAATTTAATTTAATTTTTAATATATTTAATCTACTTATTTTCTTTTAATTTTTATATTGTAATTTAATCTTGTGAATGATCCCTGGTTGATTGAAATCAATTATATCTTATCTTATCTTAAATATTTTATTTGGTTTTCAGAGAGAAACATCAAAGTGAAAATGGCGAAGAAATAATAATTGCAGCAACAGTAACAGAAACAGGTCACAATAAAGGCCCGAAATCTGCTCCTAGCAGCATTGACTTTGAAGCTAATTAAAAATAATAGTTTTATAAAATGCTAGTGGCATAAACAATCAAATAACATTACTAAGAATTGTAACGAAACATCCTACACCCTGGCCAATGGAAGAGTGGCTTTTTAACAATAAACGTTATTTTTTCACTCAAGGAGAAGACTACTTAAATACTTTGTTATTTTTACTATAGCTGTGCAGAATATAATAATAATATTAAGTAAGTATGTATAGTTTTAAGTTGTCATTCTAAGTGAACTGTGTCCATGTTCGTATGAGAAATAAAAATTCATTAAACCTAAAGCTGCCATCCTATAAAAAACTTTTAAGATTTTAATTCGATCTTTATAAGAACATAGACTCATTATTGACTTGTTATTCGTATCTAAAATATTTAATGATAAAATAGATTGTCAGATTTCATTCAGATTGCGCGTTCCAGTTAGGTGTCCCCGTAACAAAATAAGACCATTTTATATACCTAGTCGCAAAACAGTTTTTGGTTCCGATTCTACCATTAAATTAAACAGTAAATTAGTAAATAAATATGGCACTGAGATTGATATCCTTACAGATTCACCAAAAAAGATTCGTGCTCACATAATTAAATTAATGGACAAAGATAATTAGTTTCTTTTATACTTTATTTTTATTTTTATAGGTATTTATCTGTTATTGTTTGTTTCACTTAGTTTATAACTCTTTGCATGCTTTTAAAATTAATGTAATAGTGTAGTTATACAAAATAATGTTGATAAATCGTGAAAACCGATAAATAAAATAAAAAAAATCCTCAAAGAAGAATGCTCAGGCCCCATAGAATAAAAAATACAGCTGCGATTAAAAAGAGATGTATCTTAAATAGTAAATGTTTCAGTCTCGAGCCTCAAGCCTTCAAGTGCTTACACTGCAGTCGAGACTTTGCCGGTGTTTCCCAAACCTCAGTACCCAGTTATCCCTTTTGAAGTAAAAAATTTAAACCTGTTAAGATGAAGTGTGCTAGCTGCCAATATGAAGCCAAAGATATGACTCAATGCTGCCCGTGCATGCGCTGCTTTGACTTCTCCTGCGCCCGCTTCTCTTGTCACAGAGAGTGGATATCGAAAACTAGGTGACATAAAAGCGTCGTGGAAGTATCCTAGCTGTAAAAACACCGTGTTTTTACAGCTAGGACACAGGAGCAGAGGCTCCCAAATCTTCAGATCCCCAATCCCCGTCGCTCCTAAGTGCAGACAGCGAAATCATTATGACTGAAATCAATAAAGTTATGCCAGAAAGTAGGTTCACTTTCATGTCTGGTTGATGACATAAAGTCGATTAAAGATGATCTGCAGCTTTTGAAAAGTTCTGTCGAGTTTGTCCATGAGAGCTCGAAAATGTGTTGTGAGAAACTTGGAGCAAAGAATGGAAACTATATAAAACAGCCAAGAAGAAATGGGCACTCTCAGGCAACGAATAATGAATTTAGAAGAATTCGCTAAGTCGAAAGATCAGACAGATCGTCTTAATAATGTAGAAATCTAGACCGACCCTCTTCAACATCTACACCAACGACCAGCCGTCAACTCCCAACACGACCCGCTGCCTTTACGCAGACGATCTCGCCTTGAACTCCCAAGCTTCCAGTTTTGAGAAGGTTGAAGTCAACTTATCGAACGCCTTGCAAAGCTTGGGAGAGTACTACGACGCCAATTTTTTAAAGCCGAACCCCTCTAAAACTGAAACCTGCGTGTTCCACCTACGCAACAAAGAAGCGGGCCGTAAGCTCAACATCCATTGGTGCGGGATGCCTATTGAGCACAATGACTTCCCGAGATACCTTGGTGTCTGTGATTGGTAGCCTCAAGGTGGGGTGCATCGCCTGATGCTCTGCGAACCACTGGCCTAGCGCTTGCTTTTTCCGCTGGTAAATACGCGAGCCCAGTATGGGGCCGATCGTCCCACGCAAAGTTGGTAGATACGGCATTAAACGATACATGCTGGGTTATTACGGGTTGCTTAAAACCAACCCCGGTAAAAATGCTGTATCCACTAGCCGGAATAGCGCCCCCAGAGATTCGCTGAGCAGTGGCAGGCTCTTCCGAGAAGACCGCTATGATGACTGACAAATCGGCATCCACTCTTCAATCACGACCCGGTGCCTCAAAGTTTGAAAAGCCGCAAAAACTTCAACACCTGTGTACTCCCTCTTCATAGCGGTCAGAGCATCGGGCCGGATCCCCGGAGGCGCGGGTTCGAATCCCGCCTGAAAGCTACTTATAGGGCTCGTGGATTTTTATTATCACATTTTTCGTATACTTACAAAACTGCATTGTGAATGCATAATTAGTTACCTATTACAAAGTTTTTTTTAATATAGTATGGGCTTGCTTTTGGCTTCATACTGAACCTTAGGGTTGAGAAGAAGCCTAAGATGGGGCGAGCTTACCCAGAAGCAGCCTATTCCCTCTAGCTTTAAAAATAACAGGGTTGTAGTCATTCGGGAAAACAGACGCAGGCAGGGTATTCCATTCCTTGGCGGTGCGCATCACAAAGGAAGAAGAAAAGCGCTTGGTACGCATCCGCGGGATGTTAACCAAGTAAGGATGATAGCCTGCTGTGCGCCTAGATTCTCGGTGGTAGAACGGGGATGGCGGAATGAGCTCATGCAGCTCAGAAGCGCACTCTCCGAAGTACAGCCTGTAAAATACCGACAAGCAAGCCACTTTACGTCGATGGGTAAGACTATGGAGCTTGGTTTTTACCAGCTCATCGTCTCCAATTAGTTTTCTGGCCCTGCGTTCCACTGAGTCGAGTGCAGCTAACTGGTACTTAGCCGACTTGCGCTTTGTAAAGAGTCAAAAGCTGTCCTGGTGTGAAGTATCGCTTTACCTTATTCAGGATTCCCAGTTTTTTGGCCGCAGTTTGAGCTTTGCACTCAATGCTGTCGCCGAAGTTAAGGTCCGAAGTTAACTTCGTGCCAAGAAGATCTATATTGTCGGCAATTGGTACAGTTGAACCACGGAAAGTAGGAGTTAAGGTAAATGGACTCATTTTAGCGGTAAAAAGACACGCCTTGGTTTTGATGTCACCCCATTGAGCGACATGGCTTAAAGTCAAGTTAGTTTGCTCTACCATGGCCTCTCTCAAAGAACCGACTTCCTTACTGCTGGCTTTTGCGCTGGATAGGTATCTCTCTGTAACGGTGCTGTCGTCAGCATACCCAACAATTCCGGGCAGAAGCAGATCGTTCATGTGCAGTAAAAAGAGAGTCGCAGAGAGAACGGATCCCTGAGGAACTCCGGCATCGATAGCCAATAAGGTCAGAACAGCAGCCGTCGATGACGACTCTGATCGACCGCTCACTCAGGAAATCTGATCACAAAAGTCAGCAGAAATACCGTACGCTGGGAGTTTGCACAGCAAATCAGCGTGCCAGACTTGGTCGAAGGCTTTCGAAATGTCAAGCGAAACAGCAAGAGCCTCACCATGTTTTTCAATTGCCTCGCCCCAGCAACGCGTAACGTACACAAGAAGATCCCCAGTTGACCGACCACGGCGAAAGCCATATTGGTGGTCACTGAGTAGGTAGGTCGTTGGTTTCAAGGTACGATAGCAGCTTATTATTAAGAAACCTTTCCATTACCTTACAGAGTATGGAGGTGATAGCTATTGGTCTGTAGTTGGAGGGGTCGGCACGGTCACCCTTCTTGGGCACAGGTTGGACATTCGCAACTTTCCACGACTTGGGAACCGATTTGTTAAGCAGAAAAAGGCGGTACAGGCGTGTCAAAACAGGAGACAATTCGGGCGCACAGAGTTTCAGCACTCTAGCTGGAATTCCATCGGGGCCGCTCGCCTTATTCACGTCCAAGTTTAGCAGGGCTCTTCTGACCTCCTTCGTGTGAATTGTGTTTCTCGGCATGGGGGCTACACAGTGGGGGCTATTAGGTGGATTGTTCGAGCCAGCATCGAGGCGTGAGTTGCACGCGAAATGAGAGGCAAACAAGTTTGCCTTTTCAGCCGCGGTATGGGCCAGCGAGTCGTCAGGTCGCAGCATGGGAGGTAAAGAGGGGCGGCAGAAATTTGATTCGACCGACTTAGACAGGGACAGGTAGTAACATCGTTATGTGGCGAAACGACAATCGCTATCGCTATCGTCTTTATGCTCCAATCAACTTGCGACAAGACCACGTAATTTAGCGCAGCTTATACCAATCCGCCAATCCTATACCCTGAATTTCTTTCGAACTTCGTTATCGCTTCGCTATCGTTTTTCAAATGTTACTTTGTCTAAGCCCCCAGAACTGCTTACTACCAGCTGGATACGATGCTAGTTTGGTTCCTATGCGGCTTACGTGGTCGAATCGTGCCTTACGAATCACTTTTTTGCATAATTTGGCTGCGGAATTGAATGCTCTCTTCTTCGCACGAACCCTCCGTGCACGTGCTTTTCGGTCGCGAGCTTGTACCCATGCTTGATATGCGGACTCTTTACGCGCTTCTGCGCGAGCACAGTCCGCATTAAACCAAGGTCGGGCATTGTGTACGAGCGGGATGTCGGAGAAAGGAATAAAATATTCCATTCCCTGCCGTATCACATCCACGACTGCATCAGCACAGACAGAGGGGTCACATGAGGAGAAGCATACTCGCTGCCAAGGATACGATGCAAAGAAGTGTCGCATTTCGTCCCAAACTGCTGACTCGTATCGCCATACTCGCCTCGTGCCCCTAGGGCTGTCATCCGGAGGAGAGCAGATCGACACGGATATCACCACACAATGGTCGGACGTTCCCAGCGGAGCTGAGACCGTTACCGAGTGTTTGTGTGGATCAGTTGTCAGCAGTAAGTCAAGGCAATTGGGTGTGTGGCCTATATCTGGAATTTGCGTCGCTTGATCTACCTGCTGGGTTATATTTAGCGTTAAGGCAAACCTTCGCACCTCCCTCCTAGCATAGTCAGTTTTCTGGTACGGGTACAGCCACTCTTTGTGGTGAACGTTTAAGTCCCCCAAGAAAACAAGCTCCGCCGCTGGATACCACTGAGTTGCTAAGTCTGCCGTCTCAGTGAGGTAATCTATGAGCCGAGTCGTCTCCTGGTTACCGCTGTGCGATCGGTAGACACAGACGTAGAGCATCTTCTCTACCCCAGTGTCTTTCAAAAGCCAAATTACGGAAAACCCAGATTTCTTAAAGCACCGGAGACGCCTAAAGCAAATGTTGTCGCGGACGAACACACACACACCTGCGTGCTTCTTGAACTTATGTTCAAGTGTGTAACCAGGGTAGATAAGGTATGCCACGTCCGACGGGGTTGCTATCTGCGTCTCCGTCAAGAAGAACAGGTGCGGCTTCTCGGTCTCTAGGTGGTCATGGACCGGATCGTGATTTAGTGCAGTCCTCTGATGTTTGCGAGGTGCACTTATAAGTTTAATGTGGTTTTAGTTTGAGAAACTCTGGCGCAGTGGAACCCTAGTTTGAGAAACTGTGGCGCAGTGGAAAATACTTTCTATCTTTTGTTTGTTCAAGGACGCACCGGGCGCTCGGTGTGCATGCGCAATGCGGCTGCAGTCGAGCCACGGTCAAATCATAATATTAACTTTATGGGTCAAATAGTCGAATGAGCACGTCTCGGTTTATTTAATTTTTGCACTAATAATTTTGCGTTCGCGGCTAGTTATTCTATATGAATTTGCTTATATTTTGCAGGTACTTTGTCCGCAGCCTATATACATTAATATGTTTTCGTTTTTGTATTGCAAAATGACTAATTTAAATATTTTTTACCAAAATGTCAGGGGCCTGCGCACCAAAGTAAAATAATTTTATAGAAATGTAATGACATTTCTATAAATTATAAAATTAACTCGTATGACATCTTTATGACATGTTTAGGTGGTTCAGCTCATACGTAGAAAACCGTAGGCAAGCTGTTGCATTATACGGGCACACGTCTAGGAAACTGTCCATACCCTACGTGTTCCGCAAGGGCTCACTTTTGGGCCCTCTACACTTTTTGGTGTTTTGTTCATAGCAAAATTCCACTGTATGCGGACGACCTAATGATTCTTTGCCCAATTACTGAATTATCTGACTGTCTTAAGCTACAGGAAGATGTCTTCCGTTTACAAGTTTATTGCGAGAAAATAATAAGTTAGATTTAAGCATATCCAAATGGTTCATTTGTACGTTCAGCAGAAAACCTAACATTCATTCATATGACTACTCAATCAACAATTTACCTTAAAACGCATAGCTCTCACATGAAGGACCTAGAAGTCACGTTTGATTCTAAATTACTTTTTGACATGCACGTAGATTCTTCAATCATAACAAAAGCAAGAAAAGCTCTCGGGTTCGTTCGATCCAATTTTAAGAACATTAAAGTAATTATAATCTTATACTGTACTTTCGTGCGCAGCCACTTGGCATACGCGTCCCAAGTCTGGAGCACTCAGTACCAGGTCTACATATCTCGTATTGAGGCTGTGCAAAATAGATTTATGCGCTATCTCCAGTACAAATGTCAGATGTATTTTCAAAATTATTTACAACGTTTCGAACTTTCCATTTCTTACCACTACATAATAGAAGGGAAATATCATATAGCTTTTAATTTTAAAATGATTTCAAGGTGATATAGATTCTGCCGAGCTGCAAAGCAAATTCCACATAAATGTACAAAGAAAAACAACGCGTCATACAAGCTTACTACATGTACCGTTCTCGAGGTAGTGTTGTATCTTACATAACAAGCCCTTAAAAATTTTTTACTCGTTGTTAACAAGCCTAAGTATTTGCATTATGAATTTCTAATACTTCTGTGTGATGTCGACGGATCATCTGGTTTGCAAGTTGACAAATTTTATGCTCCAGTCGATTTAAAACCTTAACTAGCTATCTGTTTGGTTCGAAATCGATTGAAGAAAATTTCAGAAACTTTCATATTGTTTACGACCACAATGCGGCCGACTGTACATAACATAGGTAGCTGGTACTTCATAAAGGTAAGTTGGCGACAGAAAAGGCGATAAAAAGAACTTTTCGCACTTCTTCCACTGTTGCTCGCGGTACCTTCACTTCACAATGAATTTAGTTCAGATAATTATAATGATGCATGTTGTTAAATCATATGCTTATGATGAGAATAATGTTACGATTGCAACAACTTCGAAGCCATTTCATATAAGTGGTTATAAATATCTCGATGACGTGGTATATGGTTTGAAAAATCAAAATTGGACCGATGAAGAGTTACCGTGTTTGAATGCAACTTTACATTGGATTACAAACTTGCAGAACTTCACAACATGGGCTGTGTGGGGTGAGTTTTTATTAATTTATTTGGCCAAAAAAATAAAAAATAATATTCCATCACAACAATCATAACAATAAGATTATTTTGAAGTTAGCCATATCATGCATATAACGATAACCGAAATCTTAAGTATACTAATAAAATGTCAAAATACAAAGTTAAAGTACAAAATAATTATACGAACCATATATTCTTAGAACAAAAAGAATTAGACGATGGCGGATTAGGTACATATTTTAGTGTTGAAGTGTTTTTTGTGTTTTTATGACGGGTTAAACTTTATCATGTTTTGTTGAACGTTGTATAAGTAAACGTTTGATCTATACAGGGTGGAAAAAATGTATGGTTCCTGGAGGGAAACTGCCATACAAGATAGTTTATTTTACTAAAGAAATTTTTTTATAAAGAAACAAAACTGCCTTATTAGTTTTTTATAAAATCAATTTTCATATAAAATTACAATATCGAATCGGCTTGACATCGAATCCTCGATCTGTCATTGTTTTCCTTTCATTTAATTTATCATGTTTGCTCTAGAGATTTGATCCTTATGATTGACCCCATCAAATTGATAGGATAAAACTACAGACTGTTTTTTTTTCGGATATTAAGTTCGTTCGATTCCTGGTTGTGGGGAGCGTATTAAAAAAAGTTAATTACCGCTTTATTTCTTTTTAAAAATAAAATAATGTTTCATTTTAAGTAAAATGAGATAACTAAACGATTTATGGCAGTTTTCCTTTCCTCCAGGGCCCATATTTTTCTTTCATTCTGTATATTCTTATCGTAGCAACTTCTGCTATGCATGATTTTAGAAATAATTTTAAAAACTCTTTCACCATTAGAAAGCTACATTCTTCCCGAGCGACATAGGCTATATTTTATCCCGATATTTCCACGGGAACGGGTACTACGCGGGTAAAACCGCGAGGACCCGCTAGTGTTTAATAAGACGCAGTTACAGTCCCACATTCATGTCTGTTCTGGTGATAGCCGTGACAGACGAGCCACTTGCACTACGATATTAGCTGTCAAATTTTTTATAGTTCTAAAGATTATCACCGGAACAGATATGCTTGTCGCACTATACAGGGTGGATTATTTTCGTGCCACCTGGAGAGAAAGTACTCGAAACAATAGAGATAGAAAATTTCAGACAATCGAAGCATTCCCTTATTTTTTTAAGGAACAAAACTGCCTCATAAATTTTTATAAAAAAAAAACAGCTATTCCATAAAAAGTACTACTCGTCATCGAGTTAATGATCTTTTATTGTTTTCCTTTCATTTAATTTATCATGTTTGTTAGAGAGATTGATCGATGCGATAAAAGTACCTACAGGAAAAGTTTCCATCCTATATACACTGCGTATAGCGCTATCGCACTTACAATCTTGTTATACAGCTTGTGGTAAGACCACGAGTTTATTATAGCATTTTTATCTTTGTAGTATTTTTATTGTAAAGTTTGGACGTTAGGGCTTGTTCACGTCACGGAGAGGCGGCGCCGGCGCGTCAGGTCAGGTGGCGCGTCGCGCGGGCATATCCACTCAATGGTTACGCACGCTTAAATATGCTTACGGGGCAATGGTTCCTCAGCACAGCTCCGCTCCGCTCCGCTTCGCTCGCTCGGCTTTAAATTAAGTTTTACTCAAAAACTAGAAAGATTTAATAAAAACTAATTATAGATTTATAATGCTTGTTAAATTTGCAATAAGATTGTATCATTTGTAGATGGATTTTTATTACGATTTAATTAGAAACAGCGAGTTGAAGTTGCAGAAAAGGAAATGTTTTACCGATTTCTTTTTAAAACATGCAATAAATACTAATAAATAAACAATTATTACAGACCAATTTGTGTTTAAATAATAGTTTACAATGTTGTTATTAGATAAAATAAAAAAAAGATAACTCTCTTTTAGAAAAATATTGTTTAATTAAAGATATAAAAATGTAAGTAAAGAATCACCCTTACGGGCTACAAAAGTATGGATCGATTTCGTATCGGCTTCTTTTTTGTAAGTAGATAAATTTTAAATATATACTTTTTATGGGTATTGAGGGCATAAGAAGTATATATTAATGTATTACAACATATTTAGTACAATATATTTAGTTATATTTTTATATTTTATTTTTCCATACTTAGCTAACATTGCCTAAACCACGCAATGGTTCCTTGCCTCCTGGAGGCAAGCAAGTCGGCGAACTTCAATCGAATATAATACGCCAAATTTTTATTAAATTGGACCAATTTCTTGTTCTACAATTAAAATAAAGTGTCTAGATTTAGATTACTATAAGTTGGATAGGGAGAGTGATTTGACACAATTAATTAAAGTATTTTAATTAGCTGTCAGCTTGCCTCCAGGAGGCAAGGAACCATTGGGGCGGGTAAAAATACTTGCCTCTGGGAGGCAAGGAACCATTGAGTGGATATTGTACAATCATTGCGATGAAGGTGTCGATTCGAACTGAGCGTCAAACCGCAACTGCCTGCACTCTTCCTTCACGTCGCGACTTCACGTCGCGGTGTCATGACGCTACAAGTAGCGGCACATAAGTTTAGCACTGACCGAAAGGAGGAGGGGAAAAATAAGGTATTTTGGCCCTTGCGCCATACCATAAACATGCGCAGCTATATCCTCTAGGTCACGGTCAGCGCTAAACTTACGTGCCGCTACTTGTACCTTGATTTCGAACTCGACTGCAGCAGCAAGCAGCAGTAACAATTCACCTATGATACCTGAACCAGAGGAAGAGGTAAAACCTGTAAACCTTCCCACGACGGGGATATAGTTAGAGTGGACAGAAGGCTATGTACTAAATTCAAAAAAATCTAACCACCAACCAACCACCACCAACTGATCCACAAATTCACCCGCGCCACGCGTTGCGACGCCTGACGCGCCGCCTCTCCTTGATCGAGCGCATACTCAATCCTGGCTAGGCGGCTGAAAGGATCAGTATGAAATTTGGCACAGAGATAGATTATGGTCGAGAACAATATCCATGCTACTTTTTACTCAGGGAAATATCTCATTCTATCGGGAAATCATCCTATAGCTAGCTCGCCTTTTCGTATAAGTGTCCGCCCTATAGATAAAATATTTGTGTGCATGAACGTGTCTATTTATTTGTCTTAGTTTCAGTGTTTTAGGTATGTATGTAATATAACGGGAATACTCCGTCTAAAATCCATAACAAGTTCTTAATTGAATATTACTTTGAAAATATTGAAAATGAAGTATTCTGAATCCGTCTCACAACTAGCTCCGATGGGACTCGAACCCAGACCTTTAATATTTTTACCACATTTTTAAACAGAATGGGACTCTTTATCATCACAGCCCGTGGGATTGTTATCGGGAAACCTTCATAACTTGGGTAACTTCGACCAATGTATGACGTCGCCTTGGAAGACCCATCATCCAGAGATAAAGTCGCAATACTGCCTCGCAAATATAGAGTTTTACAGCGATAGTAATGAAACGAAAAGATGGGATGAAATAGAACCATATGGGAATGCAATGGAGATGGTTATGGCAAGTACCTAGTCATTTTGTTTATACTATTTATCCAAATATATTGTTGTGGTATTATTTAACGGGAAATAATTTTTCAAACTGTTAGTTAAACATTTGGCATGTTAATATGATCAGTTGAAAAATTATTTGAGCAGTTATTTAATTTTCGGGTGGTTGTAAATTTACTATAGCAGTAAAACATGAATAGTAATAAAAATAAAATTTAGCGGTTAATTCATCCTACAATGAAGGCTCAAAAATTATTCAAGCAGTGTAATAAATGAATGGCCAGTAAAATGATGGAATGGGCAGTTAGATACATAGTTCGGCAGTGAGATACCTTCATGGTTTGGCAGTTCACGGTAAGCATATTATTATTTCTAGCTTTTAATTTTTTTATTTTAAAAGTTCGGAAGTGACTAGGTATCTTTCAAAATAATTATTTTGAGAAAAAATAGTTTGAGAAAACTTAATTCAATTTTTAAAGTTCCCTATCTATAAACACCCTAATCGTATACGTTTGACGTTTTTTTTTTTGTTTTAGTTCCATGTATGGAGAGGGGAGCTCGCAATTAATTTTTTATTTGGTATAAAAATCGTAATGCGGTTTACAGAATCCGTCTCCTACCAAGTTTCAACAGTGTAGGCAGTGGATGGACGGACGGACGGACATAGAAATAAACAAGATGTACATTTTACCGCCTTATTTTTTAAGATCTGTTTAGAATGAGATTTCTTATTGATTTCGATTTGTTAACTGCCGCCCACTTACAACTGTCCATTCAGTCATATTACTGCTCAATATTTATTTAACTGCCTATTTCAGTATTTCTTACCAATCATTTCTATTTAGTTTACTGCTCAGTTTTTACTGCTGAACTTGTTATTAAACATGCATTTTGTAATTTTTAACTTACCAATTCTACAATATACAACTGCCACTTTAAATCAATGCCTTATTTAACACGCAAGTTTAGTTGAATGACGTCACTCACTACGAGTATTAAGTTTGCATATTCCAAGTCGAGATGGATTATTTTTCGTACAAAGTATAATGTTACGATAGGTCGTTACGATATCTGCCCTCTGATTCACAAACCGTCAGAAACGCTCCTGAAAGCGGAATATAGGCCCCAGTTTCTGATACTGACTATGGAATAGACAGAGACAAAGCACAGAATTCGAATCCGATTCCGTTATCCACGGTTTGTGAATCAAGAGGCTCCGTGGCTTGAGTATGCCCGTTTTTTTTTTTGTAGTGAAGGAAATGCGTCTGCATACCGCACGCGGACGGAGTATGCGACTCCGTCCGCGTGCGGTGTGCAGACGGTGTTTTTTTTTGCGTCGAACGTCCGACCATTTCCTATTGAAATAATCGCACGTACGGCAACCTTCCGGACAACGGGGGGAAGGAGGCAGTGAATCCTCGTGGATACCATCACAGCCGGCTGTAATGGTTATGTCGGACTCTTACTTACCGACTAAACACTGCCTGAAATCAGCTGTTACTGGAAAGTAATTCCGCTTATCTAAGGCGACCACGCCCCGGGAAGGGCGTGGCGCAGAGCAGACGGTGGTTATGTGGGACCTCTATATGATCTAAGGGTGGGACATCTGAGTGTGGGACTCACCCGGCCACTTCCTGATCCTCCATCCAGTCAAATACTCGATGGGGGATGAGAAAGGAGATATACCCACTGAACCCCTCACTTCTTGCTCTCTCCGTCGTCAATTAGGTTGCAATGTAGAGGGCCTGAGGTGGTAAGCCCACCCACAAGTATGTCTGTTTTTGCACAATTAACTTATTACCAGCATTCTTCATGTATGCCTGCAGAACAGACTTAGTTCAAGCGTAAGCGATAAACCGATCAAATAGATTATAATGGTTTTCCATTTTCAGCACAAAACTGACCACGTTCGAAAATCAACGCGTTTCGCTTGGGGACTGTGTGTGCCTTCTATCTGCCAACGCAAGTCTGTGGAACGATTTGTAAAAGTACTGTTGGCACGAAGTCACCTTGGTACAGCAGACCTGCACCCGAACATAAGCGTCAATGAGGCTTGCCAAAAACCTGACAAGGTTAAGAATACTGATGCCGCTTTTCATGCATACATGTGAGTCTAAATTGCTGAGACAAATAAAATTAAATTTAACGACAAAAAGGACTTAAAAATTGTTATTTAAAATTGTTATTATGCATTTACAATGAAATTAAGTAAGTATAGGAAGAAAATAATAGAAAATACCACTAGCCTCGCGAGTAGACTTCTCGGACGGGACTAGAACACGCAACCTTGGAAATCTGGTCCAGTCACTACAACTACCGAGGCTTTGGTTAACAATAGTAGATTATACAACAAGTGAAAAAAAAATGGGAATTTAGTTCGAGGGACTAAGTTGGATCCCGAGAGCAGCGAAGGATTCTAGAGTAGAATCCTGAGCGAGAGATACAAGGACCGAGAACAATTTTTTTTACTGCGAGAAAATAAATAGAAAGTATATAGTTATAATTTTTTTTTTATTATTATTGGTAAGTTACAAAGTAATATTACCAAACTTATTTATTTTATTATTATTTTATTTTTTTATATTGGACACCATCACATACATTACAATACGTTCCCCAGCCCGCAGCCAGTAGGTACTCTCTGCACTTTTTTTATGATGCGCGCTTGTTCAAAATATTTTATTCACTCGGTGAATAAAATCACCTTTTCCTTTTCTGTTTTAATCACTGTTATCAATGAATTATATGCACAAAATATTTTTCTCACTTATGCTCTGAAATGTTAACATTATGTTTGAGAAAAGAATGCAGTACGTGGCACTTTTCCGAGGTGAAAATTCTTAATTTGTAAATCAGTGCAGTAATGAATTTCAATACTTACTTACTGCACTAAAATCAGTGCAGTAAATGGTACTACCAACTTTTTTCTTAATTTTTTCTTTCGTTATTCCTGTGTATAAAAACAGAAAAAGCAAAGGGACATTTGCACCATACATCCACATTATTATTATTATTATATAGGTTAATAATATATCTTAATTAGGTTATTTTTTTAAATACGGTGCGCACAGAGTATATTACATCGTATTGTACCACAAGCGCTATGTACCCTTAGCACGAACATCTATCGAAAAAACAAAATGAGATTTATCATAGACAAAATTTTAATATCCTCTACGAGTAATTTTATATGGGAAATATGTACAGCGCCATCTACCGCCCAGAAGCGGAAACTGAAGTTGCGCATTTTAGCAGCAAGTAGTAAGTATCAATAGGCTGTATGACCGTTCCACATGGCCTCACAAGCCAATATTAAAAAAACGGCGGGAATGATTTTCAGCGGTTGATTTGATATCAATACAGTTTATATCCATACTAATATTATAAATGTAAAAGTGTGTTTGTTTGTTTGTTTATTTGTTTGTTTGTTTGTTTGTTTGTCCTTCTTTCACGTCAAAACGGAGCAATGGATCGACGTGATATTTGGTAAGGGGGTAGTTTGGGAGCTGGAGAATAACATAGGCTACTTATTATTCCGGAAAATTGAGTAAAAATTGTAGTTTTCTATGAAAAATCGTTTAAATGTCGTACCTTCGATACTAAACTGTCATTTCTTTCATTACCGTTTCCAAAGAGTATGTAATCACTGACGTCTGCGCGGTCAAAATCGAATACTAATCTTTTCCATAAGCTTAGAATAAAAAATGAACTGTAACTAGCGCCAAAAATGCCCCAGTTATCTGACACTCACTCTACTTCACCGAGTAATTTTTTATATGTAGGAAATAGAGACCAATCTTGGGCCCCTTTATTGGTAGTGTGTACCTAGCGCTATCTGTTGTCTGGTCTAGGCAACTTTTGGTGTATAAAACTATAATTTATATGGCAAAACAACGTTTGCTGGGTCAGCTAGTTGTGTTATAAATTATCAAAATGAGTTCTGACAATGAAACAGATACAGACATTGTATGTACCTACTCCACCAAATTTGAGAGCAGAAGCAAAATTAATAACAGAAAACTTACTGCCAGCAAAATCAAAAGAAAGATGTATGAAAACCTTGGAAAAGTAAAAAAAAAAGGCGCATACGTTTTCGGAATCTGTATTGTTGGCGTATTTTAATGATACATCATTAATAGTACATTACAGCCGAGGACAGGTAAGTAAGAAATTACATTGTCGAGGATGGTTTGAAGCACGAGCCGCAGGCGAGGGCTTTAATCATTCGAGGCAAGGTAATTTGCTTACCGTACAAGGCTTGTATAGTGCTTTTCGCAAGAAATGCGAGGAAATAAAAAAAACTGTTTAACTTAATAAAATTTATTGAAATTATATGATATGACACATGTTCGGGCAATTTTTAAATGTAAATGTTATTTTTCCCGGGCACACTTTGTATAAATCGCCCATAATAATATTATTTTAATGATGTATCATTAAAATAGGTACGCCAACAACACAGATTCCGAAAACGTATGCGCCTTTTTTCACTTTTCCAAATCAGATCGTAGGTTTTCATATAATTATCTTTCTTTTGATTTTGCTGGCAGTAAGTTTTCTGTTATTAATTTTGCTTCTGCTCCCAAATTTGGTGGAGAAGGTACACACAATGTCTGTATCTGTTTCATTGTCAGAACTCATTTTGATAATTTATTACACAATATAAATAAACTGTATTGATATCAAATCAACCGCTGAAAATCATTCCCGCCGTTTTTTTAAAATATTGGCTTGTGAGGCCTTGTGGAACGGTCATACAGCCTATTGATACCTACTACTGGAACGGTCATACAGCCTATTGATACCTACTACTTGCTACTAAAATGCGCAACTTCAGTACCCGCTTCTGGGCGGTAGATGGCGCTGTACATATTTCCCATACAAAATTACTCGTAGAGGATATTTTGTCTATGATAAATATCATTTTGTTTTTTCGATAAATGTTCGTGCTAAAAGCGCTTACATACATACACATTACATTACATAGCGCTTGTGGTACAATGCGATGTAATATACTCTGTGCGCACCGTATTTAAAAAAAATAACCTAATTATGATATGTAATTTATCTTTAAAATAATAATAATATTGTGGCTGTATGGTGCAAATGTCCCTTTGCTTTTTCTGTTTTTATACACAGGAATAACGAAAGAAAAAAATAAAGAAAAAAGTTGGTAATGAATTTTAGTACTTACTTACTGCACTGATTTTAGTGCAGTAAGTAAGTACTGAAATTCATTACTGCAGTGATTTTCAAATTTAGAATGTTTACCTCGGAAAAGTGCCACGTACTGCATTCTTTTCTCAAATATAATATTAACATTTCAGAGCATAAGTGTGAAAAATAATATTATTATAAGCGATTTATACATGAGTGTGCCCGGGAAAACAATAATATTTACATTTAATGATTGCCCGAACATGTGTCATATAATTTTGATAAATTTTATTTAGTTTAACAGTTTTTTTTTATTTCCTCGCATTTCTTGAGAAAAGCACTATACAAGCCTTGTACGGTAAGCAAATTACATTGCCTCGAATGATTCAACCCCTAGCCTGCGGCTCGTGCTTCAAACCATCCTCGACAATGTAATTTCTTACTTACCTGTCCTCGGCTGTAACGTACTATTATTCAATCGGTGAATAAAATCGCGTTTTATTCACTGTTATCGATGAATAATAATATTATAGCGATAATATTTTTTTTATTTTAATTTCATTTATCTAACTCTTGCAGGGCGTTTGTTATGATGATGTTTGCTGTAACCGTCGTCTGCACATTTATAAGTAACCGAAGTAATGGTGAGTATAGAAAGTCTAATTACCTGTCATTAGAATTACCTTGTGCTTGTGTATATTATAGAAGATCTTTTATTTCTTTAACTTTTTATACATACATTACATACATATATCTATTAGGTTGGTTAACCGTCGGTTAGTTGCTTGTGATTGGTTAACCAACAAACTAACTGACGTTTGACCAACGGTTAACGTAACTGACTGTTGTTGGCGAACTCAGGCCTAAGACCTAATACCTACCTATGTATTTTTGTTTATGTTTTATTGTTGTTGTTTTGTGTATGCTGGTGGTGAAAATAAATAAACATCAAATTTTTCTTAGCTCCTATTTCCTTTCTCCTGCTGAGAAATGGAGCACATCATCATCATTTCAGCCGTACGACGCCCACTGCTGGGCATAGGCCTCCCCCAAGGATAAATGGAGCACAATAAAATATTAATAAAAAATAAAACCTTTTTTTTATCACTTAGATAAAATATAAGCTATTGCTCAATTAAACTTTTGTGATTTTTAGCGAATGGATTCTGCAAGGCTTTTTGTATTAAAAGAAACTCAAGAAATCTTTTAAATATCAGTAAGGATGGCTTTGAGTCGATAAGTGGTATCCGATTCCTTACAATGTTTTTCATTGTGATGTGTCATGTAAGTGGTTTCACCGTAATTGGGCCACTAAGTAATGGAGTAAAAACCGATGTAAGTATGAATCTAAGCCTACTGGTCTACCGGCTAAAGATAAGGATATGATATATACGCCTAATGCTAGAAACACACTTTGTCTAGCGCAGTGAATTGCCGCGCGATACGACGTATCGTATCGGTTTCATACATTTTGTATGGTTAGAAGCAGTCAGGCCGTCTGGCGTGAACGAACGAACTGGCACGAAGAATCTCGTACGATGACCCGTTATTAAATAAGAATCTAGTAATTTTACCTGTCCCTGTCGTTCTCGCGTAAATATGGTTGCGTCCATTGAGTTTTTACTAACAGCATTCCGATGCTCTGGGTCAGTTTTTTGAAATTGTGTCTGATTGTTTAGTAGCTCAACCTCATGATAAGTATCTTGTAGTTGGTGACTTTAATGTATCACAAGCCCAGTGGATTTTGTCGGCTGAGGGTGAGCATTACCTTGACGCGAATCCTAGTGATAACTTAATACAATTAGTCAGTAGCTTCCTAAGTTACACCGATTTCAAGCAGTACAACAATGTTCAGAATGTCAACAACCGATCGCTTGATTTAATATTTAGTGATTCTCTGTGCTCTGTAAGTAGATGTAATGAACCCCTTGTTCCTGAAGATGACCATCATCCTGCATTGCAGGTGCAATTTCAGATGCAGAATCGTGAATGTTTGACCTCCGCCCCACGTACTATTAAGCTATTTCGAAGAGCTGACTACGAAGCGATAAATGAAGCAATATTGGCTCATGATTGGTCAAGTTTATATAGTATCGACCAAATAGAGTTAGCTTTGGCCGAGTTTTATAGGGTCATCGATGAAGTTATTTCTAATTATGTACCTAAATTAGAAGTTAAACGCGATTCTAGGTACCCACCATGGTTTTCTAGAGCATTGGTAAAAATAATTAATGAAAAATTAAAATTTCATAAGCGATGGAAAGTGTATGGCAGGTTGAGTGACTACCATACTTTTAATCTTCTTCGCAAACGTCAAATACGCGCTCAAATTGGGTGTTACAATAAATTTATTGAAGCTGCTGAAGATAATATAAATAACGATAGCAAACAATTCTGGTCGTTCGTTAAGTCCAAAAAGAGTTCTAGTGAATTGCCGAAGTCGGTATTTCTCAATGAAGTTACTTGCACCGACGGAGGTGACATCAGCAATTTATTCAATACTACTTACTTTCATTCTGTATTTGAACCTAATTTAAGCTCTAAATCTCCAAAAGTTGCGACTTATAAAACTACGGATAATAGTCTTGTTTCGTTGGGCTCGTTGGATATTTCTATTAATGTCGTAGAAAAATACCTAATGGATCTAGATGTAAGCAAAGGCGGTGGTCCGGATGGTATACCGGCAATATTTTAAAAAAAATGTTCGAGTACTATCCATAAAACTGGAGATAAGCATAACGTCCAAAATTATAGAGGTATTTCTAAAATCAGTGTTATTGCAAAATTATTTGAGAAATGCGTTTTTGATATGATCTATCCGATATTCAGTCCTATCATTATTGATCAACAACATGGCTTTTTAAAGAATAAATCTACTGAGACAAATCTTTGCGAATTTGTGCATAATGTTGCTACTTCAATGGATAAAGGCTACCAGGTGGATGCGGTGTATACCGATTTCTCTAAGGCTTTTGACAAAATCTCGCATGATTTGTTGATTTGCAAACTTGGAGAAGTTGGTATACATGGTGATCTACTTCGATGGCTCGAATCCTATTTACGCGATCGCAGCCAGGCCGTTGTTGTTAAAGGTTTTTGCTCTTCTTTCATTCCAGTTACGTCTGGAGTCCCTCAAGGCTCACATCTTGGACCTTTATTGTTTAATCTATTTATTAATGACATTTATTCCGTAATTCGACATTCTAATTTTATACTGTATGCAGATGACATGAAAATTTATAAAACTATTGTAAATGAATCTGACTGTTTATTACTCCAAACCGACTTAAACAATTTGGTAACTTTTTGTGAGAATAACTTGTTAAATTTGAATATCAAAAAGTGTTGTATAATTAGTTTTACAAGAAAGAAAAAAAAAAATCATATAATTACCATTTTAGTAACCAGTCTCTAAATCGTGTTGCTGAGGTAAAAGACTTGGGTGTTATTCTCGATAGTAAGTTGTCTTTTAATAACCATATTGAATATATAACATCAAAAGCTTACCGGATGCTGGGATTTATTCTTAGGATTAGTAAGGACTTTAAACGATGTTCTACTTTGATACTTTTGTTCAATTGTTTTGTGAGATCGATTTTGGAGTATGCCTCAGTCGTATGGAACCCTCAATACAATTTGTACATTGATAGCATCGAAAGAATTTACTTAAAATTTGTCAAGCATATTTCATATCGGTGTTCACATTGTCGTTCCAATAGTGATGAGATCCTCAGTAAATCCTTATGCAATCGTCGCAATGAGAGAGATCAGGTCTTCCTATTTAAAATCAATAATAACATGTTAGACTCGTCTTTCCTTTTGAGTAACATTTTTGTAAGATGCCCAAGGGCTAGTTCCAGAAATAAAAAGTTGTTCAGTTTTCCTAATAATATTAAGACAAATTATGCTGCCAACACATTTTTGTACAGGGCTTGCAACAACTATAATATAAAATTCGACTCGATTGATTTGTTTAATAATATTTTTAATGTTTATAAACAGAAAATAAGGGATATCCTAAATAGCTAACTTTTCTTGTACAACTTTAGTGTGTAAGTATTTAATTGTTGCGATTCCTTTTTATATTTTGTTCTACACTGCTCAGCATGTATTAACTCTTGGTGGAAACTTAACTGATTTCTGTTTATTTATATTATTTAATGTATTAGTATTAAAATATTGTTTGTTTCCCAAATAAATAAAAAAATAAAAAATAAAATAAAGTAACTTAATAGTAGGTAGGGCAGAGGAACTCTTTGTGGCCACTTTATGGATTTTTTGACTTTAAGCACAAAGTACTAAATGGTCTAAGGTATATAAGACACAAATAATATCATAAATTATAGATAATTTATCTACCTTTAAAGGTACATTTTTCAAATTTAAAAGAGTAAAATATTTTTTTCTTTATAACACAAAATGTGTGAGGGGGGCCAAATGTACCGGTTTTGACCACTTCTTGATAGTTAAACTTTTGTAAGTATAGCGAATTTTTTTTATTCAAGTATATTTCTTTATTACCCCAAATACATTTCTGAAATTGATTGATTACTGATTCGAAATAAAATATCTGTAATTTGAGTGGAAATTACTTACTTCACCTCTAAGTCATCGTATTTTTTTTCATGCAACTTTATCATTGCTTTAAATTTGAAATAGTTGCTTAGGACGAGTTTTTTGTGCTTGGGGTACTGATTGCTTAATTTGAATAGGAATATAACCGACCGACTAAAAATTACTAAATTTACCGACTAAAATACTAGGCTTGGTTGCGGAAAATAGCAGGTCTGGACTATAAAAAGGTTGATGAAGTTGTTCGAAGCCTCATCGGAAAATAAACGCAGTTGCAACGTGACTCTCGTGCGCAGGTGCATTTTCATGCCAAAGGAGCAAACCTTTTCTCATTTTTTTTCTTTTATGGACCCCTCCAAATGTTCTAATAAATGAAGTTAAGTATTTTACTGTTCTATTAATATACCGCATTCTACAGGGTCGATGAGTAAAATACACAAAAAAAACAGTCGCCATTTCTTTTTCCGCCATTTCTTTTTCCGCCATAGTATCTCGGCGATCGTTCTAACGAGATCCATAGTAAACACAACATCTCGCTCCCATAGGTCATTACTGGCTGCACACAGTAGTCAAAGACTTTCGACTTGAGACATTGAGGTATTACGGACGCGAATATATGCCGAAGCTTCCCGAACGCTGCCCATCCGAGTTGGATTCGACGACTCTTAAATAACAGCACCGTCTGTACCAGATAAACAAAGTGGTCAACAATTTCGAGTGTAATGCTCCCAACATTAACTAAACCGGGTGCAACATGGGCATTTAACATGATATTCGTCTTATCCATGTTCATTTTAAGACCCTTTAGGAAGCATTACTGAGATCTTCGAGCATTGTGTTTAGGTCTTCCAAGGTCTCAGCCATGAGCACTATATCATCGGCAAACCGCAGGTGCGTTAGGTGCTCGCCATTGATGTTAATGCTGCATCCTTTCCAGTCCAGAAGCTTGAAAATATCCTCAAATGCAGCTGTAAACAGTTTTGGAGAGATGACGTATCCCTGTCTTACACCTCGCTGTAGTTGGATAGGGTTAGAGCTCTGGTTCTGTAATCGGATCGACATGATGGCGTTTTGGTATAAGTACCTCAGAACCTCGATATACCTGTAGTCTATTTGGTACCTCTAGAGAAACTGCAGCTCTGCCCAGTACCCTTAGTATGAGTTCATTTTAACTGTCAACGTTTTCGAAAACTATCGGATGAACTGCTCTTGTCGGTAAAGCAGTCAAAGGACATGAAAGAGATAGAGCGATAGTTTTCGATTACGAATACAATTTGCCAAACTCATACCCTTAGTACAGGTCTCGATCGAATCAAAGACTTTCTCATAGTCCACGAACGCCAAGCAAAGTGGCAATTTGTACTCTTCGGTTTTCTGTATAACTTGCCGCAGTATATAAATGGTACTGTAGCCTTTTCGGAACCCAGTATGTTCGGGAGGTTGGAAGTCATCGAAACTGCGAGGCTATGGAGCTTGAGCTGAAAGCACTCGGAGTTTTGAATTTAAGCTGGTATTGGTGGAGTTGGTGGATTATAGAGCGTGGATTTTATCAGTCGCGATCTTACAAGCTTGACATTGATATTCAATGTGCCTCTCACCATCGGTGGTCGCTTCCTGTCTTAAAAGTGTTAATCACACTGACATCATTGAATATGTGCTTCTTCGTAGACATGATAAAATCGATCTCGTTTTTGACTTTACAGTCTAGACTGATCCAGGTCCATTTGCGGCTTACGGGCTCCCTGAAAAAGGAGTTCATCATATAGAGGTTCTCCCTCTCCATAAAGTCTGCCAGCATCTGGCCTCTTTCATTTAATTGCCCAAATCTTAATTGCCCCACTCTCAACTCATCACCACAACGTTGCCCAACTTTGCATGGAAATCCCCCATGTAGTGGGTTTTATAGCTATGCATGGCTTTAGAGATCTCCTCATACATAGCCTCCACTTCGTCATCGTCGTGTTTCGAGGTCAGAGCGTAGACCTGTATGACATTAATCAAATATCGTTTTGATATTCTGAGTATCAGGCACGCTACCCTGCTCGACACACTTCCGATGCTGATAACATGTTGACACCCTTGTCAACTTCCCACAAGTCCCTACTTGTGGACGATGAACCTGACACCACTAACGGACTGTTGGACCCCCTTCCTGTGGTATACTAAGTTACCGGATTGCAGTATATAATCAATAACTTTAAGCAAACATAAAGGACATCAGGCACATATTGCCAAAAACTGTATAAGCTTCGTTATATTTTATTTAGGCACTATGCGCCATTGTGAACTTACTACGTGTACCAAAATAATTTTAAAGTCTTTCATTGTTAAATAATTAATTTGTGTAAAAACACAAAAATGACTATGAATTTATCATGAAACGAACATCTCTAGCCATTAAAAAAAACAAAGAATGTCAACCTCTATAAAAAAAACCTTTGTTTACATGTCAAAGTTGACAACAGTTGACAGTCGTTCCGACGCACGCACGCTCGTTATATTTTATGTTTTTTGTAGATCATGTGAATCATGTCACAAAAACTGATGTAATTAAAATAATAGTATATAAAAGAAGAATTTAAAAAGGATTAAATGAGTTATTACATAAATCAAGTCAAATGGTCCAATTTCAATATTATGGAAACACAATATTCTCTAGGTCAAAATAACGCAAGCAACGGAACGTTTTGTTCGAGTTGCTGTTTCAGTATCAGTGTTACCAAAAACAAAATATTTTAAACCTAAATAACTCGAACAAAAAAACACTTAACAAAATTATAGGTACTTTTCGTGTTTATTTGTGATAAACTTTAATCATTCACTTCAATAGAATAGCTATACATTTTTAGGTTTTTTGTAAAGGGAATGTGCCTGATGTTATTTATGCTAATAACATCATATTATTTGAATTTAATATTTCTTTGTATATTTATAGCAATTTATCCAGGACATGGGTTGGTTCATAAATCACAGCGATTTAACAGTGGACACGTTCTTCTTAGTATCAGGACTTTTAGTAGCCAAGACGCTTCTGGGATATAATACTCTTCCACCCTTGCCTCTTCTGGTATTCAGAAGATATGTACGGTTAGTATTTTTTACTGTGCAGTGTGCAACGTGGGTTTTGAAATTGTGTTTGAATGATACGTTATAGCCTGGAAATAGCATGTCTGAATAACTTTATAGTAACAGCATAAACGCTGATACGTAGCGATGCCCACAAACTTAGACCAAACTAAATGCGTAACGGATATGCTCTGGCTCTTGGCTAACATAAACAGAACAGCTACAAACTACTACTACTTACAATAGAATCGCTATTGCTGTTATTTTTAATGTTGCTTATGAGGGGTCAGCTGCGCACTTTGTATTGTGATTTCACATGGGAAAGGGAACCACGTCTAGTCAGTGTAAAATCCCCCATAATCTGCCACTTGTAGTGTTACAGATGTTATATCTCAAGAGCGCGGGTGAGCCACGTGTGTGTGTAAATGTATATGCACATTGCACACTGTCTTTGCCTGCGTAAGCTCAGGAGCACTATTTTTTGGCTGAGTCGCCGCGCCGGCCGACCGACGCACACAAGAGCGCGTGTCTATACCTCAGATCATATGATACTAAGGTCTATACGCATTTACAACTACAAACAAGTATGGCTCACTCGCCATAAAACAACTGTAACTGTCATCCTATCCTACTTCCTACTATATTATTTATTATTTAATATTATAAATGTGAAAGTTTAGATGTTTGGATGTTTGGATGTTTAGATGTTTAGATGTTTAGATGTTTGGATGTTTGTATGTTTGTTACTCAATCACGCAAAAACGGCTGAACGGATTTGGCTGAAATTTGGGACACAGATACTTTGTAGCCTGGAGAGGAACATAGGCTACTTTTTATCCCGGAAAAAATATTAAATTCCCGCGGGATAACGTCGTGTAGTCCACGCGGGCGAAGCCGTGTTGGTGGAATGCTAGTTAAAT
Organism: Crambus lathoniellus; assembly: GCA_949710035.1. Lineage (NCBI taxonomy): Eukaryota > Metazoa > Arthropoda > Insecta > Lepidoptera > Crambidae > Crambus > Crambus lathoniellus. The sequence goes on from OX453315.1 coordinate 14,058,231, forward strand.
GAATAAAATCTGAGACTTATATTTGGATAATACCTAACATTTTAACTCTTTTTAGGTTAGCAGTTGGTTTGGCTGTTACTGTGTTGTTCATGGCCGCGGTGTTGCCTTACACGGGCTCAGGGCCTATTTGGAACAGTGTCAGTGACGTAGAGGCAGGGTGCTGCCGTGAAAATTGGTGGATCAGCCTACTGATGCTAGGCAACTATATTAACACAAACCGAATTGTAAGTTCCATTTAACTATACACTGCTGAGAAAATGGAGGAGCTCGATGCATTTGGCCTGCGATTTTGCAGGATAAGCAACTTCCACTATAACCGGTGAGGGTACGGATGACAAATTAGTTTTTATTCAACACTGTTAAACTGGCAGCAGCAGCATTTGCAGTCATCAATATCGACCTGTGCCCCAGTAGTGGGGAAAATTGATTGATGAATTGCCTGCTTTTCTAAAAACGACTGAGCTCAAAGCAATTTTGGGGAGTTTTTAGGTCATGCATAGAACCAATCATTACGAAGTTGCTTAGTCGTCACAATCGTGAACCAAGCGCTCTAATCACTGCACTACTTCTCTTTGTCTTACTTTAAGTAGAAAACTTAATTGCAAGCACAATGGACAATACATAAGACATATATAAGCGTATCTAGCTCCTTTATTGACATTCATATTAAGTTCATATTGCGAAATCACCTATGATGTTAACTAACTGTTCATATCATTTTTAGTGCCTGATTCCGTCTTGGTATATCCCGAATGATTTTCATTTTTTTTGCATCGCCGTCATTTTACTCACCGTGTACAAACGCAACATAAGACTCGGAAAGATCAGCACATATATAATAATTTCCGCTTCCATGATCACGTCAGGTGTAGTTCACTATGTGAATGATTTCCCTCCCGTATTTATAATGGATTTTGAGTAAGTATGAAATTCTTTGGCATAATAGTAGTTTATGTGACTGTCGCATAATGAGGGGTATTAAAACACGAGTGGAAGTTTAAAAAACGAGCCTTGGCAAGTTTTTTAATAGTATTCCATGAGTGTTTTAATACCGAGTTATGTGCAGTCTCATACACTACTTTATCTACACTCATTACATTTATTATATATTTGAAAAATAAAGCAAATCAATAATAATTATAAAATGTGAATTGGTGCCAAACCCCACTCATAGGAGTCTAGACGGCTATTCCTTCTAAATTCAAAATTCTAATTTTAAAAACGTTTCTGATTGTTGCCGGGCTTGAAAGAAGGGCTTGAAAGAGTTGGAAGTCAGGGCCGGTAAATCCTACGGTTGCCATGGAGACTGTAAATTTAAGAAATATAAGTGTTTTATAATGAGTGACAGCTGTATCCGGGTGTTTCATAATGGTCATTATGAAACACCCGGATACAGCAGCTTTATTTTTTAAAGTTGACTATGGCATAAAGTGTATCAGTATACGTTCAGGCATGAGTTCATAATTCGAATATTATAACATGAGTGTAGATAAAACCTTTTTCGATTTCTCGACATTCTCGAGAAGCTTTTAGAGACTTTTTTTTTTCTCAAAATGAAAGGAACTGAAATTGAATATGGTTTGGAATAGCTCGTAACGGAGTCTTTATTTAAACCCGATATCCCAGTTTGTTTTACATAGTTCAATTCATTAGTTCGATCGTAGAACTAGTAAGAATATTTATTCTTATTTGTTCGACCGTCGAACTAGCAATAATTTGCTCCCATTTGTTCGATTGTCAAAATAAATAACGAATTCAAGTCGTATGTATATATATTTTTGGCAATCGAACCGAAAGAAGCAACAAGCGAGCTTGTCATATAGTCCTGTAGAACACGTGATACCTAGGATACAAATTGATGTCGTTATTTTTTCATAGAACAGAATTACTTGTTTACATAAAAAGACTTGATTTTATAACGTTAGATATATTGCAATATCTTCTTCAGCGATTTGTTTGGTGTATGAAAAGTATTTAATAATATAAAATTGAGTACCTATGTATATCACGTATAGTAACTAATTTTTTTCTGGTCAGACTATTACTAAGTATTCATTCCAATCGATTTCAATAAAAAAAAAGTTGTTTGTATTGATGAGTACTTCAAGTAATTTTTGGGAAGTAAACAAGTAAAATTTAACGGTGTATTTTAATCTAGCCAACCATGGATTGAAAACACTTTTTAATAAGGCAACCCATTAAGGTTGAATTGGAATTAAGCTTTCATTTGATATTTAATTCAATTAAATAACTTATGAGAGATATTAACAACGCCTACCTTACCAACTTAGCCATCCTTTTCGATGATTCCCTCTATGCAGTGTTTAATCACTTCATGTTTACCTATAATAATTTAAGGATCATTTCGTTTGCCTTGGCTTTTTGGGCATTCTCTATTGATAAAACATTTTATTTTTAATATACTTTACACAGAATTTAATTAGGCAACCCATGTGCGATGTATCAATCTAGGCAGTATCTACTAAAACAGGATAGATATTTACCAATATAGTCCGTTCGGTTAGATAGTGTCGGTACACCCGCACGGCATTGTGGCAGAGCGACACTATCTAAGCGAATGGACTATACCGGATCTCGTACTACTTATAAAGTGCCCCGGAGACAGTCTGTCGTCATTCGTCAATTGTACCGTTATTGACCGTTTCAATTGAAAGTGCGAATGATGGAGCTTCATACGATGCGTCACTTGCTCGCCCACATTTGCTATCTGCTTGTTTCTCGACTAGAGAGCGAACAAATGACTTAAATCTGTCAATCGCCAAACGAGACGTTTGAAACGAACGAGAACGAATACGAAAGTGAAGTGCTAACCAACTACGGAGGCAGAACTGGGTGCCTATCATCAACTCTTATTGCGGATTTGTTTAGGATCTAAACTGATTAGTTTTACCCCCCTAGGCGAATTCGATAATAGAAAGCCACTTGTCTAGGGGAGCTGATCTGCTTCGCTTATTCGTACCACGACAGCTTAATTGCGATCGAGATTCTATTGCGTCAATGACAATCGATTCAGCGATAACTCGGTTGAGCTAAAGCACAGCCTTCTCTATTGTAAGGTGACACCTGCAGGTTATACCCGTCCCTCTCACTCTCCGGGCATGACAGGATCGATTGACATGTTTTTAAAAGGTGGTCAATGGTCATGGTACGAAATAAAGTACGAAAATACAGGGCGTCCCAAAATTAACTCACATGGAGGGAAAGTACCTTAAATACTGAAGATATAAAATTTTACTGAAAGGAGACTTCATTTTTATTTTAAAAAGAAAACGAATTGCATTCCCCGAATTTTGAATAATCACTTGTCTGAACTGGGAATTGAAACCGCTGAATGTAAAAAAAATATTTCTCTAATTTTATTATACCGATCGAAAGACTCGATTATACCTAAGCATTTTTTCTAAATAACATAGCATCTTAAATAAAAGGAAGACTACGAAATTTAACATTTAATGTTGAATAACAAGTTTGTGCAGCGTTATGAATAGCCTTTTCTGTGATCGTGCTCAATACAGACTTTAACATTTCAATGTAGGTATTACTAATGAGTGAAGATTGGAGCAATTATACCTAATTCCCTATCATAAGTGTTTGATAATGTGATAAGTAACACCACCTCGATTGGTTTTAAAAAGTTTGAATAATTTCGTGCTGGTTCGATTCTCGGTTTGGACATGCTATTATTTAAAAAAAATTGAATGCAGTTCTATTGTTATTTAAATAAAAATAAAGTCTTATTTTAATAAAACTTTCTATCTACAGTATTTGGTGTGGTCTATGCCACCATGTGACATTGTCATTGGAAGCCCTGGGGGCGTCCCACGACTATGCTATATGTTGGAATAGACCGCACCAAAGTAACTATTCAAACATTTTTAAACCAATCGAGCTGGTGTTACTTAACACATTATAACTGTATCAAACACTTTATGATAATTGCTCCAATCTTCACTCATAAGTAATACATTGAAATGTTAAAGTTTTGAGCACGACAGTCACAGGAAAGGCTATCCATAACGCTGCACAAACTTGTTATTCAACATTAAATGTTAAATTTCGTAGTCTTCCTTTTATTTAAGATGCTATGTTATAAAGAAAAAATGATAAGGTATGATCGAGCCTTTCGATCGGTACAATTAAATTAGAGAAATATTTTTTTTTACATTCGGCGGGTTCGATTCCCAGTTCAGACAGTTGATTACTTAAAATTCTTTGAATGCAGTTCGTTTTCTTTTTAAAATAAAAATGAAGTCTCCTTTCAGTAAAATTTTATATCTTCAGTATTTAAGGTACTTTCCCTCCATGTGAGTTAATTTTGGGACGCCCTGTAGAGAAGGCTGCGAAAAAGCAATTCATTTTAGGCACAGATCACTTGTAGTTGCAAGGTGATTTGAGGAACCTATTCCGAAACGCACCAGTTTTGAATAGCTTTCTTATATTATAGTTGATGGTAGGCACTTTCTCTGTGGTAGGCAGGCACACAGCGCCCCGATCGCGGTAATTCTATGCAGCTTGTCTTGACCACGTTTGCGTTATGACGTTTGACTTCGTATTGCCGTAATGACATAAAGACGCCCACGTCACGCAAACCTATTGTCAACGCCGCGCGTTATCAAAAATGGTATTGCCAAAGCCATCTTCTATCTTACGTAGGAGCGCAAGCAGCCGAGAAATAATAGCGGGCCATGGTATTGCACGTCGCGTGAACGTCAACTGCACGTACACCTGACTAATGCGTCATAAGATTACCGCGATCGGGGCGCTGCACATTTAAATTATTTACAAGCTTAAGTACTATGTTGAACAAAATTCCATAGTGCGCTGTAAAGTACACGCAGCGCCATCTTGTTGTAACGAATGTTAACTAAACTGGCAAGTTACTCAAACACCATTTTTAGACATTACGCAGCAGCCCGCGAAAACCCACAGATCACGAATATGTACATAAGGAGCCACAACAGGGCGGCGGCTTACTTTGTGGGCGTCCTCGCTGGTTTCATGTACAATGAACGCAAGAATAGAGGCCACTTCAACTTATCAAAGGTAACTATCATTCATGCCCGCCCGGGGCGACTCATAAATTACATAAGATGATTTTGTTGATTTTATTTTTCAGTATGGTATATTTACATGAACAAATAAGTAATGGGAACATTTATTTTTCAATATTCGCGTTCACTGGTATTTTTACGTTAATGTCAATTAATGTATTTAAATATTCTTGATTTCATTTGGTTTTTGAAGTGAAAACTTCTTTAGCGGCGCGGCGTTGTGCACTTTTTGTGATGGGTTAAAAATGTTAAACTCACTTCAGGACACGTGACCACCTCGAAAAACTGTTACAATGTCATTAGAATACCTACGAAGGCAAATTTCGCCACCGTTTCCAAAGTTGTAATAGCGTTAGAAATCGGGCGTCATCGAAGCCAAAAGACCTCGGCTCAAATCCAGTCCGTATTTTTTCCTTGTTTTTGTCAAATTCCCTTTTTTTTGTAGAAAAGTCTAGAGAGCCCTTTTCACTTCTGCCGGCACTCTCGGAGTGCAACCCGTTTTGAAATGTCATCAGATCTGAGCAAGCGAAATTTTAAATGTATCGGAATTATTATGTAACGAATCTGATAAAGCACTTTCCTGGGGGGCTACCGGCTAAGAAATATGGATATGGGTATGGACTTCAACTGTCATTTGAATTCCTTATCTTTATAGATTTTTGCTGCTTTGTTCAGTTGAACGTTGCTAGGTAGTTATCGTTATACCCGACGTCACAAAACAAGGAACTGATAGCGGCTATTTTCTTTATAAAATTGACTTAAAGTTCCCAAAAACGTATGAAGTTCATACCCATAAAGTTACGCGGTAGCCCCCCTGGTCGACTTTACAAATGAAACACACAGAAGTAGGGGAACGGGGTAACAGCTTCCCGCCAAGTTTGGTATGCTCCTGGTTCAATATTTCTTCTTTGATTTTAGAAAAGATCTATAATGTACGCTTGCTTCGCTTTATTGGTAATGATGGGCGCCTTAGTGATGGGAAGTTCGTACCAAAAGAGGAGCTACTCTGTCTTTGAGGGTGTCCTGTACGGGGCCGTCAACAGGCCGGTCTACGCCGCTGCGCTTGCGCTGCTCATCATGACGTGCGCGTTTGGTGAAGTTCGTAAGTAATCGCTTTGTGTGTGGCCTGAGTAAATCTCGTCACAGGCTTAGCAAGACATATCCAGAACGCCATAGAAATATACACCCTCAATTTTGTATTGATAATAGACTTTTATACATTTCGTCGCGTCATCGGTAATGTTCTTTTATATGGTACAGCAGATATAAAGTGGTTCGTATTATTGAATACTTTAATCCCCTGAAAAGATCTTAATCTGGCAAATATTACTGCATTAGTTTAATGTAATATGTCTTGCTGTATTGCTGTAAGCATAGAATTAAAAACATGGCTAAAGAAATTCCAATCGTCATTATCATCATCAGCCATTTAATGTCGCTACTGCAGGGGACATGCCTTCCTTATGAATGGATAAGGAGAATGGGCCATGACCCCCACGCGGGCTTAATTCTGATCTGTGGGTATTAACGACTGCAAATGCAGCTGGGACCAACGGCTTAACGTGCCTTTTGCAGCACGGAGGAGCTCGAGATAATAAATTGTGGTCACCCATCCCGTGACCAACCTCTGCGAAGGTTGCTTAACCTCAAAGATCGCAGGCCACTGCGCCACGGGCTCCTCCAAGTCGTACTGAGCTAAAAATGTATGGAGCGTGTGCTGTTTTGAGCAATGCGTTTTCTTGCGCGTCCCCCCTCTCAACATTTTGTGTTCTGTGCATTTAATAAACCATATGGGTTACGCTGGCCGTACACGGGCCACCGACCACAACCACAAAACACCGCCACCTACCCCTTTCTGTAATTTTCAAACATTTTATATGAACTCGACGCATACGGTGACACACCGGTGGTAGCCACATGCTACAAATCGTCGCCACTTGCTTCTTGCGGATGCCATCGGCTACTAACGCCGAAACATTATACTGCAGGCAAACGAGTTAAAAACAGTATCGGCCACCGACCAAATAGTGTCTTCTACCGGTCATAAGTGCGCCTGTCGCGCGCTTCAGCTGACTTTGTAGCCGCTTATAGCTTCAAGCGTCGGCTTTTGTGGCTGTCGCGTGAGGCTCGTGTGCGGCGACGCTTATTGTTTTTATGGGTTTTACCTATAATTGGGATGAAATTTTAAAAAAGGATAATTAATTTCAGCTCTGCTGTCTGGTTTCCTGAAGTGGTATCCATGGGTACCCTTAAGCCGCTTGGCATATGGAGTGTATCTGGTTCACTATGTCATAATTATTAGGAACGCTGGAATATTAAGAAGTATCGGCTACTACGACGACTTTAACATTGTGAGTATATCGAAATACTTACGCCCGAGTTCTCGAACGCAAATCAACTTTGGGAGCTTCTCAAAAATCATGACATATCTTTCATACGATTGACATTTAAAGTGCGTTTCCACTGGCTGCTTGTCACTGGCGTATCACGTACACGGCGTGACTGGAAAAAACTGGTTTATGACAGCTCAGCCAGTGGAATGACATGACATACGCTGTATGACAGTCGTCTCTCTGATAGTACTCATGTGCTCCTATAACTTACAAGCCATGCCATGGCCCGCTATTATTTCTCGGCTGCTTGCGCTCCTACAGGCCATGCTGCTGAGATTGGCAACGTCATAAACGTCAATTTATAGTGGGTCTGCTCCTAATTTCTTTTATGCATGAGATGAGATGAATTCCTGAATATAGCGCCTTAAAATCAAATAATACGCGTACATAACTAAGGGTTGTTTTATTTTAACTAAAACACAGTCACGAAAATGTTTATTAAACACTCCTACTGATTGTGTAGACTCCCAGTCGGCTCGAGGTATCGCACGAATCCATCGCTGACGCAGTGTTCCTCCTTCGGGAATCCAAATTTTCGAGATCCATAGTTTCATAAGTAATTTCCAACAATGATCACGTATTACTAAAACCACCAAGCCGTACAGAGCTCGCGGAGCATTACCAATTTTTTTATATCATTTTTAATTGGTTGATTATATTAATAATTAAGTGGAACCCTTGACCCTTGGAAAGAGGTAAGTTTTCATAGTCATACCTACTACTACCTACCTACCTACTTTTTGTTATTCATGTATTTTTTATCTTGTTGTTACAGTTCCTATTCTTCCTATACTTTCTTTTAATACCTTTACAATAAACAAGTCAAGTCCCTATATCATCTTTTATTCATATCTATTATCTACAAATTTAATACATGAGCGGTGACTTCCGACGTTCCGGCTAGTCTACCGCTGGCCGACGAGGACGTCCCGTCACAACTGTTACGTTGCCGCTCCGCTTCATAGCATGGCTTGAAGAAGACAATAGAGAAGGCTGTGGTTCGAGTATTCGGAGATTAATCTTAGAGCGACTACGCACTACGTCCGATCCGAATCAGTAAAAAGGCTGATCTAAATAAAAAAATCTGACAGACTTCTGATCTTGCTTTCGCACTACGTCCGATCCGAATCCGATTCGAATCAGTCAAATGACGGACCGATCACTAATCTAAAACCAAGCCATTCAGGCGCCACCTTTTGCTTGGCATAAGAACGTCATTTAATCATCATCAATGGCTGATTATGATTAAAATTCTGTGTTTAATCTAGCTTCTCCAAACAACTAGTAATTTACTATAAAAATATGTACCTACTTAGATACAATTTTATAAATAGTTGTAATAAAGACGTTTTTAGGGTTCCGTAGCCAAATGACAAAAAACGGAACTCTTATAGATTTGTCACTTTTGTCTGGCTGTTTGTCTGTCTGTCTGTCTGTCCGTCCGTCCGTATGTCATAGCCACTTTGTTTCAAAACTATTAAGACTACACAGTTGAAACTTGGTAGGTAGATGTATTCGGTAAACTGCTTTAAAATATCAATTATATTTCAGCTGTCATCAACAGTGGGTGTAACAGGCATAAGCGTATTACTATCCTACATTATGTGGCTTTTCTTCGAAGCGCCAATAAATAATCTCGTCACTCTGTTCCTTTTAAGAAAGTAAGTAATAAATGAACTCCTATTAACAAATTAAAACTCTCGTCGTCGTTTTTACTATAACTATTATGGGAAACGGGATTTTTACCATATTTCAATTTTTATGCGAGTCCCCGATATTTCGACGCATGATCTGATCATAGAGTACGTAACTGAATAAAGTTAATGCAGGTGGGTGAATGTTATGCTAATATTACACGGTTCTACCAAATTGATTCACTTTGGTTGAAAGGCGTAGAAACAGGCGCACATTGACATTGAATGTGCGCCTTTTGCGTTAACATTGTTCAATTTGGTTGCTTCATCCAAATTGAAAGGCAAAAGTGAACCGTGTATTTCCGCCATGTACTTACGTACGACACGGTCTACCCTCTTCATAGTTCGTTTATTGCTCTTGATACCAGTACCACTGTTTTAGTTTTCACACTCAACTTAAACTTGCCCACGACTGATACACAAATTCCGTGAAATACTTTTTTTGATCTTTGCAGTTCTCACACAACCGAATCTCTGGATTACAAACAAATAAACCCATCGCTTCTTTGACCAGTCTAGCCTTGTCTATCCGAAACGTTCCCTATAGTGGAATGTATGTGTCGCAGCCAAATGGTTGAATCCACCATTCAATTGAACGCCTAGGCCGGTATTTTTTGACGGACTCACAAAAAAAATAACCACTTCGCGATCGCCTTAAATTTCTAACCTATCACGTGTTCTACAGGACTTCCGAGGGGTACATGCTGCCATACTTAACCATCCGGCGGATTCAACCATCCGCCTGCGACATATGCATTGTCACTGTCCCTCACTATGCACAGAATTCGCTTATCACGTAACTTGCAAAAGCCAAGCGATAACAAAAATTGCGCAATTATTGCTCTAACAGTCGAAGTCGAGTCTTAATACGAATTTGTGATTTTAGAGCAATAATTGCGCGTTTTTTGCTATCGCTTGGCTTTTGCAAGTTACGTGATAAGCCTGCCGATTCCGTTTTCGACAGTTTGTGAATCAGGGAGCTTATTTCACTATATACCAAGGCTGCACAGAGAAGTGATTGATACAATTAAACTCAATATCATTTGCGACGAAGGATTTAAATTGATAAAATGTCAGGAACAAACATGGTAAACCCGTTTTTCATAATAGTTAAACTTTTATTATTATTGATCTTTTTAAATATTTTATTTGGTTTTCAGAAACAAACATCAAAGTGAAAATGGCAAAGAAATAATAATTGCACCAACAGTAACAGAAACAGATCACAAAGAAGGCGCAAAGTCTGCTCCTGTCTAGCAGCATTTACTTTGAAACTAATTAATAATAATAGCTCTATACAATACTAGTGGCATAATAGTAGTTTATGTGACTGTTGCACAATGAGGGGTATTAAAACACAAGTGGGAGTTTTTATATAGTATCCCACCAGTGTTTTAATACCGAGTTATGTGCCGTCTCATACACTACTTTATCTACACTCATTACATTTATTATATATTTCAAAAATAAAGCAAAACAATATTAATTATAAAATGTGAATTGGTGCCAAACCCCACTTCAAGTCAATTCGGTCTATTCCTTCTAAATTCAAATTAATTTTTTTTTAAAGTTTCTTATTGTTGCCGGATAAAGAAGGGCTTGAAAGAGTTGGAAGTCAGGGCCGGTAAATCCTACGGTTGCCATGGAGACTGTGAAATATAAGTGTACTATAATAAGTGACAGCTGTATCCGGTTGATTTATAATGATCATACAGTTTTATTTTTTAAAGTTGATTAAGGCATAAAGTGTGTCATTATACGTTCAGGCATGAGTTCATAATTCGAATATTATAACATGAGTGTAGATAAACAATCAAATAACATAACTAAGAATTGTAACGAAACATCCTACACCCTGACTACACTAACTAAAACGATTATATTATTAAGATATAATATCTAATATTAATACAACTATATTATGTAAATAATAATTTAATCATTCATGACTTCTAAATTCATTACATTTTGTTGCCGAAATATTTAAAAAAATATTATTATTATTTTTAGCCGCCTCTGTGGTCTAGTGGTTCAGACCACCGATTTCAGACTAAGAGGTCCCAGGTTCGACTCCCAGTGGGGGTACATATTGTATCCGTTTTGTTTGGTGCTAGGACTTGTTCTTAGGGCCGATTCGACCAAACGAGAATAAACTTTATTCATAGACTAAATGGCCACTTACTCGTGAGTAAATTGAAATTACGTTTTACCACGCACTATTTGCAGAATAGCATGCTTATTTCAAGACTAGTCACTATACTATAGTCCGTGAGTCAGCAACAGATTTTACTGACCAATTTCCTCTCAAGCGAAAACTCGTGAAATGCTTTAGCGAGTTGTATTATGAAGCATGGTGAACGTCAGCTGCCGCTCCGTGGGTGGGTGGTGCAGCGGCAGCCCCTCAATCACGTAAAAAAAAGTCATTTCCTCCCGATTGAAAATTTGTTAAATGATAGTTAACGCAATTATTAGAAGATAAAAAAAGTCAGCTAGCCGTACCGTGGTGGATTGTACGTCAGCTGGCCATACGAAAAAAAATTTTTCGTTCAGTGATTTCCTCACTTGAAAATGTGTCAGGTGATAGTTTACATGCTATTTTGAATAAATGAAAACGTTAGCTGGCTCTATGTTGGTGGAAAGGTCGTCAGCTGATGCAGTGAAATAAATATTGAGCATGAGAGCCAGGCGTGAGCGCCGATCGCTTACTTAAGGCGATACTCGGAAAAATTATGCTGAAGCGAGATAGCAATGAGAAAACGACGCGCGCGGGAGTGAGACCGATTTTGCAGATTAGGCAAAAAAAACACAAAATCACTTCGTATTAAAAAACTATTACGATTTTTTAAAAATGCTTCTACACGATCCTAAATATTATTGGTGTCCACTAATGAAATCGATTTTTCAATAGTATTGAGAATAATCTTGATATTTCGTATGTTTTAGAGGTCTTTTCGAAAATAAAAAGTGTCGAGCCAAAATCATAGAATCGTGTTTCTGAAACTATACGAATCTAGATAAAGGTATAAAGAAATACATATCTATAGGAAAAATGTGATAGTAAAAAACCACGAGCCCTATAAGTAGCTTTCAGGCGGGATTCGAACCCGCGCCTCCGGGAATCCGGCCCGATGCTCTGACCAAGTCTGGTTTTTTTTTACTATCACATTTTTCCTATACTTACAAAAATTGCATTGTGAATGCATAAAAATAATTTAAAATCTTATAATGGCTGTTTCATCTTAATCGACTGTTAAACATTTGTAAAAATGTTTCTTTCGGATGCGAGGGTTTCCTCACATTGATGAAACAACGCTGGCCTACAGCGTAACAAGTGATAGCAAAATTCGACGAGTCGTGTAAGCCTTTCGGTAGCTTAGTTGGTCAGAGCATCGGGCCGGATTCCCGGAGGCGCGGGTTCGAATCCCGCCTGAAAGCTACTTATAGGGCTCGTGGTTTTTTACTATCACATTTTTCCTATACTTACAAAAATTGCATTGTGAATGCATAAAAATAATTTAAAATCAAATACATATCTTATTGCCAGATTTGTAAAAACTCTAACCGTCCTACAGTTTTATATCAAAAAGTCCATACTTTTTCCGAGTAGCGCCTTAAATACGTCAGCTGACGGGTTTTCCACCAACATAGAGCCAGCTTACGTTTTTATTTTTCAGCATAATATAAACTATCATCTGACACATTTTCAAGTGGGAGGAAATTACATAACTACCAATTATTCGCATTACGCTTCATGCCAATTCTCCCTGCATCAAACACTGGATGGAAACACAAAAAAATACGCTATTATCCCCAAGGTGTTTTTTTTTCTTTTAATCAAAAATTCAGGTACTATTTATTCATATTTATTTACTCACTTATGTTAAATTTAATAAAAAAAAATTTTTTTATCACCTCAACAAATCAATTTCAATTAAGTACCTATTATAATTATAATAAATTTAACTAATATAATTATAAAACTCTATGACTTTATATTTGACGACCGATTTGGCGCAGGGGTAAGCTACCCACCTTTTGCGCCAGAGGTCTCGGGTTCGATTCCCGAACAAGACAAATATTTGTGTGCATGAACATGTCTATTTTTCTTGGTCTGGGTGTTTACTATTGTATATTAAGTATACGTCTATACAAACAAAAAGTATATATTTAAGTATATATTTATCCGTTGCCGATTACGCAAAAAAAACTCAATTTCACTACGTATTCAAAAACTATAGCGAAGTTTGAAAAATGCTTCTATACGATCCTAAATATTATTGGTGTCCACTAATTAAACCAGTTTTCAATAGTATATGTATCCCCATTTAAGAATAATCTTGATATTTCTTATTTTTTAGAGGTATTTTCGAAAATAAAGAGAGTCGAGCCAAAATCATAAAATCGTGTTTCTGAAAGTATACGATTCTAGATAAAGATATGAAGAAATATATATCTTATTACCAGATTTATAACAACTCTAACCGTCCTATAGTTTTATATCAAAGAGTCCATACTTTTTCCGATTATTAACATGGGCTTAGATAATTGGTGTGATTGTAAGAAGTTATTTATTATGTATTTATTTATATGAGGTCTATTCGTCTTTTAAATTTATTTTAACTTTCTTCTTCTTTTTTAATAAATAAAATTTTATTTATAATAAGTAAATATAAAATATTTAAATAAATATTTAACACCATCACATACATTGTTCCAATTGGAAACAAGGACGGGTATACCACGTACACCCAGACCCGAGGAAATATTGAAAAGTTCATTTTCAATATTTATTCATTTACGGAAACGGAAACAGGGTGCCTACCATCAACTTTATGACAGCGATTCAAAAATAGCGCGATTCAGAATAGGTTCCTAAAATGAATCGCTTTCTCTCGTACTCTGACCTTCTAAAAACTGGATCGCAAATGAATTGCTAAATGTTAATGACCGAACGATTTGTGTCCTTTTTCTTCTACCCGTCTCTTTCACTCGATTCTGTCATGCCCGGAGAGTGAGAGGGACGGGTATAACCTGCAGGTGACATGTTAAATCGACCGGGTTATAAGTCAAATAAGAGTTTCTGACAGCTTAGCGGCTGTGAAATGTCATTGATCGATCACTGAATCGCTGTCATTGATATTAAGCTGTCGTGGTACGAATAAGCGAAGCAGATCAGTTTAGGTTCCTAAACAAAACCGTAATAAGAGTTGATGGTAAGCACCCAGGATACGGTTAAGTATTGATTATTTTAACTTTATATTTAATTATAACAAAAATAATTTAATTAATAAATCATTGTTATAATTAAATATAAAGTTAAAATAATCAATACCTAACCTTATCCTGTTTCCGAACGAAAAACAAAGACAATTAAAGTGGGTATATTCTTTTATTAAAATCAAAAAAATAGTGGGTAGTGACCACGGCCCCTGGAAAGGTGCCGAAACGTCGGATAAACCAAAAAACCTTTAAAAACAACTAAAAAGGAGAGTGGGCAAAAAACTATTGAGCTTGGACCAAGAAAAAGAACTGGCGGCCACTTCTAGAAGTAGCCTCTATTTAATGGTAGTGATATGTGCTTACATTTTTTAAAAACCTTACTTCGCTGCCATGGATAGTTTCAGAGTTACAATTTTTTTAAATATTATTTATGTTTCACTAAAAATACGTTAAAAATGATAGAAATACATTGTTTTAACAATTGTGTTGTGTTTATATGTTCTTAAGGTGCGATCACATTCGTCTGACGTCACGTGTTCGGTTTTCATAGTAAATGTATGCACCAGAAGCACACTTATCTTATAACACGTCCATGTAGATACGGCGTATTATCACGTGGCATTGGACAGATGTGATCGCACCCTTAAGATTTCTTATAAGTTCACTCATCCAAGTTCACATAATACAGGCTTCTGCCATTTTTTTGTTGTTTGTATTAGATCACTGTTTTCCTGTTTTTAAGCGTTTGTACACATTCACCTTATCAATTTTATCATCTTCAACACCATTTCAGCCGTACGACGCCTACTGCTGGGCATAGGCCTCCCCAAGGATCTCCACAACGATCGGTCCTGCGCTACCCGCATCCAGCGGCTTCCCGCGACCTTGACCAGATCGTCGGTCCACCTTGTAGGGGGCCTGCCCACGGAACGTCGTCCAGTTCGCGGTCGCCATTCGAGAACCTTTCCACCCCAACGGCCATCGGTTCTCCGCGCTATATGTCCCGCCCACTGCCACTTCAACTGAGCAATCCTTCGAGCGATGTCGTTCGTTTTAGTTCTCCTGCGGATCTCATCATTTCTGATTCGATCGAGCAAGGAAATACCAAGCTTCGCTCTCTCCATTGCTCGCTGGGTGACCTTGAGCCTTCTTATGAGACCCATAGTAAAAGACCACGTCTCGCTTCCAAAGTCTTAACTGGCAACACACACTGCTCAAAGACCTTAGTTTTGAGACATTGAGGAATTTTGGACGCAAATATATATGCCGGAGCTTCCCGAACGCTGCCCATCCGAGCTGGATTCGACGAGAGATATCTTTCTCGAAGTTGGACTTACCTAATTGGATTGTCTGTCCTAGGTAGACATAGTGGTCAACAACTTCGAGTGTAATGTTCCCAACATTAACTGGAGCGGATGCAACATGGGCATTGGACATGATTTTCGTCTTATCCATGTTCATCTTCAGACCCACTCTTTGGGAAGCATTGCTGAGATCTTCGAGCATTGTGTTCAAGTCTTCCAAGGTCTCAGCCATGAGACTACATCATCGGCAAACCGCAGGTGTGTTAGGTACTCACCATTGATGTTAATGCCGAATCCTTTCCAGTCCAGTAGCTTAAAAATATCCTCCAACGCAGCTGTGAAAAGTTTCGGAGAAATGACGTCTCCCAGTCTCACACCTCGATGTACCTGTAGTCTATTTGGCACCTTTGGAGAGACTGCAGCATGGCCCAGGTCTCGTTAGAATCAAAGGCTTTCTCATAGTCCACGAATGCCAAACAAAGTGGCAAGTTATATTCTTCGGTCTTCTGTATAACTTGTAGCAGCGTATGAATGTGGTCTATGGTACTATAGCCTTTTCGGAACCCGGATTGTTCGGGAGGTTGGAAGTCGTCAAACCTGCGAGCGAGACGATTCGTAATGACTCTCGAAAACAGCTTGTAGATATGGCTCAAAAGCGAGATGGGTCGGTAGTTCTTCAAGAGAGTCTAATCACCCTTCTTGAAGAACAGCATCACATCGCTTCTGCCCCATGCCTTTGGCGTTTTGCCCTCGAGGATGACAGAGTTGAAGAGCTTCTGGAGGACCTTAAGAGCGTTAAACCCAAATGCGTCGCGTCGAGTTTAGGTAAATGAATAACTTTCACTCGCATCAGACGTGCGCTCAAGGTCAAACGTGCGGTGTCCTGCTATAGTCATACTAATCACATTGATCCTTAACTCAAGTTTAAATATTATTTAGTGTTAGTTTTTATATTATATCCTTACTTACCCTTACATAATCATAATAAGTGTATGCTGTAATCTAATGGGTTTACTACATAGACAATATTTTATTGTTTACATGAAGTAGATTTCTTAAAAGTTTACCAACTAATACTAATAAAGTAATCCTTCCCAAATGTGTATGTAAGTACTTGCTTACTCATCTTATGTTATTCATGTATGACCGACCATTCGATACGTAATCCTATCCTACTTCCTACTAATATTATAAATGTGAAAGTTTAGATTCAACAGGCCTATGCCCAGCAGTGGGCGTCGTTCGGCTGACATGATGATGATGATGATGATGATGAAAGTTTAGATGTTTGGATGTTTAGATGTTTGTATGTTTGTATGTTTGTTACTCAATCACGCCAAAACGGCTGAACAGATTTGGCTGAAATTTAGGACACAGATACTTTGTAGCCTGGAGAGGAACATAAGCTACTTTTATCCCGGAAAAATATCACATTCCCGCGGGATAACGTCGTGTAGTCCACGCGGGCGAAGCCGCGGGCGGAAAGCTAGTTTAGAAATAAAATACCGATTTCAGAATACCATTTTTATCACAATCTGATGTAGACCTATACCACAGGAAAAAAAATTCTACTACGTATTACAGAGAAACGACTTCATAGAACGGTGGGAAATGATTACACTACTACAAGCATGCTGGGCATGTGTGCGTGTCCACTGGCTGCTTGTCACTGGCGTGTCCGTACACGGCGTGTCTGGAAAAACCGGCTTATGACAGTTCAGCCAGTGGACAAGCTCAGGCTCAACGCGAAGCACGTATGAGCAGTTTTCAGGCTACGCCTTTTCAATAACTCTCGAAAGAGAAATATATTTTGAATTTAACCAATCTTTATTAAAAATCCAAGATGGCGGCCAACTTTTTTGATTGTAGGCCGATTTTGATGAAATGATAAAACTCGGTTTGTGGTAATATTTTGGCAAGAAAATAGCAACGCAATGTCAAAAACTTAAAAAAATCCAAGATGGCGCCCAAATTTTTGGTTTGTTGGCCGATTTCGATGAAACTCGATTTCTAGTACTATTTTGACAAGAAAATAGCAACGCCATGTCAAAAATGTAAAAAAATCCAAGATGGCGCCCAAATTTTTGGTTTGTTGGTCGATTTCGATGAAACTCGATTTCTAGTACTATTTTGACATGAAAATAGAACTGCAATATAAAAAATATTAAAAAACCAAGATGGCGCCGAAATTTTTTTTTTGTTGGCCGATTTTGATGAAACTCGATTTCTAGTACTACTTTGACAAGAAAATAGCAACGCAATGTCAAAAATGTAAAAAATCTAAGATGGCGCCCAATTTTTTGTTTGTTGGTCGATTTCGATGAAACTCGATTTCTAGTACTATTTTGACAAGAAAACAGCAACGCAATGTTAAAAATATTCAAAAATCCTAAATGGCGGCCTACTTTTTTGTTTGTGGGGCGATTTCGATAAAACTTGGTTTTTAATCTTGGATTATTTAATGTTTTTAACATTGCGTTGCTATTTCCTTGTCAGAATAGTACCAAAAACCAAGCTTCATCAAAATCAGCCCACAGACTAAAAAGTTGGCCGCCATCTCGGATTTTTTTATATTTTTTACATAGCGTTGCTGTTTTCTTGTCAAAATAGTACTAGAAATCGAGTTTCATCGAAATCGGCCAACAAACAAAAAAATTGGGCGCCATCTTGGATTTTTTTTACATTTTTGACATTGCGTTGCTATTTTCATGTCAAAATAGTACTAGAATTCGAGTTTCATCAAAATCGGCCAACAAACAAAAAATTTCGGCGCCATCTTGGTTTTTTGAATATTTTTTACATTGCAGTTCTGTTTTCTTGTCAAAATAGTACTAGAAATCGAGTTTCATCGAAATCGGCCAACAAACCAAAAATTTGGGCCCCATCTTAGATTTTTTCAAGTTTTTGACATTGCGTTGCTATTTTCTTGTCAAAATAGTTTTAGAAATCGAGTTTCATCGAAATCGGCCAACAAACCAAAAATTTGGGCGCCATCTTGGATTTTTTACATTTTTGACATTGCGTTGCTATTTTCATGTCAAAATAGTACTAGAAATCGAGTTTCATCAAAATCGGCCAACAAACAAAAAATTTCGGCGCCATCTTGGTTTTTGAATATTTTTTACATTGCAGTTCTGTTTTCTTGTCAAAATAGTACTAGAAATCGAGTTTCATCGAAATCGGCCAACAAACAAAAAAATTGGGCGCCATCTTGGATTTTTTTACATTTTTGACATTGCGTTGCTATTTTCATGTCAAAATAGTACTAGAAATCGAGTTTCATCAAAATCGGCCAACAAACAAAAAAAATTCGGCGCCATCTTGGTTTTTTGAATATTTTTTACATTGCAGTTCTGTTTTCTTGTCAAAATAGTACTAGAAAATGAGTTTCATCGAAATCGGCCAACAAACCAAAAATTTGGGCGCCATCTTGGATTTTTTAATGCGTTGCTATTTTCTTGCCAAAATAGTACCAAAAACCGAGTTTCATCGAAATCGGCCCACAATCAAAAAAGTTAGCCGCCATTTTGGATTTTTTTAATATTCTTTACATTGCGTTGCTGTTTTCTTGTCAAAATAGTACAAAAAATCGAGTTTCATCGAAATCGGCCAACAGACAAAAAAGTTGCCCGCTATCTTGGATTTTTTTTACATTTTTGATATTGCGTCGCTGTTTTCTATTAAAATAGTACCAATAAAATATAATTATAAAAATAAAATGTATAAAGAGAAACATTAGAGCAAGTAATTTGTAAATAAATATTTCATAATAGTTAACTAATAGAAAGCTAACAATTTTAACTTCTTGTAACAACCCTACCGAAATTTTGCACGCTCTATGAAGTCAACACTCTGATAGTACTCATGTGCCTATACACCGTTTTGAAGGTCAACATCCCATTTGGATAATTCAGTCATTTACGCCATGGGTTCGCAAACCCTAGAACAGGAGACCTCGAAGAAGTACCGGCAAGAAACTCGTCAAGGTTAATTTTTTTCCTCCTGATTTACTTCATACAGAGTCGTCAAATTAAAAAATGACCTTACACATTACTATTTGTTAGATCATTTTCAGGGTCAGTTTCTATTACAAATACGTATTCAATTATGATAAATACAATTAGGTGTGTGAGTGAACTAATGATCATAGAAGTAAACAATTTTCAATTACCTATCTAATGAGTGTACTAAGACGAAAGTACTAAGACGTGTCGGTTGCACTATAAACTATACCACACCACGCAGCACACTGCAAAGGTCAGCGAACGGCAGACGGCAGAGCACCGAGCGATACGTCCTCCCTCTGAAGAGCCTAGCGGCGGACTAATTTGAAATGTTTTGCGCAGAGTGTTTTATAGCACTTTAAAAAAAAATATATAAAATAAATTATGCATCATTATATAGGTTTTTTGTATTCAAACTTTAGATAATATGTTCTTATTTTACGTTAGACTCTAACTTTTTGTAAAATAAAGTAATTTATTGATAAATGTTGCATGTTTACCACCAGTGATTTCTTTATAATTTCACTTTGTTTGGATTTTAATTTCGTATGTAAATAATCACAAATTAAACTAATTTCCTTACTAACTATTTGCGTAATGATATGTAGATATACATAGAAATTTTTGTTTCCTTTTTTTTTCAATGGTATTAAAAAATTAGAGCTTCAAAACTGATGTTAAAAGTGAAGTTTATAAAACACTGTTCGGGAAAATTGTCAGTATTCACAAATACTCTATAAAAAGAAAAATGTTTTTTACTAACTTTTTAGACAAAGATACTGTTCACAATAATTTGAAATTAGCATGTTTCTAAGATTACGTTTTCATAGAAAATATCTCGTTCAAAACTGCCTATTTTGAGGCAAAACGGCGTTCGACCGCGTCAATGCTCTTAAGTATCGGCTTACCGCCCGCTCTCAGAAGTTCTGTTGTGATTCCGTCATCACCCGCCGCCTTGTTGTTTTTGAGCTGCTTGAGAGCCATATTGTAATCTCGTAGAGGCTGACGTCCGGATAACAGGTGTTTGCGTGGAGTACAACTGTCCATAGAAACTCTCAATCTCCCTCAGGATTTTATATCATCATGAACAAAATAAAAATATTTTTAATTAAAAAAAATAACATTATCTTCTTAACTATCCACATCTGAGAGTTATGCCCATAAGAAAATATGAAGCACATATTCATAACTTTCATTTAGAATTAGATTCTTAAGTGGCCGCACACTTTTATTTTTCTACCTTTGGTCCAGAGGTGCCCAGTCTCCTTTAACCAAGTTGTTAAATAAATGAGTGAAAAAAAAACCGTGAAAGTGTTTTATTTAAAAGAAATAATACCTCTAATAAAATAACGTGACTACTTTGAAGTCGAGCGGGTTTAAACAAAAGAACATAAAACAGAAATATGTACATGTTTCACGCCCGACTTCAAAGTACTTACCTACGTTTTTGGTGTGAATACAATAATGATATAATAAACATATATTTTGGCATAACGAGCTATTGATCTATCGATTATTTTTCATTCGATCAAATGGCATGAAAACCGTGAAAGTGTTTTATTTAAAAGAAATAATACCTCTAATAAAATAACGTAACTACTTTGAAGTCGAGCGGGTTTAAACAAAAGAACATAAAACAGAAATATGTACATGTTTCACGCCCGACTTCAAAGTACTTACCTACGTTTTTGGTGTGAATAAAAATTGACTACACGAATATTAACTTTGTTCAATTCTTTTAATTTAATTAATCAGTTCTTGGAGCCCACAAGGGTAACATCTCATTCAGCCACTTGCATAGATAATGTTTTTTCGGAGTCTGATCCGACTAACAAACTAGTCGTTAAAAATATTACATCCGACCATTACGGATTAAAGGTATCCTATGAATTAGATATTGTTGATGCGCCTAAAAGTGTACAATGCAGGCCCGTTACAAAAACGCGACTACGTAATTTTGAAAATAATGTAGCTGATAAAGTTTCTATGATGCCATATGTGCATGATGATCCTAATGCGCTTTATGGAACCCTTTTTGAATTAGTAACGAATGAGTTCAATAATATCTTTAAGTCTAAAACGATTAAATGCACCCAGAAGTTAAAGTTTTGCGAATGGGCTACGACAGGTATTTATAAAAGTAGAAACAGGCTGTATGAACTATATAAATTAAGAGAAACTAATCACAGCCCTCGTTTCGTAGAACATGTAAAACAATATTCTAAGATTTTCAAAAAAGCATGTTCTAAAGCAAAGTCTATATTTTTAAAGGATAAAATTAAAAAGTCAAATAATAAAATCAAAACAACTTGGGATATTATTAAACGTGAAACCGGAAAGGGTAAACAACATGACAACAGTCTAGCGCTTAACATTAATAACGCAAGAGTAAACTCTGAAACAGAAATTGCTAATATTTTTGATAACTTTTTTGTAAATATACCATTAGTAACCACCTCTAATTTGAATTCTTCACCAGCTTCTGCTGTCTCGGTTCTTGAAAAACATGTGTCTGAGTGTAGTTCATTATTTAATTTGAAAGAAATTAATTCGAGCGATATAATCAAAACATTTAATTTACTTAAAATGAAAACTACCACTGATTTATGGGGCATATCTGTTACTGTACTTAAAAACATTATTCATGCTATTGCCCCTTATCTTGCTATTATATTTAATCAGTGTATCGCTCAAGGAGTTTTTCCTGATTTAATGAAATTTAGCAAAGTGATACCTTTATTTAAATCAGGAAACAAAGAAGACCCAAGCAATTATAGACCAATATCAATATTACCCGCCTTAAGCAAAATATTTGAAAAAATAATACTAGAGCAATTATTGTCTCATTTCTCATTAAACAATCTCATGCATAGCAAACAATTCGGATTTATGAAGGGTCAGTCAACCACGGATGCTGGGGTTGCACTTTTAAAGCATGTATTTGATGCCTGGGAAAAGTCGCAAAATACTCTTGGAATATTTTGCGACTTATCCAAGGCTTTTGATTGTGTTGATCACCGGACGCTGCTGTTGAAGCTAAATCATTACGGTGTAAAAAATAATGCCCAGAAACTAATACTGTCGTATCTCAGTTCCAGAACTCAGACAGTTGACATTAATGGAGTGAAATCAAACGGCTCTCAGATTAAACTAGGCGTACCTCAAGGCTCTATTTTAGGCCCTTTTCTATTTTTGGTTTATATTAATGATTTGCCTTTCTTTGCCACAAACTTCTGTGATATTGTGTTGTTTGCAGATGATACTTCTTTAATATTTAACATAGACAGAAACAAAACCAATTTTGACGATGTAAACAAAGCACTGTCACAAGTACTCGGTTGGTTTAATTCTAACAATTTGCAGCTTAATGCAAAGAAAACAAAGTGCGTACTTTTTTCTCTGCCAAATGTACAGACGGTACCTGTAGAAATTGTAATCAACAACGAAAAACTGGATTTAGTACAATCAACGATCTTTCTGGGTGTAACTTTAGACTCGAAACTTCAATGGCATGCGCATATTGCAACATTAGCTGGTAAGCTTAGTTCTGCTTCCTACGCTATTAGAAAAGTACGACAGCTAACAGATGTTGATACTGCTAGAACTGTATACTTTAGTTATTTCCATAGCATCATGTCATATGGCATTCTTTTGTGGGGATTAGCGGCTGGCATTAATGCTATATTCATCTTGCAAAAACGAGCAATCAGAGCCATCTATAAACTAGGCTCCAAAACTTCGCTTAGAGACAAGTTCAAGGAAATAGGTATACTGACAGCTGCATCTCAATTTATATTAAATTGCATTCTTTTTGTACGTCGCAATATTAACTTGTATACCAAACATGGTGATTTACACAATCGTAATACTAGAAATAGAAACAAGCTCGTAATGCCTCGGTACCGTTTAGAAAAGGTGCACGGATCTTTCGTTGGTCAAGGTATACACATATATAACAAAATCCCAAGTGATATCTTGGATTTACCATATCTAGAGTTTAAGAATCATATAAAGAGTGGCCTCCTCAAAAAAGGCTATTACACTGTAAATGATTATTTGAACGACAAAACACCTTGGTCGTAACACTCGTAACAAATGTTCCTAGTATGATATTGTGAGTGGTGTCCTATATTTTAAATTATTAGCGTTTATATTAGTTAAGCTTTTAATTCGGTCATTTAAGGTAGGCAGTTTGAGTATGTCATGCTCACTAAAACATTTCTACGGTGGTGGCGTGTGGGGCGGGTCGTTACGTTCCCTAAAATATGGTTGAGCGAAGCGATGGCTGGTTCATGCGTCATGCTCGTGAACGGGTGCTGCCAGTGGGAATGGGTCTGCTCTTATCTGCTTGCCTTAAAATGTGTTTTCTTTTGTTTTTATTCATTTAATTAAGAATTACATTTGAAACATGTATGGCGCAACTTGCAGTATATAGTAGAATTATTGTCTTTTGTTTTAAACTAATATTAAAGCTTTAAGTAGAGTTCCTAAGTAACTGAAAATTGTTCACCGCTATGATCATTAGTTCGCCTATACTTAACTGTATTTATCATAACCCATTGTGTAATTGTGATGGAAACTGACCTCAGTCATACCATGTTATGGTCATTTTTCAATTTGACGACTCTGTATGAAATAAGACAGGGAGAAAAAAACAACCCTTGGAGTTTCTTGCCGGTTCTTCTCCAAGGCCTCCCGCTGTAGGGTTTGCGAACCGATGGCGTAGCTTCTATGACGTTCACAAGTATTGTAAATAACAATCTAAATTGAATAAACAAATTTGAATCTTGAATCTTGAATCTTGAATACAATAATGATATAATAATAATAATAAACATATATTTTGGATTTACTAGCTATTGATCTATCGATCATTTGTCATTCGATCAAATGGCATGAAAACCGTGAAAGTGTTTTATTTAAGAGAAATAATACCTCTAATAAAATAACGTAACTACTTTGAAGTCGAGCGGGTAAACAAAAGAACATAAAACAGAAATATGTACATGTTTCACGCCCGACTTCAAAGTACTTATCTACGTTTTTGGTGTGAATACAATAATGATATAATAAACATATATTTTGGCATAACGAGCTATTGATCTATCGATTATTTGTCATTCGATCAAATGGCATGTCGATATATTGACTTTTCGTTTGATTGTCACCGATCAACTCAATTCGATATATTGGAATTCGATATGGCGTAGAAAACCCCTTTGAAAGTGTTAAACAGTCGTGTCACTGTCAGTCAAAACCCCATCACCACAGCCGTCTCTATCGTCTTCTACAAGCCATGCCACAGCCTCCTCTACTACAAGCCATGCCATGGCGGTTTGGCAACGTCGCTTGTGAACCTAAGCGTAGACCGAACATTTGGTTAGAGGTAACCCGATCTAGTTAAAAATAAGCAGATGCTATGGAAACCTATGGGCAACTTGACCAACCATAACTAGTGGTTAATATTATGCGTCCTATTTGCGTTCGCGCTAAGGACATATTTATGCTCGTAACAACTTCCTACAAAGCAAACTTAGTCGGATAATACACAAGTGTCATTTTAAAATTATTGCTTGTTTTGGTGCAAGGTTTGTTGTGATTTCAGTGAATTTTAAAGTAAATTTGAAGAAGTTATATGCTTTTCCTTATGAAAACATCATTAAGCATTATATTGATAGCGTGTACTATTAAACAAGGTAAGGATTCATAAAGTTTTCCCAATTTTCTGTTAAAACTTCAACTTAGGGCTAGCGCGCACGCTTATTTTCACGGCCATTTATTTATCTCTGTCACCGCACTTATTTACACGGCAATTTATTTGTCTCTATTACTTATAATGATTATTATTATTCCCTTTATTACATTTTAAATACTTACAAAATTATATTTCTAAACATTAAATTTTTACAATGTATAACACTAAAAAATATAACATTTAAAAATACAAAAATGTAGTTCCCCAACGGCAGCAAGATCAGGGTCCCGGCTACCGATGGTTAAGGATCCAGAGACAGGAACCTTCTCACTATACGGGCCGTGTCCAGAAGTACTGCCTTCTGCATCTGACTCCCGATCCATCCACCTAACGCAAGCCTCTTAAGGTGTTTATCGAGGCTCTTGGCTATCAGCCCATGGGCAGATATGACTATCGGAACAATAATTGCTGAATCAATGTCCCACATGTCAACAATCTCGTGAGCTAAATCAAGATATTTGTTTTCTTTATCTTTTTCAGCTTTCAAAAGGTTGTCGTCATGGGGAACAGTGACATCAACAATTATCGCGCGGCGTTCGTGTCGATCTATCAATACAATATCAGGCTTATTAGCTACAATAGTCCTGTCTGTAATGATAGATCGATCCCAATACAATGTGGCATGGCTATTTTCAAGGACCTGTTCTGGTGCATACCTGTAGTACGGCACCTCGGATGCCACAAGACTATGTTTCAGAGCAAGTTGTTGGTGTATTATCCTGGCCACTTGGTTATGTCTATGCAAATACTCGCCGTTTGCGAGACGAGAACAACCGGAGATTATATGCCTAAGGGATTCACCCGGACGATGGCACGCTCGGCAAATATCCACTGTGCCATCCCTTAGGATATACTTTCGGTAGTTATTCGTCATCACAACCTCATCCATAATTGCACAGACAAAACCTTCGGTTTCACCAAAAAGGTCACCGAAACGGAGCCAGGATACTGAGGCTAATAAATCTACGTCGGGCCCATGGAGAGCCCGGTAGAATCTGCCATGTAACTCCTTGCTTTGCCACACAGTGCTGCGGTCGGAAGTACTAAGTACTACAGGTTTGCGCCAGTTTTCTTTTGCTAAAAATAGAGGAGTCAGTCCATTGTCAACAGCAACTACATCTCTATGAGACCCAATATCGACTTGGAGAAAATACTCCCTAAGATTGCATATCTCGCGGTTATGCAATGTCTTAGCATTTAAGAAGCCACGACCACCGCACTTCCGCGGGATATACAATCTCATGGTCGATGAACGTGGGTGATGCATGCGGTGTGCTGTTAGCAATGTACGAACTTTTCTATCCAGGGCATCCAGTTCAGTTTGAGTCCATTTAAGTATGCCAAAGGAATACATCAGTACCGGCATGACCCATCCATTGTATGCGCGAACCTTGTTTCCGCCAGACAAAAGACTTTTAAGGACTTTTGAGAGGCGCCCCAAGAAACGCTCACGCAACGACTGTTTCATGTCAGCATCGTTGATGCCTAATGCCTGTGACATACCTAAATATTTATAGGTTTCGTTAACGGAGAGAGATCTAAGATTAATAGAATCCGAGAGTTGTATACCCGTGGATTCCATTATCTGACCACGCTTTACATGCATGACTGCACATTTGTCCACACCAAATTCCATTTTATTGGCATTACTGAAAGCTTCAGTAACCTTCAGTAACGCTGTCAAATGAGAACTGCTATGGGCAAATAGTTTCAGGTCATCCATGTACAGCAGGTGTGATATTACTTGACCATTTCTCCGTAAACGATAGCCTAACCCTGAACTCTCGAGAAGTGTACTCAGAGGGTTCAAGGCCAGACAGAACCACAATGGACTCAGACCGTCACCCTGGAAGATACCTCGCTCTATTTTTATAGGGTCGCCCTGACCTAGAACCCGTCGAGATCCTGGATAGAAAAGGACGGTTCTCCATTTTCGCATGCACGACATCAAGAAAGTGCGTAGAGTTGTATTAATTTTATACAACTCCAGCACCCTCATGAGCCACGAATGCGGCACGGAATCATAGGCCTTCTTATAATCTATCCAGGAAGTCGACAGGTTCTTTCGGTTTCGACGAACCTGTTGGTTAATAGCCATGTCAATGAGGAGTAGCTCCTTAGTACCACGGGCCCCATTCCTACATCCATTTTGAGAGGCGAACATAATAGAATTTTGATCAATGTGTTTATTAATCTTCGACCTCAAAATGGACGTAAGAATTTTATAAATTGTTGGCAGACAGGTGATAGGTCTATAGTTTTTAGGGTCCGCAGTACTACCAGATTTATGGAGCAGATGGGTTATGCCTGTTGTCATAAATTCTGGAAGCGATCGAGATAATAAAGCACTTTGAAATTGAGATGCTAAGCAAACGTGCGAGCTAGGTAACCATTTATACCAGAAATTGTGCAGTCCGTCCGGGCCTGGAGATTTCCAGTTGGGTAAGGAACGAACTGCACAAACTACGTCTTGGTAGTCAATGGTTACTTCATTCATCTCAGGTATAAGCTCACACGATCGCTCAACATCCCTTATCCACGCGCCTTCAGAGTGAGTGACAGGCACAGACCAGATGTTGTGCCAAAAAGAAATCATGGCATCATCATCCGGCCGATGCATATCAGTATCACTCTGATTCGATCGCTCCCAGGATGCATAAACACATCGTTGATCTCTCTCGAACATGCGGTTCTGAGTAAAGCGATCGACTCGCACCCTATACCTTCGAATACGATTAGCCCATGCACAAATTTTCTGCTTCAGGAAGTCGATGCGCTCTGTGACACATGAAATGTAATTTTGAGGACTAATACCAGTCCCCAGGAATGCACGCTTCACAAAGCGCATGACCCTAGGGCGCATGTTGCCCTCCCTAAAGCAGCTGAGCTTACCGATGAGTACCCTAGCCTCACTGATACGACGTTCAATCCTACACTGCCAGGCTGGTACAGCCAGACGAGGGCGTGTTGCTGTGTCAGTATTTGGAAATTTGACATGAGCAACACGACAAGCCGTAATAGCCGCACAATACAAGATCGAATGAGTATCAGCCAGGTCTTCACTACTATCAAAGTAATTTGATAGTAGTGAATCTAAAGCACACATCAGCGCCCTATTTTTTTTGTGCATGGGAAAACGCGGAAGCCGAGGTCTAAGGTGAATCGAAGTCGATCGAAATTCCAGAACTACATCTTCAAGAGTACTCCTCAATATATCATTGTATTGGGGACTTACAGTAGTAGCCATATCATCTCCACCACCACCATCAGCAACGTCAGCTTGCAATGTGGTCGCGGCAGAAGCTTGAGTTGCCGTCTGCGATGCAGTAGTACTGATATGGTTACGTTGCACCTCTGTACGGAGCCGATCAAGTACGGAGTCATCCAACAAGTGACCCCGTTGAATGGCTCGTACCTGATCCGACAGTCGTTGAGCCGAAACGTTGATAGATGGTTCGAGAGCCTGAAACAGAGAAAGCATCCGAACACGATACGCAGTAAGATTAGTTCCTGCCTCTGTTGCCTCAAAATATGCGCGCATGACATTTTCATTAATGGATAATGTCCATCGCATGCGCTGCACTCCACCGGGAGCGGGGGCCCTTATTATTATTATTGTTATGATTATCGCAGGAAATACAATAGAAATGGTAAATTGTTATATGAGAAGTTAACTAGGAATGCAAATGTAAAAGTCATTGCAAGTTGAATTGAAATTTATTATAGTTTGTTAACCGGTCTAGGATGCAATTTCAATGGGTGTCAAATTTTATTGAAAGTTAAACAAATGCCGTTGTTAAAATTAAACTGACTGGCTGACACTAGGAAAATTACATACAAACAATGTTTATGAAATTGAGAGCATATCCAAAAAATATTTTCGCTACTTCAGAATGAGTGTCGAAAACTTCGTCAATCAGCCTATTATCCCTAGTTAAAATTATAAATGCGAAAGTAACTCTGTCTGTGTGTTACGCAATCACGCCTAAACTACTGAACCTAAAAAGGGCTGTAAGGGGTTAAAATAGGGGATGAAAGTTATCACGCCTAAGCTACTGAACCAATTTCAGTGAAATTTGGTTAGTACAGAGGTATTCTATTTAAATGACACACACAAAAATGAGAAACTACCGGATTTTTTTTTTATTGTTTCGAATGTCGCTCAGACCGTTTGATGAACTTATTGTCTTGCCGTACAAAGTGCACACGTGCTTCCGCGTCCACTCGACTTGACATCTGATGGGAATGGGGGATTTTTCTGACAGCTATAAAGGAAAAATAAGTTGATTTAAAGTGGCGACAGATGGCGCTCGCATCAAAAGTAATCTAAAAGACTAGAAGTTATGTCAAAAACACGCATGCACGACGTTGCTAGGCTATGCTTGTCATGTCATGTCAGTCAAGCGCGGGGATTTTACACACTTTTTGATTGCTTATGCTTCAACTAGGTAGTAGATTTACGTTGCGTTCTCACTGATATATTTGTTACTTCGTTGTTATTTTACTGTTTTAATATTAGATAGTGCTACCTACTTGCTACCTACGAATTTGAAAACAAATCAAAATGTTATCAACTCGTCATTTTAGTTTATTATTTCTGATCACACCGACGTCGCTATTTGTCAGCGCCATCTCGTTTCATTATTAGAACCCTTTTTTTTCTTTTTTTTCTGTCCCTCAAAAATCTCTCAGGTGTGCGGGGTCTAGTACAAAGTGTATGGAGAGTGCGCCCTCAAAAAGCCAGAAAAATTTCTGCCGTCCGATCGTTTGCATCCGAGACTCATCAGAAGCGGACGTCAGACACGTCAGAATTCTGATAGTATGCGGAGTCTACAACAAAACATATGAGCAGAGTGCGTCCGGCGGGCGTTACAAATTTTGTGACAGAAAAAAATCGTATAACATGCGACAGGCCTTAAATCGGTTCACACCCAACGAAAAATGCGACGTTGTCAAACCTAATAGCATGGCTTGTAGAAGACAATAGAGAAGGCTGTGGCCATGCGCATAAAGTTGGCAACGTCGCATTTCTCGTTTTAAGTGAACCGATTTGACAGCGTTTTGACAGTAAACCTCGAGTACTGAATCCTATGGAGATGGCATATCTTCTATAGATGTACAAATAAATAAAATTGGAGTGTCTGTTTGTAACATTAAAATAACCGCTTTTTACTACGTGTATATGATTATATATACGGTACATATACCAAAATGGCATGTTTTACAATTGCTGTCATTTTCTTCCAACTCTTTCTCGCACATAGGTTATGCCGTAAGGATTGGTTTCTCACTCGCACCATTGTCCGTCTATTACCCATAGTATAAAGTGGTATAAATAAGTTTATGGTGTAGGTATGCCTCACTTTTTCGTAAGTATGCCACCTCCATAGGATTTAGTACGCAGAGGAGTAAGCCGGTTCACAGCAATGTTGCCGTTCGGTATCATAGCATGGCTTGTAGAAGACGATAGAGAAGGCTGTGCCACCCGACCACTATTCCAATGACAACCATCAATTTTTTACTGACATGCATCGTTTTTAGCGTGTCTGTGCCTTAATTTTTGATTGATCATAACATAAGTAGTGACAAGCAGCGTTTTACGATTCCGATGGAAACGAAACTATTTTTGGTGGACTTTCAAATGGTTCCACCACCAAAAAAAAATGAAAGAAAAATGACATTCATCGTTTTTCCATTGTAAGTACTTACCTTTCATTTATTATTTTATGTCATAAAGGTTTTTTGTAATCTAGACACGCGGAAGCGTGTCAAAGTCAAGTTCAAAGGCTAACAGAACTGGCGAGCAGCACCGTGTGTATCTTAACACGAACCATTTGGAGCCACTTTTGACCCCCTCATAACTCAAAAACTATTACACATAAAACATGTCAAATTTAGCTTATCTATTGAGACTTGCAAGATAAATATGTGCTCCAAATTTAATAAACACACCTCAAACGGTTATTTAGATAATAACGTCCAAAAATCGTTATTTTTATCACTGACTCACCTATATATTATCAAAACTCTAACCCACTTCCAGATGACCTAGAAAGCTAAAATTTGGCATCCAGATAGGTAATTTGGTGAATACAAAGAAAAAAAAACCGAATTACGTTCCCTATGCACTTATCTTGTATGAGATGAAGTAGAAATATAAGTTTGTAATAGTTTTTATTCTGTTATATAACAAAAATTCGTCATACCTCTTGAAGTTCGGCTAGCGCTGACGGCGTAGTGGTCATTCAAGTGGAGAACTCGAGAGAACCAAGTTCGAACCCCAGATTTCCCAAATACTTTTTAAGAAAAATATTTTCCTAGCGTTAAATTAGTTACAAACTTGCGACAGCTAGCACGAAGCACGATATCCATATATTATTAATAACCGTCCATTCAGTAACTGAAATTAAAAAGCGTGGTGCGCGTTGTCAATATTAAGTACTAGAAATGCATGCTTTGCAAAGGGCGCACCACACTTTTTAATTTCAGTAGCCGAATAGACGGTTATTTTGTACTTTTTAGTCTGTTCCTATAAAAGTGTGTTTTTTAGTTTTTTAAACTACATATTTATTTTTTACTTTTTAGTTTTATAAATGGCAAGCCATGTATGGATGGTGTAGTAATTAAAAGAATTTAACTGGGCCCATAACCTGTAGTAATTAAAATAATTTAATTAAATAAACTCGTTTTATTATAAACAGAAAAGTGGCGTTACACAGCTAAGCACACAACCAAAGAGAAGGAATCATAGAGCAGTGCTTCAGTCACTGTCAACTAATATCGACTTGGAACGTGGCAATTTAATCTTCAACAGATGGTAATGGATTTCACAGTCCATTCATGTGTCTGCCCACCCCGTAAATATTTTACTCAAAGGCTTTATTGAATGTATTTAGTTTTACAAATTCAAGTTTATACAAACCATGACGTCTCTGTAGTAATACATAATCACGATTGCATGCACAACAAATTGTCAATGTAAACCAATAGAAACGGTGCAACAGCAAAAATATCTAGGCCTAACAGTTGACAACCGTCACAACTGGGGTCCTCATATCGAATCTGTGTGCCAAATACTTCGTGCTCTGTTAGCTAAATTTGCCATAATCAAAAATAGATACCGTTCCAAGTTCTGTTAATCCTGTACAAAACTCTGGTAGATCCTATTATTATTTATTTTATTTATTTTATTTATTATTATTATTAACATATTACAATAAAAAACTTATGGCTAAATACAAAGTCCCGCAAAACTGCTTACGCGGTTTGACTGCGGGATCGGCGAGTATATAGTATATGGAATTTCAAGCTATGGACGCTCCTTCAAAACCTATTTAGATAAAATTTATAATCTACAATTACGAATATTAAAGCTCATAGTTAGTAAGAAAGTAAAAAATATTTACAAGGATAGGTACGACGAACTCTTTAATCAAATCAAATCAAATCAAATTCTTTTATTTGCTAAGAATAGGTACATATGGTGTTAATAATATAGGTACATTAAAGTTCTCTATTCAGTTAACAATAAATTAACATGCAAAAATATTCGTTTTAAACAATAATTTTCCTAATATTTTACTTATTTGATTATCTCTTCATATCATATACTTTTATCATTATCATATTATGTCATTATCATTATCATAGCATTGTCATATAGCGTCATTATTATTATCATATCATGTCATATCATTAGTATTATCATTACTTAGTCAAAAACTCCCTTACACTGTAAAAACACTTTTCTGTAAGCCACTTGCGCAGTTTCTTAGTCATTAGTTTCGAAGGCCCACACTTAAACTCCTTTGGGATTTTGTTATATATTTTGATGCACATTGCATGGCAACTGTTTTGGTACAGCGAAGTGTTTGGGCGAAAGTCCAATACAAGTCTATCCTTGTCTCTGGTACTTCGAGGATATGTATCCTTAGCACGCTTAAAAAATTCGGAATGCTGGTTAACAAATTTAAAGGCTTCTAAAATGTTCATACAAGGAACTGTTAGCAATCCCAGTTTAACAAACAACGGTCTGCAAGATTCAAAAGGGCCTTTGGCACATATAGCTCGTATGCACTTTTTTTGTGCAACGAATACTTTGTGAACGTCAGTTCCATTTCCCCACAATACTAACCCATAAACTATATTTGAAGCGACATAACCATGTTAAGCCGACAAGGTCACATTGAGAGAGGTTTTCTTTGTTAGTCGCCTTAAGATATAGACAAACCTATTGATTTTATTGCATATCTTATGCACATGAGTAACGAAGTTTAAACTTTCATTTAATTCTATTCCTACGAATGTGACATTGTCCTTTCTTGCAATGATTTTGTCATTAAAACATAAATTTACATCTTTTACTGAGCGTCCTCTTATATTAAAATTAACAAAATTGGTCTTACCTAAATTAACATTCAAATTATTAGCATTAAGATATTTAATTATATTATTAACTGTCACATTTATGTCGTTTTCGTTACTCTCTAAGTCGTCAGTATAATTTGATTTAACAATAATAGAAATGTCATCAGCAAACATTATACATTGGTTATTAGTCACTTTTGGCAAGTCATTGATGTATATCAAAAATTAAATAGGGCCCAACACGCTGCCCTGAGGTACCCCAAATTTGTTGATTTTATAGGTCGAGCGATCTGCTATAGCTACATTAGCGTCGCTCATACTATGTACCTCTACGCGTTGCTGTCTATTGTCTAAGTAGGTCTTTATCCAAGTAAGACAACGTCCTCGAATTCCGTACTTTTCTAGTTTGTCCAGTAATACTTCGTGCACTACAAAATCAAACGCCTTGGACATATCGAAAAAGAGAACAGTAGTATGCTGTTTTTTATCAAGACCTAAAATAACATTATGAATTAGATTAAAGCATGCAAGAGTAGTCGACATACCTTTCTGAAAGCCAAATTGTTCCGGACTCAAGATATATTTTTTTTTTTAAAGTTTAGCAATCTCTTTTGCATGGCCTTCTGGAATATTTTAGCAAAAATTGATATTAATGTGATTGGCCGATAGTTTTCAACTTCGGATTTATCTTTATTTTTATAAATAGGTTTTACAATAGAGTATTTGAGAGCATCAGGGAAACAACCATTGTCAAAGGACAGGTTTATTAAAAAGGTAAGGACCTGTGCTATCTCACATTTACAGAATTTCAATACCTTTGTTGTTATTTCATCATATCCACAAGAATTTGAATTTTTTAATGATTGTATGATATTAATTGTCTCTACTATCGTTACCGGTTCAAGAAACAATGAGTTTGAGACAGAGTCAATTGTGGATAATATTTTCCTTTTTTTAGTTTTGTCATACACGTAGCTATTGCCAGTCAAATTTATGAAGTAGTCATTAAATATTTCTGCTATTTTATGTCCTTTAACAATTTCATTATTTTCTTGTTTTATGCTCGAAATAAACGATTGTGGGATTTGCGTTTCGGTTTCGTCTTTAATTAATTTCCAAGACGCTTTACAAATATTCTGGCTATGATGAAGATACTTGTTGTTGTAATTTTTTTGTGCAGTTGTTATACATTTTCCTAATATTTTTGAGTACCTCATATAAGCTTGTTTATTGTAACTGGTTCTTCGTTTATAAAATTTAAAACGAAGCATTCTTTTTACTTTTGAGCCAATTTTTAAGCCCCTTGAGATCCATTTCGGTTTTGGCTGCATACTTTTAATTTTAATTTTTAGTTTTGGAAAACAAGACTCATATAGCATGCAAAAAATTTCATGGAACTTATCAAATGCTACATTTGTGTTTGTTTCACTGTATACATCGGAAAACGATAAAGCCCGGATATACCCACGAAACTTCAGTAGGTTTTCATTGCTATAATCTCTCCTGTAAGTGAACCAGTATCTGTCACTCTTATTTTCTTTTATTGGAAACGAAATCATTTGCGCGGTATCGTGATCGGACAAATGCAGAGGCAAGGTTGTGACCTCATCAGAGGCTAATTTTATGTTACTTAAAATGTTGTCAATGCAGTTTAGTTTAGGTACTGCAAGGTCATGTCGGTTCATGACAAAGTGAGTTATGCAATTCTAACTGAACAACTCGATAACGTTGCTACCTTGCCGAAAGTTAGTTTATAGTATACAAACAAGACAGATTACGCAGAAGAAACTTCTCAAGGTACGTTCAAATAACTTTTACTGAAAGAGAAGATTTACTTGTCTTCTTCCTGCGATAATTAACAATTTACCAAAAGAATTACGGGTTATTCTGGATGATCACCAGATATTTATGGTTCGCTGTGCTGAGAGTCTTGTTAATCCACTCTGCATTCTTTTCCAACGCTCGCTTATGGAAGGAACTGTACCATCGATTTGGAAGTCTGCTTTTATTACCCCTGTCCATAAAAAAGGCGACAAATCGGATGTTGAAAATTATCGTCCCATTTCGAAGTTGTGCCTTTTTGCTAAGATCATGGAAAGGCTAGTGTATAACCAGGTCTATGCGGCTCTCAAGTGCTCTTTTAACGAACAGCAGCACGGCTTCCTAACCGGGCGATCAACTACATCTAATCTTATATTAGCTAATGAATTTATAACGGAGGGCATGGATAACTCAGCTCAAGTGGATGTCATCTATACAGATTACTGTAAATGTTTTGATCGCATCGATCATTGTGTACTGTTGACTAAGCTTGCAGCTGCAGGAATCCACGGCGACTTATATCGTTGGTTCTGTTCATATATTGACAAAAGGAGTCAAGCCGTTGTTATTCAGGGATACATTTCAAAATAGAGCAATATCCCTTCCGGTGTACCTCAAGGTTCCCTTTTAGCGCCTCTTTTATTCACAATTTTTATAAATGATGTAAGTAGTTGTTTCCTTAATTCAAAAATTCTATTGTTTGCAGACGACATGACAATCTTAAAGGTTGTCAGTTCTGAGTCCGATGCAAGACATCTTCAAAATGATTTAGACAGATTCGAGCGATATTGCTCTGTCAATAAGTTAGATTTGAATGTCTCAAAATGTTATCACGTGATTTTTACTCGCAAAACCAAAGTCATTTACTCTAAATATATTCTTAAGAACAATCCGATCTCCGTTGTCAAAGAAATCAAAGATCTGGGCATTATTCATGATGATAAATTATTATTTGATAGACACATAGATAATATAGTCAAAAAAGCAAATAAAATACTTGGATTTATAATGAGAACATCGTCTGATTTTCGTAGTTTAAAATCAATTAAAGTTTTATACTGTGCATTCGTAAGAAGTCACCTAGAGTATGCTAGCCAAGTTTGGAATCCGCAATATGAAATTTATAAATGTCGTATTGAATCCATCCAAAAAAGATTTCTTAAATATCTCGATTACAAGGCTCATCATCACTCGGTCGACTACGAACACCGTTGCAAGCATTATCATTTTCTGCCATTGACATTGAGGCGCAAAATAAGCGATATTGTTTACTTGTCTAAAATTGCAAATGGATTAGTGGATTGTGCTGAACTTCTGTCTAAGCTATCACTACGAACAAATGTGTCGCTAAGACCACGGCCTATTTTATATGCACCGACTGCACGAACTAATTTCCGGCAAAATTCATTTACCATAAGGGCAATCACAAGTTTTAATAGTGTTACATCCGAAGATATTGACTTGTTCTGTACTAGCTGTGCAAAGATTAAGCGAATTTTTTATGAAGAATACTTTGATTAATTACCATAAAAGTTATGTCTTCTATGTAATTACCTACTTTAAGTACCAGTCGATTTACGACATCTTCATGATTTGATTACAAATAGTTTAACTTTAACTTAAATGTGAGTTATTTCGTTTACATTGTTTTATAACTATGTGTGGAAATTTTTTGTTAGCATATGATTGTGCATAGTACTATATTTATATAAGTTATTTGGCTGTAAATTTCCCTAAAATAATAAAATAAAATAAAATAAAATAATCACAATCACAAAAGTTCGAAGCAAAAACTCAAAATTTATTTTTCTACCATAAATTTGCCTTAGAATTTATCGTACCTATTCAATCAATGGTCAGCTTTTTCTTAACATCATCCTGTGCACGCGCGTCGACCGTTCATTCTGTGATTCACTCGATCGAGCACTCCTCGGTTGATACGATGCGCGCGCGACGCGAGTGAACAGCATTGTACCTGCGTACCTGCCTGCCAGTTGGACCTTACTTCTTTTTTTTATCTATTTATTATTATTAACAAATCTTACTAATCAGAATTACTTACGCAAACCATTGGTGTTTTTGGATAGGGTCTAACTTGACAGGACGATTAAATATTGTGATAACTATATTTTTTTTCTTGAGATCTTAAAGAATTGCATAAGATTGAAGCAAATTGTATACTTTTTTCATACTGCTTAGTTGTATACCATACTTAACTATCTAATATGACGAATACGCAGTGACGGGACAAACCTAATCGGGTTTTAGTCACTGTTGTTTTAAATTGTATGTTTTACATTGTACTTATATTAAATTAAAAAAAAGTGGAGTCTATTAGTTACCAGATGCACGAGCCGAACCCTTACTTCCTTCCTGCTACATCATCAAGTGTAGCGAATAGGTCTCATCAGAACGAAACAAATGAGCCCAAACTCGAGGGGTTTCCTAGTGGTCATTAAGGACAGCCACTGACATCCCCCCTGCTCCATCATCAGACCCTCACTACCAAGTATAGCTAATACGTCTCATCAGAAAGAAACAAATGAGCCTAAACTCGAGGGGTTTTCTAGCAGCCATTAAAAAGTTCGAATGCCGACATCTTGTCTCCATTATCAGATCAGCTCAATGGTAGCAAATTATTGTATTGTTATCATATATCATTCAATGGATGAAAGATAATAATTTGAACGTTAACATTGAAAAAACTAAATATATGCAATTTCGCACACACCGGACAAGAGAGCTATTACTCAATATCAAACATGAGAATAAAATAGTAGATAAGGTACAATCATTTAAATTTTTAGGATTGAATATTGACGAAACCTTTACTTGGAAGAATCATATCAGTTTGCTTTGTGAGAAAGTAAGCAGATTCTCTTTTGCACTCAGGCGCCTAAGGGAAGTTTCTTCAGTAGAAACGGCACTCTTAGCGTACCATGCGCATGTAGCGTCCATATTACAGTATGGCATTTTATTATGGGGAAATTGTTCAGAGTCAGAAACATTACTCAGAAGCCAAAAAAAGTGTCTAAGGTCTTTATTTGGTGCATACCGGCTGGATTCGTGCAGACCTTTATTTAAAAAATATAAACTTTTGACACTTACTGGTCTCTATATAAAACAGATATGCATATTCATTAAAGATAATATAGAGCAATTTAGTTTAAAACAAGTCTCTAAGTATAAGGCCTTTCGTGAAAGACCAACTCATAAACTTGAAGTGCCTAAATATAAACTCAGTCTGGCACACAGAAATTCCTATGGAATGGCCGTTAAGCTTTTTAATGCTCTTCCTAATCATATACGGCAGCTAGATGGACCAATATTTAAAAGAAAACTAAATGAATATCTCATCGAAAATTGCTTTTACTCAATAACAGAATATCTTAATAATAATATCTAATGGGGATCCCTTTTCTGGTTTTTTAAATACATTTATGGATATTAAGTTAAAACTCGATGTTGAAATTACTAATGCCTTACAGGCGCTACATAGTATTTGCATGCTTAAATATAAGTAAATTTTGAGGAACTTTCTTCATAACGAACACCATTTCTTGTACTCAAAATTATTGCAAATAATATATCA
Source organism: Crambus lathoniellus (assembly GCA_949710035.1). Classification (NCBI taxonomy): domain Eukaryota; kingdom Metazoa; phylum Arthropoda; class Insecta; order Lepidoptera; family Crambidae; genus Crambus; species Crambus lathoniellus. Next base: position 14,097,453 of record OX453315.1, read on the forward strand.
TTCATTCATTCATCATTCATTCATTCATTCATCATTCATTCATTCATCATTCATCAGATTCCTACAAACTTGCAAAGTTTCAAATTGAAACGACTACTAAAAGTAGGTTAAAACTTAATTCCAAGATTTTCTTACATTGTGACTTAGTTACGTTACAGGTGAAGCTAATAAAAGCGTAGCGAACAAATGAGCCCAAACTTAAAAGGTGTCCTAGTGGTCATTAAGGAGTGCTACTGGCTTCCTTCCAGCTCCATCATCAGACCCTCACCACCAAGTGTAGCGAATAGGTCTCATCAGAACGAAACAAATGAGCCCAAACACGAGGAGGTTTCTTTTGATCATTAAGGAGTTTCACTGGCTTCCTCCCAGCTCCATCATCAGACCCTTACCACCAAGTGTAACGAATAGGTCTTATCAAAATGAAACAAATGAGCCCAAACTCGAGGGGTTTCCTATTTGTCATTAAGGAGTGTCACTGGCTTCCTTCCTGCTCCATCATCAGACCCTCACCACCCATTGTAGCGCAGAGGTCTCATCAGAACGAAACAAATGAGCCAGACCTCGAGGTGTTTCCTGTTGGTTATTAAGGAGTGCCACTGGCTTCCTCCTAGCTCCATCATCAGACCCTCACCACCAAGTGTATCGAATAGGTCTTATCAAAACGAAACAATGAGCCCAAACTCGAGGGGTTTCCTATTTGTCATTAAGGAGTGTCACTGGCTTCCTTCCTGCTCCATCATCAGACCCTCACCACCAAGTGTAGCGAATAGGTCTCATCAGAACGAAAAAATGAGCCAGAACTCGAGGTGTTTCCTATTGGCCATTAAGGAGTGCCACTGGCTTCCTCCCTGTTCCATCATCAGACCCTCACCACCAAGTGTAGCGAATAAGTCTCATCAGAACGAAACAACGGAGCCCAAACTCGTGGGGTTTCCTAGTGGTCATTAAGAAGTGCCACTGGCTTCCTCCCTGCTCCATCATTAGACCCTCACCATCAAGTGTAGCGAATAGGTCTCATCAGAACAAAACAAATGAGCCTAAACTCGAGGGGTTTACTAGCAGCCATTGAAGAGTTATATTGCCCACCTCTTCACTCCATCATCACTTCAGCTCGATGGTAGCAAATTATTGTATTGTCATCGGATTCATATAGACTTGCAAAGTTTCAAATCAATCCGACAATTAAAATAGTTTAAAATTGAATTCCAAGATTTTCTTACATTGTGACTTAGTTACAAGTGAAGCTAAAAATATGTAGTTTAAAAAACTACAAAAACACACTTTTATAGGAACAGACTAACCACTGGCTTCCTCCCTGCTCTATCATCAGACCCTCACCATTAAGTGTAGCGAATAGGTCTCATCAGAACAAAACAAATGAGCCTAAACTCGAAGAGTTTCCTAGCAGCCATTGAAGAGTTCTATTGCCCACCTCTTGACTCCATCATCAGATCAGCTCGAAGGTAGCAAATTATTGTATTGTCATTGGATTCATATAGACTTGCAAAGTTTAAAATCAATACAACAATCAGAAGTAGGTTAAAATTGAATTCCAAGATTTTCTTACAGGAACGCGTGAGGCAAAGTGCTTTTTTAATTTCTTACACTAACTTTTGAAATAATTAAGAAAAAAGAAATTGAGTGACAAGGATGAGACTTTTAAAATTAATATGAGCAAAAAGGATAGATAGATAGCTTTATGTCGATGGACATGAAAAATAAAGCTTAAAAAAGAAATACACTGATACCAAAGGTTCGAAATAAAGAGTATGGACGAAATGAGGTAGCATGCATGATATAAACATAAAAAAATAAATATGTAGTTTAAAAAACTATAGAAACACACTTTTATAGGAACAGACGAAAAAGTACAAAATAACCGTCTATTCAGCAACTGAAATTAAAAAGCGTGGTGCGCGTTGTCAATATTAAGTACTTGAATGCATGCTTTGCAAAGGGCGCACCACGCTTTTTATTTTCTGTTGCTGAATAGACGGTTATTTTGTACTTTTTCGTCTGTTCCTATAAAAGTGTGTTTCTATAGTTTTTTAAACTACATATTTATTTTTTACTTTTTAGTTTAACTAATGGCAAGCCTAGGATGGGGATGGTAATCGATTTCACAGTCCATTCATGTTTCTGCCCACCCCGTAAGCATTAAAACTCAAATACAAATACAAATTCAAGTGGCATCTATTAGTTACCAGATGTGCGAGCCGAACCCTTACTTCCCTGCTCCATCATCAGACCCTCACCACCGAGTGTAGCGAATAGGTCTCATCAGAACGAAACAAATGAGCCCAAACTCGAGAGGTTTCCTAGTGGTCTTAAGAAGTGCCACTGACTTCCTCCCTGCTCCATCATCAGACTCTTACCACCAAGTGTAGTGAATAGGTCTCATCAGAACAAAACAAATGAGCCAATCTCGAGGGGTTTCCTAGTGGTCATTAAGGAGTGCCACTGACTTCCTCCTTGCTCCATCATCAGACTCACACCACCAAGTGTAGCGAATAGGTCACATCAGAACGAAACAAATGAGCCAGAACTCGAGGTGTTTCCTATTGGTCATTAAGGAGTGCCACTGGCTTCCTCCCAGCTTCATCATCAGACCCTCGCCACCAAGTGTAGCTAATATCTCTCATCAGAACGAAACAAATGAGCCCAAACTCGAGGGGTTTTCTTGAGGTCATTAAGGAGTTTCACTGGGTCCTCCCAGCTCCATCATCAGACCCTCACCACCAAGTGTAACGAATAGGTCTTATCAAAACGAAACGAATGAGCCCAAACTCGAGGGGTTTCCTATTGGTCATTAAAGAGTGTCACTGGCTTCCTTCCTGCTCCATCATCAGACTCTCATCACCAAGTGTAGCGAATAGGTCTCATCAGAACGAAACAAATGAGCTAGAACTCGAGGTGTTTCCTATTGGTCATTAAGGAGTGCCACTGGTTTCCTTTCTGCTCCATCATCAGACCCTCACCACCAGGTTCAGCTAATAAGTCTCGTCAGAACGAAACAACGAAGCCCAAACTCGACTGGTTTCCTAGTGGTTATTAAGAAGTGGCACTGGCTTCTTCCCTGCTCCATCATCAGACCCTCACCATTAAGTCTAGCGAATAGGTCTCATCAGAACAAAACAAATAAGCCTAAACTCGAGGGGTTTCCTAGCAGCCATTGAAGAGTTCTATTGCCCACCTCTTGACTCCATCATCAGATCAGCTCGATGGTAGCAAATTATTGTATTGTCATCGGATTCATATAGACTTGCAAAGTTTCAAATCAATACGACAATTAGAAGTAGGTTAAAATTGAATTCCAAGATTTTCTTACATTGTGACTTAGTTACAAGTGAAGCTAATAAAAGTGTGGTAATAAGAAAAATGAATGAATTCTAATAACAAATTATATAAATACGATTGTACTACTATTGCTTTTTATTAAACACGCAATATTTAAAATAAATAATATGAAGTGAACATTATATCGCTTACTAATATCATGTTTGGCTTTCATAAAAATTACATGCAGTGCAGTTTTTGAACGCAATGCAAACAGTTACCTTCAACTTGCATAATTGCACCAATTTACTCTTAATTATTAATTTTGATGTTTTCTTTATTGTTAAATGTTGCCTTCAATGTTGTTTTTCTGACCTGTAACATTTTTCTCGCTGGTAGAGGTGAAAAGTGCAAAATTTTCTGATGTCTCGTGCCTTTAAATCACTCACTGTGCTCAGTAGTCTATATTTGAATCACTCGCTACGCTCGTTATTCAATTTTAGACTACTTCGCTAGTTCGTGATTTAAATTAGGCACTCGCAGCGAAAAATGATTTTGCTCTCTTGTATAACAAATAACTATTGCGCCGAAAAAAGAGGACAGAGTAAAATAATGTATCAAAATAAAGGATAGAATTCATTCAGGACGTTATCCATTGCTCCTAAACTATGTAAAAATAAGACCGGTAAGTAACTAAAAACCGGGAAATATTAAAACATGGCAATGATGGTAATTATTTAATAATGGCAATTATTTTTGTCGAGCTCGAGATAGCTTTCTCCACCCAAGACAACGAGTCCCGCTATCAAACTGTGCTCGGCATATCGACATAGGTCGTAGACAAGAGATAGGTTTCTCGATCTACACCCGACTCGAGTCCCATTGCTCATGCTACGCGTGCTGCAAGTGGGTGATAGATGCGAATTGCGATGTTAAAATAAAATATCTGTTTTAGCCTTAGGTATATGACGTGATATTTAATTAATTTTAATTTGAAAAAAAAAATGCATCGAAATCGTTTTCATTGATAGTTAAGTTAGTCAAGAAGTTTTATTTTCTTTGGTTTATTATAATTTATTAGGAGTTGTTTAGAATTTTGATTTTTCGTGAAGTTAGTTTTGTTTATTATTTAATTCTTTCTTACATTGGTTTATATCGATAACCATCACTAATTTCATATGTAATTAATTTTAATTTTAAAAAATTGTTTCGAAATCGTTTTCATTGATAGTTAAGTTAGTCAAGAAGTTTTATTTTCCTTGGTTTATTATAATTTATTAGGAGTTGTTTAGAATTTAGGTTTTTCGTGAAGTTAGTTTTGTTTATTATTTAATTCTTTCTTACATTGGTTTATATCGATAACCATCACTAATTTCATTTGTAATTAATTTTAATTTTAAAAAATTGTTTCGAAATCGTTTTCATTGATAGTTAAGTTAGTCAAGAAGTTTTATTTTCCTTGGTTTATTATAATTTATTAGGAGTTGTTTAGAATTTTGGTTTTTCGTGAAGTTAGTTTTGTTTATTATTTAATTCTTTCTTACATTGGTTTATATCGATAAATAACCATCACCAATTTCATACGTTAAGTATTGGATAAAATATGGCACTTTCTAAAAAAAACAAAAAGGCTTGTTCGCAAGCAGTCAGAAGTAAGATTGAGTCACCGAAGTCAAAACAAAATAGGTTACAAAGGATAGTATATTGTTAGCGGGTAATAATTACTTAGTGGACTAGATCCAAGGCGACTTTTAAATAACCCGCACGACCAAAACTCCCTACAAGAATTGACACGTCTGCGAGGTTTTCCTCATGTACATAGAACATTTAACTAAAAAGCTTAAAATAAAAAAAACTAATTTAAAAAACTAAAAAAACCCGTCTGCGGTGCTAAAAACTAAAAAGAAAAAACAAGCAAAAAAAGATCGAAGTACCTAATATAATATAACGCTGCGTACAATTTACTAGTTAGAACTAAGAACATATTCAATCCACAATCGATCTTTTTTTGCTTGTTTTTTTCTTTTTAGTTTTTAGCACCGCAGACGGGTTTTTTTAGTTTTTTAAATTCGTTTTCTTTGTTTTTACGATAGATGTTCGTGCTAAGGGTACATAGCGCTTGTGGTACAATACGATTAAAATATATATATATTTTTTTTTGTGCGCACCATATTTAAAAAAAAATGTAACCTTATTATGACATTAAATTATGTACAGTCGAGTTCAATAATATCTGTGCACTTTTGAACTTTGTCGTAGTAGTAGTAATTTTGGTGACAATGAGAGATTTTTGAGGGACAGAAAAAAAAGAAAAAAAAAGTAGTTCTAATAATGAAAGGAGATGGCGCTGACAAATAGCGAAGTCACACCGACTTCGCAATTTGTCAGCGCCATCTCGTTCATCAGAAAGCCATCAGAAATAAACTAAAATGACGAGTTGATAACATTTTGATTTGTTTTCAAATTCGTAGGTAGCAAGTAGGTAGCACTGTCTAATATTAAAACAGTAAAATAACAACGAAGTAACAAAAATATCAGTGAGAACGCAACGTAAATCTACTAGTTGAAGCCTAAGCAATAAAAAAGTGTGTAAAATCCCCGCGCTCGACTGACATGACATTCACATGACAAGCATAGCCTGGCAACGTCGTGCGTGCGTGTTTTTGACCTAACTTCTAGTCTTTTAGATTACTTTTGATTATTTCGTTATTTGCGAGCGCCATCTGTCGCCACTTTAAATCAACTTTTTTTTTTCTTTATAACTGTCAGAAAAATCCCCCATTTGTACTGAAAGTCAAAGACGATGTCAAAAAACTTAATGCGACAAAGTCCAAAAATGTACAGATATTATTGAACTCGACTGTACCTACCTTATTGAATTAATAATAATTATAATGTGGCTGTATGCTGCAAATGTCCCTTTGTTTCTTCTGTTTTTATAAACAGGAATAACGAAAGAAAAATAAAGAAAAAAGTTGTGCCGCAGACCACCCTTCAGTAATGTTACAATAACATAACATGTTGATAATTTTCCCGAATAATACAATATTTTATGAGACTAGCAATACAATCGAGCTGTACGAGTACGACGTCACACCCGCGGCTTCTCGGGGCGCATTGTGACTGTCACGAAAACAATAGCACGTGGTCGTTTTAACGAATCTTTAAAAAATTATTGTGAAGTACCTATTTTGAAGGGCTACGGAAAAAAAATTAATGACATATTTTAACTTAAAATGTATATATTTCAAAAATAAATAAATATAAACACGTTTCCCAAACCCCCAAACCATAAGATTAAGTAATATCCAAGTACAACGGAATCTTCTTTGACCGAGTCCCAAACGCCGCAATTTACATACCTATTTCCCCCTTCACGTCCTTACGCCCCTCTGTCATACAGGCATATTGCCAGGGTTGCTTACTGTTAAATATTGCTTATACTTACGTCTAAAAATAATATCGCTAAAATATAGATTCAAGATTCAAGATTCAAATTTGTTTAATCAATTTAGATTGTTATTTACAATACTTGTGAACGTCATAGAAGCTACGCCATCGGTTCGCAAACCCTACAGCGGGAGGCCTTGGAGAAGAACCGGCAAGAAACTCCAAGGGTTGTTTTTTTCTCCCTGTTTTATTTCACACAGAGTCGTCAAATTGAAAAATGACCTTAACATGGTATGACTAAGGTCAGTTTCCATCACAATTACACAATAGGTTATGATAAATACAGTTAAGTATAGGCGAACTAATGATCATAGCGGTGAACTGAACAATTTTCAATTACTTAGGAACTCTACTTAAAGCTTTATTAATAGTTAAAAACAAAAGACAATTCTACTATATACTGCAAGTTGCGCCATACATGTTTCAAATGTAATTCTTAATAAAATGAATAAAAACAAAAGAAAACACATTTTAAGGCAAGCAGATAAGAGCAGACCCATTCCCACTGGCAGCACCCGTTCACGAGCATGACGCATGAACCAGCCATCGCTTCGCTCAAGATCAATAAGATTTTCTTTCCTTGAAGTCATTATTTTTTGTCTATTTTACAAAGTATGAGATTTATTTTTATTTTATTTTATTTATTAGCTTACATAAACAGAGATACAGCAGAATACAGCATAGATCAATAGAACACAGGCATACACGATATGTTGTAGCTCCAGGAGGAATGTACTGTTAAACATGTTTGTTGTAAATCAGTGTAACACAAATTAAATTAAAACATAAAAAAAAAAATTAGGCAATAAAATACTTATTATTATAATTAGATTAAAAATAATACACACAAGGAACAGAAAATCAATTTGAGTCAAGGTTGTCATAATGAAGAGAAAAAAAACTTGATGAACAAAAGAAAATTATTACATTATACAAAAGTCAAATTAACATGCAAAGTAGGTACAATTTAAAATCAATAAATTAAAATAAATGAATCAAAATATCAACAATAAATTACAAAGTCAATTCTAAATTCAAATTATGGAAACAAAATATATAATCCGTTAACAAGTTCACGTAGACACAGTTTCTAAAGAAAATTACTATTTACTACTATTACTATTTATTTATTTATTTAATATTATGACAGCAATGTACTGATTTATAAATTATTATGTTGCGTACCTACCTACATAGACACTTATAAACTATAAGTTATAATAAGTGACATACCAAATGTAGCTATTTAAGTAAATATTATTTAAATTTTTACTTTTTTGGATTCACAATGCAATTTGTATTATTGAAAAATAGTAAATGAAGTATTTTTCAAGTAAATATTATTTGTATTTGTATTTGATCCCCAAAATCGGACAGAACGCACGAACACCCAACCGCGCGTGCGGTGACGCCGACGAACTATCCTACTCAGAAACACAAGTTTTTAATGGCCAATTAAATATAAAGTAGAAAAGATAATTAGTTGCCCATTAAATTTAACTGGTGTTTTTGAGTACGGCAAATAAGAAAACTGCAAACTGTGCCGTACATTCAAATATACATTTATTAGTAAAAAAAATAAATACAAGAATATCTTTAACTCCACGTTAGGACAAGTAGTCAGAAGTTTTGGAGTTATCCTAAATAATGCGTATTTAGACGACTTCTTATTTTCATCAAAGTGGGGATATTTAAAAAAAAATTAAAGTTATAAAAAGTCACGCATTTTCATCCTTTGAATTAAAAATTCTAGTTATTTTTTTAGTCTTTGTTAATTTTGTTTGAAGATTCTTTTTGAAGGCGGTAACATTTTTTTTAAAACGTTTTCATACATTTTATATGAACGCCGACGCCGGTAGCCGTCAGTTGCTAGCTTTAAGTGGCGGCGTTTGTGGCTCGTGTGGAAATTAGGTGCGCTTAAAAATTGATGCGCAATGAGGAATATATTTTTCGTCGTAAACAGTGAGATAGGAATTTTTCCTCTCTTTATACGTTCCAAACTTCATGTACAATTGTTGCGAGTCACATTATGCATATTTGACAATATGTTGTAGGTACCTATCTTACTTAACAAGCCTTTATAGATATTTTACTCTTTGTTAACATGCCTAAGTATTTGCATTATGAATTTCTAATACTTCTGAGTAACGCTGACGGATCTTCTGGTTTGTAAGTTAACAAATGATATGCTCCAGTCGATTTAAAACCTTAAATAGCTAGGTGTTTGGTTCGGAATCGATTGCAGAAATTTTCATATTTTTTATGACCATAATGCGTCCGACTGTACATTAGGTATCTGTTAGTTCATTAATGTAAGTTGACGACAGAAAAGGCGATAAACAGAACTATTCGCACTTTTTCCACTGTTGCTCGCGGCACCTTCACTTCACAATGAATTTAGTTCAGATAATCATAATGATGCATATTGTCAAATCATACGCTTATGATGGAAATAATGTTACGATTGAAACAACTTCGAAGGCATTTCATATAAGTGGATACAAATTTCTGGATGACGTGGTATATGGTTTGAAAAATCAAAATTGGCCCGATGAAGAGTTACCGTGTTTAAATGCAACTTTACATTGGATTACAAACTTGCAGAACTTCACAACATGGGCTGTGTGGGGTAAGATTTTATTTATTTAGGTATTGGACCATTTAGCAAAATTACAAAAAATATAACAAGAAAATTCTTTTGACGGTAGCCCCATATCTTTTTTAAAATATAGCCGAAAATTAGGCCTACCCCGCACTAAAGAATCGCTATTATGTAACACTTGGAAATGTATGTAGGTACGCGCAATCGCGATTTAAAAATCGCACGAATAAAAAATCGCGTTTCGCTGTAAAATTATCGCACGTCTTAACCCGACAGGACGCGAGGCGCGCCCCTTTCTAGAATATGAAACCATCTTAAATAATAAGAATATCAAAACTTTAATTATTCTACGTCATCATCATTGTAGAATACTTGGTAACACTCACCACTCACTTGAAGCACCAGTAAATACACAATTTACTATCGCAATTATAAACAATAGTATATTTCAGAATATCTCATATTTCCCGCCCGCCATTCCTCAGTTGACAGCCGTTGACAGGTAACTAACGTCACCGACCCGATGCAAATCCACAGACTATATTCTGCAGTATACTACAATCATCATCATCATTTCAGCCGTACGACGCCCAATGCTGGGCATAGGCCTCCCCCAAGGATTTTATTCTACATACACCCGTAAAATTACATACTTACCCCTTAAGTTTTGATTTATGTGGTCCCTACCGGGTAAAATTTATTTAAATAGTTTATTTATTTTTTAATATAATTTGTGTGTTTGTGTAACTTTAAAGTAAATAAGTAAAAATTCATCATTTTATAAAAACACTGATATTTCACCGTTTGGATGCTAGGTACTGTCCATTTTTCAATTAAGTAAGTAAGTAGAAGGACAGTTGAACTTGCTTACCATGATATGAAAGTGTAAATCGGCCTTAACAATCGCTAAAAGTGAGTAAATTTTATATTGTAAGACAAAGTTTTGTTTATTTTGTTTGTAAACATTTTCGCACAGGTTGGGATCATTATTATATTTAGGGTTCATTATTTATACACTAGTATGTTGGTGGATTTCAGAGAGATTTAGTGGGAATGCCAGACATTCATAATCTGGCAACACTGACATTCTTGTATTTCGCGTTTTTTTTTATCGCAGTGCATGGTACAATTAATTACACGATAAAAAATCGCGCGCGTAAAGTTATGTGTGGTGCAGGCCTTAAAGTACAATTAATAAAATGTCAAAAAACAAAGGAGGGTGGGCATTCTGGGACCCGACTCATAGCAATAAGTTTAGCGTCATTGGATAGGTATTACAAAGGTGAAAGATGTTTACTATGATGACTTAACTGAAATCGTCGTCCGTCGGAGATATTCTAATATGAACTTAACAGATTCCACTGAAAACAAAACATTATTTAATTTAAACACATCTTAGATTTCTGCGCGAACTGTCCATATAAATAAAACACTTTCACGGATTTTTTCACGCAATTTATTCAACAACTTAGTTAAATTTTTGTTGTTTTTTTGAGATATTTTGGTTTATCCGACGTTTCGGCACCTTTCTTTTTCCGTGACCACGGCCCCTGGTGCCAAAACGTCGGATAAACCAAAAAATCTCAAAAAAACAACTAAAATTTAACTAAGTTGTTGAATAAATTGCGTGAAAAAATCCGTGAAAGTGTTTTATTTATTATTTAATTTGTTACAGACTTGTACTCCTATAATAAATGTCTTTTTAGTAGATACGGATTTACTCAGTGTTTTAGGTTGGTATGTCATATGTATTCGTATTGTAATAACAAAAGAAAACAGAAGTATCTCTGTTGTTTAAAATCCATGTCCATCCATATCCATGTATTGTCTTTGTCTAAAATCAAAAAGTTCTTGATTGAATATTATTTACCTAGTCATTGTAAAGTAATGCACTTACACATAATAATTTATTATTTTTACCACATTTTTAAACAGAATGGGATTCTTTATCATCACAACCATTGGGACTGTTATCCGGAAACCTTCATAACTTGGGAAACTTCGACCAATGTATGACGTCGCCTTGGAAGACCCATCATCCAGAGATAAAGTCTCAATACTGCCTCGCAAATATAGAGTTTCACAGCGATAGTAATAAAACGAAAAGATGGGATGAAATAGAACCATATGGGAATGCAATTGAGATGGTTATGGCAAGTACCTAGTAATTTTGTTTATTCAATTTATTCAAATACATTGTTGTGGTACATTTAACCCGCAAGTTTAGTTGAATGACGTCACTCGCGATGGAGTATTTTTCGTACAATGTATAATGTTACAATCGGTCGTTACGACAAATCTGCGCCCTGATTCACAAACCGTCGGAAACGCGCCCGACAGCGGAATGTAGGCACTGTTTCTGTTACTCACTATGAAAAAGACAAAGACAAAGCACAAAATTCGTAACATATTCCGTTTCCCACGGTTCGTGAATCAAGGGGCTATTATGAAATTATTTCATGACGATCGATCGCACAAACTTCGCCGCTCACACGCACAACGATTGGACATTACTATAGGTATAGGTATATTATATTTGTCCCGGAGCCCTATAGCAAATTTCATCGTTCGTATTTCGGTGAGCTACATTGTAGGATTTTAACATGTTTGGGCTGCTTGTAGCAATATCGGTTGATCCAACCACAATTTGAAACACTTACGGCCAGAATTAATAACTTATCCACAGATAGGGATAGTTGCTATCCAGATTAGTTGCTATGCAACGCTTGATATTAACATAGAATTAACGATAGTTGCTAGGGTGTTGCTAGGTGTTGCCTAGCAACTAATCTGGATAGCACCTATCCCTATCTGTGGATAGGTTATTAATTCTGGCCGTTAAAGTGCCCCTAAATCTGCGAAAATTCACCCTGACGTCTGATGTTTGGTTAACCCCCCCACTTTGTGTTCGACGGACCTCCGTCAAATAGTTTTTTCGGAAAAAAATATCTTTACTTTTCCATTTTTTCAATCTTCAACTTTGTACAAGTCCACTAGAAAAAACAGCTCGCGTTGATGTCTTTTGTATGGGACCTGCGTAAAAATCATTCGATTAGGTAAACTTTTTATCACTTTCAAAAACTTAAAAATTCACAACTATTTTCGTATTTCAAATTTTCTTATTCAGTTTTTATTTTCTGCTCCGGCTCGTCAAAGAGCATCTTCTCTTTACCGTTTCATCAACGTACCTTTTGTAAATAAATTCTTAACCTCGTTTTTCCATTTTTTTCACCAAAATTCATTAAAATTCACAACGTTTTCGTTAATAACTTTTTCTGGTTCTTACCTGGTTTATTTATACTCTTATTCGATACGTCTTGTTACTGCATACCTTTTATTGTAAATAAACGATTATCATAAACCTAACTAGTTAGGCCACAATTTCATTTTAAAATTTCTATATTTTTCTTAGTTTTATGCATTAAAATTAACATCTGAGTGTGTAACTCACTTGGCCACTTCCTGATCCTCCATCTAGTATCGGATACTCGATGCAGGATCAGAGAGGGGGAATACTTACTAAATCCTTCTTAGTTCTTGCTCTCTCCGTGCCGGCGCCGTCAATTACGTCGCAATGTGGAGGGCCCGAGGTGGCAAGTTCCTCCTACAACAATAAACTTATTACCAGCATTCTTCATGTATACCTGCAGTATAGACTTAGTTCAAGCGTAAGCGATATACTAATCAAACCATTTTAATGATCTATGATTAGATTAAAGTGTTTGTTTACATTTTCAGCACAAAACTGACCACGTTCGAAAATCAACGCGTTTCGCTTGGGGTGTGTGTGTGCCTTCTATCTGCCAACGTAAGTCTGTGGAACGATTCGTAAAAGTACTGTTAGCACGAAGTCACCTCGGTACAGCAGACCTGCACCCGAGCATAAACGTCAATGAGGCTTGCCAGAAACCTGACGAAGTTAAGAAAACTGATGCTATTTATCATGCATACATGTGAGTCTAAATTGCCGAGACAAATTAAGTTTATTTTAAAGACAAGAAGAACATAAATATGTTATTTGAAATTGTTTTTATGCATTTACAATGAAATTAAGTAAGTAGAGGGCAAAAATTATAGCTAATACCACTATAGCTAATAGCAAGTAGGGCTGCCACCAGCTAAATAATGGACACAGGGTAAAACCTTAAAAAACCCGGACATTTGGGTGAAATAAAGATTTTCCCTGGACTCCATCGAAAAAAAATTACAATAAAATTGTTATTTTAGAATATTGTAAAATTGAAAACTTCTGGCAACAGGGCGCGTGGAGCGGGGCGACAAGGGGAGTTACGTCACGTCACGTGACGAGACTCACGAGTGCAGGGGTATGTTTGCCGCACCGAATTTTAACGATGAAATGCTGTAATTTATTGCAAATCATTTTATTCTATCAAGTTAATCGGATTTCCGCTGATAGAAAGGGTTTGACCCGGACACTTTTTAAAAACCCACCAGACCGCTCCCGGGACGTCCTCCAAACTAGGACAAATCCAGGGAAACCCGGATGGACGGCAGCCCTACTCGCAAGTAGACTTTTAGAGCCAACGCGCACTTGTGATTTTTAGTCGACCGATCGTTCAGTCGGGATCGTAAGACGATCGTGATCGCGCTCACATAGTCCTTCATGCACATTACCGACCGGCCGATAGTTGTGCTGTGCGATAGTTTGATCGAACAACTATCGGCCGATAGTTTGATCGCTCGATTTTTAATTGTCAGTGCGTGCACTGCCATTTACCTCTATATTGGGATAACCTTGGGAATCTGGTCCAGTCACTTAAGCTACCGAAGACATTGGTTAAAAAATTTAATTTTAACTTGCAGGGCGTTTGTTATAATGATGTTTGCTATAACCATCGTCTGCACATTTCTAAGTAATCGAAGTAATGGTGAGTACAGGAAGTCAAGTTACCTTTCATTAGATTACCTTGTGTATATGTCACAGCCAAATGGTTGAATCCGTTATTGAATTAATCGCCTAGGTCGATATTTTTAGGGTTCCGTAGCCAAATGGCAAAAACCGGAACCCTTATAGTTTCGTCATGTCTGTCTGTCTGTCTGTCTGTTTGTCTGTCTGTCTGTCTGTCCGTCCGTCCGTCCGTATGTCACAGCCACTTTATTCCAAAACTATTACGACTACAGACTTGAAACTTGGTGTGTAGATATATTCTGTAAACCGCTTTAGGATTTTTATAAAAAAATTATAAAAATAAAAAAATTAAGGGGGGCTCCCCATACATGGAACTAAAACTGAAAAAAAATATTTTCAATAAACATATTAGTGTAAGGTGTCTTTAGATAGGTATTTAAAAATGATATTATTAGGTTTTTTTTATAATTTTTTATCAAAGTCAATATTTTAAAAGATATACACTTCCAAAACTTCCAGTGCCGTGTAGTGCCGGCACGTAAATAGAATAGCACTACCCCCTCTCTTCCCGTGGGTGTCGTAAGAGGCGACAAAGGGAAAACTGCCATCAGGAGATGGGCAGCAGCGTCTCCAGGCTTCAACAGGCTATACTGCGATCGCCAACCCGCCTGCCAAGCGTGGCGATTATGGCAAACCCCCCCTGAATGCTTACACAAGAAATACATCGGCCCCCAGTCCCCGGCGGCCCCGCTATTCCTAGCTACGGTAGCGGCTATGGTAACGGCGGGGCAGGGGGTGCTAAGAATCCCCGGGTATGCTCCGGCTACCAACACCGACGACTCGACCTGGCAACCTACAACACGCGCACATTGAGGCTCGACGAGAAGCTCGTAGAGTTGGAAGAGGCAATAAGTAAGTTACATTGGGATATCATTGGGTTATCTGAAGTCCGAAGAGAGGGGGAGGACTCGATAGCCCTGCAATCCGGTAACTTACTTTACCACCGGGAGGGCGACCAACAGTCCCTTGGTGGTGTCGGGTTCATCGTCCATAAATCCCTTGTCAACAACGTGATCACCATCGGAAGTGTCTCGAGCAGGGTAGCGTACCTGATACTCAGATTATCGAAACGATATTCGCTGAATGTTATCCAGGTCTACGCTCCGACCTCGAAACACGACGATGTCGAAGTGGAGGCTATGTATGAGGAGATCGCTAAAGCCATGCATAGCTATAAAACCCACTACACGGTTGTGATGGGGGATTTCAATGCAAAGTTGGGGCAACGTTGCGGTGATGAGCTGAGAGTGGGGCAATTTGGATTTGGGCAACGGAACGATAGAGGCCAGATGCTGGCAGACTTCATGGAGAGGGAGAGCCTCTATATGATGAACTCCTTCTTTAGGAAGCCCGTAAACCGCAAATGGACCTGGATCAGTCCAGACGGTAAAGTCAAAAACGAGATCGATTTTATCATGTCGACGAAGAAGCACATATCCAATGATGTCAGTGTGATCAACGCTGTTAAGACAGGAAGCGATCACCGTATGGTGAGAGGCACATTGAATATCGATGTCAAGCTCGAAAGATCGCGACTGATAAAATCCACGCTCCGACCAATACCAGCTCAAATTCAAAACCCCGAGTGCTTTCAGCTCGAGCTTCAAAACCGCTTCGAAGCCCTTGAGAACAGCATAGACGTGGACGATCTATACAACATGGTGGTGGATACTGTCCGCACGGTAGGGTCTAAGTACTATAAAACCCGCCGTCCCAAATTGAAGAAACTCTCCAGTCAGACTCTACTACTCATGGATCAGAGACACGAAATGAAGCTGCAGAACTCAGCGGATGCCCATCGTTATCGACAGCTCAATAGACAGATATCTAAGTCTTTGACACGCGACCTTCGCCAATTTAATACCGAGCGTATTAAAGAAGCCATTGAGCGGAACAAAGGCTCCAAAGTGTTCGCGAGAGATCTGTCTATCGGGCAAAGTCAATTGACGAGGCTGAAAACTGAGGAAGGTAGCATCGTTTCGTCAACACCTGAAATCCTGAGAGTTGAGATTGAGAGTTTCTATGGACAGCTATATTCTACACAAACACCTGTTGAAAGCAAGGCTATAGACCCTAGAGCCAAGCTTACCCGACACCATACCGAAGATATCCCGGACGTCAGCCTGTACGAGATTAGAATGGCTCTCAAGCAGCTTAAAAACAACAAGGCGGCGGGCGATGACGGAATCACAACAGAGCTTCTGAGAGCGGGCGGTAAGCCGATACTTAAGGTCCTCCAGAAGCTTTTCAACTCAGTCATCCTTGAGGGCAAAACGCCAAAGGCATGGAGCAGAAGCGATGTGATGCTGTTTTTCAAGAAGGGTGATAAAACTCTCTTGAAGAACTATAGACCCATCTCGCTTCTGAGCCATATCTATAAGTTGTTTTCGAGAGTCATTACGAATCGTCTCGCTCGCAGGTTCGACGACTTCCAACCTCCCGAACAAGCCGGGTTCCGGAAAGGCTACAGTACCATAGACCACATTCATACGCTGCGGCAAGTTATACAGAAGACCGAAGAGTATAATTTGCCACTTTGCTTGGCGTTCGTGGACTATGAGAAAGCCTTTGATTCGATTGAGACTTGGGCGGTGCTGCAGTCTCTTCAGAGGTGCCAAATAGACTACAGGTACATCGAGGTGCTGAGGTACTTATACCAAAACGCCACCATGTCGGTCCGATTACAGAACCAGAGCTCTAATCCTATCCAACTACAGCGAGGTGTGAGACAGGGAGATGTCATCTCTCCCAAACTGTTCACAGCTGCGTTGGAGGATATTTTTAAGCTGCTAGATTGGAAAGGATGCGGCATCAACATTAATGGCGAGTACCTAACGCACCTACGGTTTGCTGATGATGTAGTTCTTATGGCTGAGACCTTGGAAGACCTGAACACAATGCTCGAAGATCTCGGTAATGCTTCGCAAAGAGTGGGTCTTAAGATGAACATGGACAAGACGAAAATCATGTTCAATGCCCATGTTGCACCCGTTCCAGTTAATGTTGGGAACATTACACTCGAAGTTGTTGACCACTATGTTTACCTAGGACAGACGGTCCAGTTAGGTAAGTCCAACTTTGAGAAAGAGATCTCTCGTCGAATCCAGCTCGGATGGGCAGCGTTTGGGAAGCTCCGGCATATATTCGCGTCCGAAATACCTCAATGTCTCAAGACGAAAGTCTTTGACCAGTGTGTGTTGCCAGTAATGACCTATGGAAGTGAGACGTGGTCTTTTACTATGGGTCTCATAAGAAGGCTCAAAGTCACCCAGCGAGCAATGGAGAGAGCGATGCTTGGTATTTCCCTGCTCGATCGAATCAGAAATGATGAGATCCGCAGGAGAACTAAAACAACCGACATAGCTCGAAGGATTGCATCATTGAAGTGGCAGTGGGCGGGACACATAGCGCGGAGAACCGATGGCCGTTGGGGCGGAAAGGTTCTCGAATGGCGACCGCGTACCGGACGACGTTCCGTGGGCAGGCCCCCTACAAGGTGGACCGACGATCTGGTCAAGGTCGCGGGAAGCCGCTGGATGCGGGCAGCGCAGGACCGATCGTTGTGGAGATCTTTGGGGGAGGCCTATGCCCAGCAGTGGGCGTCGTTCGGCTGACATGATGATGATGATGATGACACTTCCAAAGTGGTAAAATGTGTGTCCCCCCCCCCCCCCTCTAACTTTTAAAGTAAGAAGGTGAAAAATCTAGAAAAAATATATGTTGTAGATCTTAATAGAAACTTTCAACGAAAATTGGTTTAAACAATATATAAAAAGCAGTTTTGAGATATAACACATTTTCAAAAACCGCAAATGTAAGTTTGTCGTTCATACAAACACTATGGAAAACAAAGTTAATTTTTGCTGACGAAAAATGATAGTGGTATTTTGGCTAGGTATAAATTATATTCTAATTATTTTAGGCAATGGTACCGTAAGTATGTACGGAACCCTTCATGGGCGAGTCCAACTCGCACTTGGCCGATTTTTTTCCGTAAGCTGTTTTATCTTCCTATAAGTTGACGAGAGTCACAAAAAATATCACGTGTTCTTACAGGACTTCCGAGGAGTACATGCTGTGCTGCCATACTTAACCATGCCTGCGACATAATTATATGGCAGAGATCTTTATTTCTATTACTTTTTAGGGTTCCGTGCCCAAAGGGTAAAAACGAGACCCTATTACTGAGACTTAGCTGTCTGTCTGTCTGTCTGTCACCAGGCTGTATCTCATGAACCTTGATAGCTAGAGAGTTGAAATTTTCCCAGATGATGTATTTCTGTTGCCGCTACAACAACTAACTAAAAACATAATAAAATAAATATTTAATATTGTATGTTATAAATAGTGTCTAATGTTGTAGTATAGATAATGGTACGGAACCCTTCTTGCGCGAGTCCGACTCGCACTTGGCTGATTTTTTATTATACTTATATTACATATATACAATTTTATTACTTCTTACCCCGGAAAAACATCACATTCCCGCGGGATAACGTCGTGTAGTCCACGCGGGCGAAGCTGCGGGCGGAAGGCTATTGATAAATGCGAATGTGATATTTTTCCGGGATAGAGGTACCTATTAGAGGTTCCTTCTTCATGCCGAGAAAAAGATATAAAATATAAAAAATAAAAAGTAATTAAGTACACTTTGATAAAAATTGATTTGATTTGATAGAAATACTTACTATTGCTCAATTAAACTTTTTGATTTTTAGCGAATGGATTCTGCAAGGCTTTTTGTATTAAAAGAAACTCAAAAAACCTTTTAAAGAGCAGTGAGGATGGTCTTGAGTCGATAAATGGTATACGATTCCTTACATTGTTTGTCATTGTGATGTTTCATGTCTGTACTTCCACATTTACTGGGCCACTAAGTAACGGAGTAAAAACTGATGTAAGTATGAATCTAAACGGGTTATTCCCGCTCATACCTCCAAGTTTATCCCCGCCGCCGGTGACGAATGGGAATTCTTCTTTAAATAAATCCCATTCTAAGGCTTCTTCGGAATTCTTCGTGCTCCGCGACCGCACTTTAGCTTATTGTGAGCATAATATTGAGTCACTGTACAAATGTAGAGAAATACGAGTCAACGATTCGTCCCGCTGTTGGGGACTTGTCGTCTGAGTATCGTTATCAAAAACGGGCTTATATATTATTATAGTGGCAGAAGTAGCAAAATGACACGTGCCCACGAATATTCGAACGCATTATTATGAACACGAACTGTTTTAGAACGCACCTACCTTCATTTTTGATAATGCTAGAGAAAAGATACCCCTTTTGTTCATTTAACAAGGCTGCTGGCCCAAGCTTGTTTCGCCTCGAGCCCTGAGTTAGCAATAAAAACAGTTATAAAATGGGGGAGTTATTTATCTTTACGCAGGGTAGGTGTTAAAGTGTTAAACGAATGGAAACCGTTTTAGAGCAGACATCGTCACACATTCATTCACATCTCTTTCAATCAACATTAGGTAGGTACAAGTAGCGGCACGAATCTCTAGCGCTGACAGTTATTGCGCAGAAGTCAAAAATAAGGTAATTTGGGCCTTAACTTAAGTACGTGCCACTACTTAATATTAATACTGATTACTGAAATTTTAACGATGCGTCTTTACTGGGGCAGAAAAAATTCTTACCGATTCTTCTCGTCACAAGGGCTTTCGTCGTTAAATGGCTTGGCTTTTATGACATTCAGAACGGCCTGTACAAGAAATCTTCCTGAAGTCAGCTGCTATGCACAGTAGGCTACGCCGCGGGCTCCCACAAAAAACTCTAAATTCGAAAAACTGCGACGCGTGTCAAGTACTTGCCAGACAATAAGGTTTATATTAGCATGCCGCGCTGCTTTTTTTGCGTTGTGATGGTGACGTCGCATCGCAGTTTTGTGTGGGAGCTCAAACACCTCCTATCCGCATACATTTACATAAATAAAATTGTTTCTGCGCATAGCCTCGCACGATACCGATGTTTTAACATAGTACCCAAAAAGTCTGAATTGGACAAACCCCAGGGAAACGCCGAATGATTCTTGTCGTCCAAGAATCATTCGGCGACATTGTCAGAAGCGCTAGTTGACTGATTGACTGGCTAGAGGACGGTTAGTTCCAATTTCGACCACGCCCCAAAAGATCGTAGTTGCACTGAAGCTACATTTTATTTCAGGTTTTTTTTATTGATTTGAGTTGAGTTTAGTCGTCAATAACCTTATTAGGCTAATTTATCATAATATTTGAGTTTAAAATTTCTTTGTATATTCATAGCTAGTTATCCAGGACGTGGGTTGGGTTATAAGTCACAGCGATTTAACAGTGGACACGTTTTTCGTAATATCAGGACTTTTATTAGCCAAGACGCTTCTGGGATATAATACCCTTCCACCCTTCCCTCTTCTGATATTCAGAAGATATTTACGGTGAGTATTTTTTTTTATTGTGTTTGTATGATACGTTACATCACATATGGATAACTTTAACCGGTATTGCTGACCCTATAACAGCAACAGCGTAAAGGCTCAAACGCTGATACGTAACAATGCCGACTAACTTGGACCAAACTAAATGCGTGATGGACAAGCGCTGGCTTTTGACTAACATAATCATAACAGAACAGCAGCTACTAAATACTACTACTAACAATGGAATCCCTATTTGCTGTTGTTTCAATGAGACCCGATGCGCACCTTATATTTGTGATTTCACACGGGAAAGGGGACTACGTCTAGCCAGTGTAAAATCCACAACAAACTGTAATTTGAAGTGATATGTATCTGTCATTAAATGAATAAAATCTGAGACTTCTTTGGATATAACATATGAACTATTTTTAGGTTAGCGGTCGGTTTGGCTGTTGTTACGTTGTTCATGGCCGCGGTGTTGCCTTACACGGGCTCAGGGCCTATTTGGAACAGTGTCAGTGACGTAGAGGCAGGGTGCTGCCGTGAAAATTGGTGGATCAACCTACTGATGCTGGGCAACTATATTAACACAAACCGAATCGTAAGATCTATTTAATCTAAAAGCTACTAAGAAAAAAGAGGAGCTCGGTGCGTTTGGCCTGCGATTTTGCAGAATAAGCAACTTACATTAGGTATAACCGGTGTGGGTACGGATGACAAATTCGTTTTTATTCAACACCATCGTGCCTTCATCATCATCATCATCATGTCAGCCGAACGACGCCCACTGCTGGGCATAGGCCTCCCCCAAGGATCTCCACAACGATCGGTCCTGCGCTGCCCGCACCATGCCTTGGAGGGTATAAATTACGAAGTTGCTTAGTTGCCTTGCCACAATGATAGGCCAAGTGCTCTTACCACTGCGCCACTTCTCCTCGTCTTACTTAAAGTAAATAACTTAAGGCGAGGATTCCTGACCGAAATAGGCACGCTAACGCTTGCTCGGCCGCGCTCGATACACTTCGCGCGGAACCAGCGGCAGCCGTCAGTGAAGTGTGAACTCGCGAGCAACCCGCGAATCGAAAATCAGTTAAAATTCAATTAAATAATAAAAAAATTAAACTTATGACGGCCGGAATCCCTCGGCTATTCAAAGACAAATTATTTTCATATGTTTTTCATTAACTAAAACCAAGTACATATACTGCAAGTAATATGATATATGAATTATTATTAGACGGATGTTTGGAATTTTATTTGATTCAGTAAAGTATCACTAATGGAAAATATAACGGCCCGAAGCACTAAATAAAAGATTCTAAAATAATACATATTTTTTCAAAATTTTGAGTAGGGCAGAGGTACCCTTTGTGGCCACTTTAAGGATTTTTTGACTTTGAAGCACTAAGTACTAAATGGTCTTAGGTATTTATGACACAAATTATATATTAAATTATAGATAATTTATCTACCTTTAAAGGTACATTTTTCAAATTTAAAAAAGTAAAATAGCTTTTTGTATATAACACAAAATGTGTGAGAGGTGCCAAATGTACCGGTTTTGGCCACTTATTGATAGTTAAACTTTTGTTAGTATAGCGAAAAATCAAAACCAAACCCAGGTTAAATCAATATATTTTAATGCGATAGAAACCAATCAATTGCAAAACAACAATTTGATTTCAGAAAACAAAAGTTTATAAAGTATTTCATCCAAAACAAATTTCATTAAATTTTCAAACAAAACTTTTTTTAGTACTTACAGAAAATGGAATTTATTGAAAAAAAATCGTATGACTTATGGAATCCTAACGATTGTTGTTATTACCTTAAAATACCTTATATTAATTGCCTATAGCAAAAATGGCGAAAAGTTGTTAAGAAAACTTTTAGAGCAAAAAGTAGCCAAAACCGGTACAGTGGCCAAAACCGGGGCTTCTGCCCTACTTGTGGTTTGCGAGTAATCCATAATTTAAAATACCCTATTTTTGGGAATCCTCGCGTTAATTGCAAGCACAATGGACAAGTGAAGTTTAATTTTTTATTTTCCTAAGAAAATATTCGGGTTGCTACCTGGACGATCTTACAATCACAATTTAATGAACATTAGGGTGTCTGGCGAGGGGTTGCCACGATATTGAGTGTCTGGCAATGAATGACGTGATTGTTTAACTGCCAAAGACAGAATAATCCAAACTTCATGATGGTCCATATCGTTCTTACCAATGTTGGGGCATGCGCTGACAAACTTTCAGCTTTGATAAAATAATGAAGGGCTGGGGTTCACGGGCTCTTAGGCTATTGACATTCATATTGCAAAATCACCTATGGTGTTAACTAACTGCGGTCATATTATTTTCAGTGCCTGTCTATTGCTTGGTATATCCCAATCGATTTTCATTTATTTTGCATCGCTGTCATTTTACTCGCCGTGTACAAACGCAACAGAAGAATTGGAAAGATCGGCACATATATTATAATTTCTGCTTCCGTGATCACGTCAGGAGTAGTCAACTATGTGAATGATTTCCCTCCCGCAATGATATTTGACTATGAGTAAGTAAGAAATTCTTTGGCATAAACCCTTTTTTAATTTCTCGATCGATTAACCATCCAGATTAATCGTTATGAAATCTTTTTTTCTAAATATGAAATTTGGAATGGATGTTGCGGATACGGTTAAGAAATTGCACGAAGTCTTTATTGAAACCCGATAACCCAGTTTGTTTTTAATTAGTTCAATTCATAGTTCATTCGTCGAACAAGTGAGATTATATAATCTCATTTGTTCGACCGTAGAACTAGCGATATTTTTTTTCCATTTTTTCGACCTCGACGGTCGAAAAAATCACGTCGCTCGAAATAAATAACGAATTCAAATCGTAGTGATATTGTTGGCAATAGAAACGAAGAAGCGAGTTTGCCATATAGTCCTGTAGGACACGTGATACCAAGGATAGAAAATATTCTAGCCAGACTTTACCTACAACTTTAACTAGCTAACTTTTTGTCTGAAGTATTAAGATGCCGTTTTATTGGATAGATAGAAAGAACACTTTCTGCACCAGTATTTAATAAAGTGCACGCCTCATAATGCTCATTAAAAAAAATATTAAAAATCTAAATTTAAGTACCTACTTGAACTTTGACATTAACCGACCACAAACACTACAACACAAAACAAAAAAATACAATACACGGTCGCGATGACATAAAAGGCGCAAGAGGCTAAGGTTGGTACAGACAATAAAAAATAAATCACGAGCATTCCATCTTTAGACACATCCTAGGGTTCCGAGGATACCCCCAGTTCAGGAATATGTACATAAGGAGCCACAACAGGGCGGCGGCTTACTTCGTGGGCGTCCTCGTGGGTTTCATGTACGATGAACGCAAGAACAGAGGCCACTTCAACTTATCAAAGGTAACTATCATGCCTGGGGCGACCCATAATAGGGTTAACTGTTTTAATAAATATTAGAAACATGACAGGCATTTATTTTAAACACTATGAAATGTTTAACTTCAAACTTCAAACTTTTATTTGCAGACTTAGGGCCTGTTTCACAATGTCTAAGTAAGTTCTGATTAGCTAAGCTGTTACTTGACAGATCGGCCATACAAAACTGTCTAATAAACTGGAAAGTATCTCCTAATCGGACATTGTGAAACAGGCCCTAAGTGTTGCATAGTTCTTAAATTATAAAAGTACCTAGTACTTTCAACTTAGACACCTTGTACAGGTATGGCAAATTAGAACTATTAACTTAAATATTGTATAAAAAAACTATTAATTTAAATATTATTTAAATAAGACAAAAATTTATTAATTTCAATATTATAAAAAAAAAATATTATTAATTTATATAATTTACGTTATTAATATTAAACAATTCAATTAACATAAAATTTCAGATTATATTTTTAATTAACACTAACATTTAAATGCGAATGTGCGATTTTTTTAGTGTAAATGTATTTAAATATTCTTGTTTTCATTTGGTTTTATTTCAAATTACTACTTGCTTTTCCATTCTATACTCATACTCCGACTTCAAAAGATTCTCGCACTTTCGTCATTTGAACTGAATGATTCAATTTATTTTTCATTATTACGTGTTTTTGGGAATTGAGAGTTTGTTTGCAGCGTTTTTTTTTTGAAGGCGGTTTAAATTTTTTGAAAAATATTCTTTATTTTTGAATTTTTTGTGTAACTTATCTACCTTAAATGACCGCATAATGAGCATGTGCAGCGCAATGTGCAACGCTAAAACTGTAGTCCATATCTTAATTAGAACCCTCAGACAAGCGCCACCCTCCCAACTCTTAACCGTTATGCTGTTTAACTTTCCACCATCAGCTAACTTAAATATCTTAAAAGTATACAAATAAATCTCTATTCGTGCACATGGCACTTAAAAACATGCTTTAACTCCTAAGCGTTAAGGAGTTCTATCTTTTATCATCAGTTTACCTATATACCCTGAAAGATTGCAACTATAAATCTTTTCGTTTCAACGATATTTAAAGAATTATCCTCCAACTCCTAACCATTGAGGAGTTGTACATTCAATCACCAGCTCATCATCATGACATGATGAGTACCAGGTGCAAATACTTGAAAAACATGAAAATATAATAACTTTTGAAAATATATATACAATTAGCCGGTTTTCCTCGGTTACCCCTGGATTCCACCATCAGATCCTGACTTGGTAACAATGAGACCACCTCAGCAATATACTCTTTCGAATAAAAAAGAACCGTTGATGCGTGAAGTAGGAATTACCAGTCGACAACAATTTGTTTTTACAGAATTCTGAAAAAACTTCGCAACCGACTAATGTAAATTTTTCAAGAGACCATACTAAAAGTTTGGTCTATCAGATAAAAAGTTGGCGGAGCTACCGTGGAACATACATAAAAAATAGACGACTTGACAACCTCCTTCGTTTTTTGAAGCCGGTTAAAAATTTAACTTTTCTGGCTGGTCGATTTTACAAATGGAACACACTAAGAAGTGAGAGACTGCGGGCATGGCCTCCCGCCAAGTTTGGTTTGCTGTGGATTGTACTCGTGTTCCAATATTTCATTTTTGATTTTAGAAAAGATCTATAATGTACGCTTGTGTCGCTTTATTGGTGATGATGGGCGTCTTAGTGCTGGGAGGTGCGTACCAAAAGAGGAGCTACTCCGTCTTTGAGGGTGTCCTGTACGGGGCCATCAACAGGCCGGTCTACGCCGCTGCGCTTGCGCTGCTCATCATGACATGCACCTTTGGTAAAATTCGTAAGTAATCAATTTGTTTTTTCCCCTGAGTAAATCCCGTCACAGAATTAGCAAGACATATTCCAGAAAGCCATAGAAATATACACCCTCTATTTTATATTAATACCTACAATACAAACCTTTCATACATTTCGTCGCGTTGTCTGTAGTGTTCTTTATATGGAACAGCAGATTTCGTGGCTCTCCCGATAGTAAAAGTTGTTCGTATTGCTGAATACCTTGCGTGCATTTTAGGTGCAATAAAACTTAATTTCAACCTTAATGAAAAGCAATAAGGCATCAATTTCTCTAGCAATAAAAAAACACTTAAGAAAAACTGCATTCTTATAAGATTTTTCTTATAGGAAGTCTGTTCTCACTGAATTATATGATTAACACATTAAGTGGTGATTGTGCCTATGTATATGAACAACTTTTACTATGGGGCCAATTCTGCAACTCAACAAAAAAAATCAGCTGTTTCATACAAATTGTCAATACCTACTCGACCAGAATGTATGGAACAGCTGATTTTTTTTTTGTTGACTTACAGAGTTGGCCCCATAGTAAAAGTTGTTCATATTCATGAGCACAATCACCACCTAAGAGGTTTTGCACTTATAGAAAAACATCCTGTATATATCGACTTGAAATCCTAACTTGCTAGCGGTCATAATATGACCACCTATCAGACGTCGACTTGGTATTTGCGGTCATTTATGACCGGTTATCAGGTGAGGGGATAAACTACAAGAAAGAGCGTGTCAGACATGTTGTACTAAATGAAGCGTAGAATTAAAAACAAGGCTGTAGAAATTGCAAGTCGTCATCAACATCATCCATTTAATGGCCCCACTACTGGGCGCAGGCCTTCCTAATGGATGTATAAGGGGAATAGGCCATGACCAAACGTGCGGGCCCAATTCGGATTGGTTGGTATTAACGACTGCAAATGCAGCCGAGCCTTTCGAAGCACGGAGGAGCTCGAGATAATAAATTTTGGTCACCAATCCCGTGACGGACCTCCACGAAAGTTGCTTAACCTCGAAGTTGCTTAACCGCAGGCCACTGCGCCACGGGCTCCTCCAAGTTGTACAGGGGTAAAAATGTATTGAGCGCGTGCTGTTTTGAGCAATGCATTTTCTTGCGCGGCCCCCCCATCCCCACTTAATACTTCTAACGTCTATTTTCTGTTATGTGCATATAAACCATATGAGTTACGCTGGCGGCACACGGGCCACCGACCACAACCACAAAAGCCGCCATCGACTCCTTACCTGTAGTTTTTATACATTTTTTATGAACTCGCCGCACACGGTGACACCGGTGGTAGCCACATGCTACAAATCATCGCTACTCGCTTCTTGTGGCCGCCATCAGCCACTAAGTCGTGGGCCACACTAAAGCGACCACTAAGGCAACTGCCGGACGCGCCAGTGTGCCCCCCCCCCCCCCCGTCCGTCTCAATATATTTGTTTTTCCCGCTCAACGCGGACGCAAGACGCGCCGCTCCAGTGTGGCCCACGACTAAGGGATCCTGTCCATTGACGCGGAGCGAGCTAGAGGAACGGAGTGAGCGATTGTTACGGAGAGGAGTTACGGGCTGTGCCTGTCCATTGACGTGAAGCGAGCTGGGGCGAAGTGGAGCGAACTGGCGAAGCGGAGTTGCGGACTTTACGCAACGGCTAGGTCTCACACCGCTGCGCTGCCCCGCTCCGCCGACTCGCTGCGCCAGCTCGCTCCAATGCGCCAGCTGGCACCACTCCGCCAGCTCGCACCGCTACCTCGCTCCGCTTCCGAAAATGGATGAATTGTAAAACTAGCTCGCAAACCCCTGTCCACTGGAGCGGAGCGGAGGTTTTATCCAATCCTATTGGTTAAAATTTCTCCGCTCCGCCAGCTCGCTCCGCGACAATGGACAGGCAGCGTTACGCCGAAACATTGAAGGTCTAAGCCCACTTATACTACACCGCTCCCACCCAACCAAAGTTTGAGCAGCAGAATATGGACTTAATCTCGTGCACTGTAGATGCACTTTAGCTTGCGGTAAGTTGCGGCAAGCTCGCTTACCGCTCGCTGTCTGCTATTTTATATTGTTTCTGTAAAGTGCATCTATACTGCACGATATTAGGTCCATATTTGGCTGCTTATAC
This sequence comes from Crambus lathoniellus, assembly GCA_949710035.1. Taxonomy (NCBI): domain Eukaryota; kingdom Metazoa; phylum Arthropoda; class Insecta; order Lepidoptera; family Crambidae; genus Crambus; species Crambus lathoniellus. The sequence goes on from OX453315.1 coordinate 14,125,530, forward strand.
TTTGGTTGGGTGGGAGCGGTGCGGTATAAGTGGGCTTAAGACCTTCATACTGCAAGCAGCAACGGGTTAAAAAACAGTAACAGCCACCGACCACAATAGTGTCTACTACCGGTCACAAGTGCGTCTGTCGCACACTTCAGCTAACTTTGTAGCCGCTTCTAGCTTTAAATGGCGGCTTTCGTGACTGTCACGTGAGGCTCGTGTGCGGCGGCGCTTATTGTTTTTATTGATTTTACCTATAATGGATGAAATTTTGAAAAAATAATTAACCATAATTTCAGCTCTGCTGTCTGGTTTCCTGAAGTGGTATCCATGGGTCCCCTTAAGCCGCTTGTCATATGGAGTGTATCTGGTCCACTATGTCATACTTATTAGGAACGCTGGAGTAATAAGAAATATCGGCTACTACGACGACTTTCACGTTGTGAGTTTATTTAAATACTTACACCCGAATTCTCGAAGCAAATCAACTTTGGGAGCTTCCCAAACATCATGGCATCTCTTTCATACCTTTGACTTTTAAAGCGACAGGGCGATGTTTGAAACGCTCTCAAAGTTAAGTAGCGTTCGAGTATTCGGGCATTACTTAATCTGAGTTAACTGAAGCTTTTTTAACATAGTCGATAACCTGGCACGCTGTTCCCAGTTCCCATTCGGGGTACTATCAACGTGAATTTCAAGGAAAAACGCATTGCTGGATATCGAGTCGTTTCTCCACCAACTCTGCAACTCAACAAACAAAAATCAGTTGTCTCATACAAATTGTCAACCAGAATGTACTCGACCAGAATGTATAGAAAAGCTGTTTTTTTTGTTAAGTTGCAGAGTTGGCCCCATAGTAAAGGTTGTTCATATTCATGAGCACAATCACCACCTAAGAGGTTTTGCGCCTATTCATTAACACGTTGTCACAGAATATATAATAGTAGGTATTGTATAATGTATGTCCAATCGGGACAAATCTTGCAAGTTATTTAAATTTTTACTTTTTTGCATTCACAATGCAATTTTTATTTAGAAAAATTTGTGAGACGGGTCGATTTTTTCTAAAAACTTCATTTTCCATTTTTCAAATCTTGCAAGCTTAATTTGGACCTACTTCCTGGTTGAGCTGAAATTTTACTTTATATTTCAGCTGTCGTCAGCAGTGGGCGTAACTGGCTTAAGCGTATTACTATCCTACATTATGTGGCTTTTCTTCGAAGCGCCAATAAATAATCTCGTCACTCTGTTCCTTTTAAGAAAGTAAGTAATATGAACTCCTATACTTACTCCTATTAACAATTAAAAAAACTTTCATGGTATTTTTACCATAACTATAATGGAAACGGGATTTTTACCATATTTAAATTTTTATGCGAGTCCCCGATATTTCGACGCAGTTGCATATGCCATGATCACGGAGTAACTGAATAAAGTTGATGCGGGTGGGTGGATGACATTGAGCGGACGACGCGGTCTACCCTCTTTATAGTTCGTTTATTGCTCTTGATACAGCATTCACATCAATGGATACCAGTACCACTGTTTTTGTTTTCACACTCAACTTGAACTTGCCCACGAAAGATACACAACAGTCACAGAAGCTATCATTCTGGGATAAGTCTAGCCTTGTCTAGCCGAAACGTTCCCTACTTAACAGCAATAGAGAAAACTGTGCCATAGCGGAATGTATGCATTGTCATGTCACTGTAACTCAGTATGCACAGAATTCGAATCTGATTCCATTTTCGACGGTTTGTGAATCAGGGAGCTTATTCCACTAAAGGCTGCACAGAGAAGCGATTGAAACAATTAAACATAATATCATTTGCGACGATGGATTTAAATTGATAAAATGTCAGGAACAATATGTGGAAACTTGTAAAATAGCTTTTGATTATTTATTTATAAATATTTATGTAAAATGTAAGCAGTAAGTTTTCCTTAACAAATAAAAATAAAATAAAATAAACAAACAATAGTAAACCCGATTTTCATAATAGTTAAAATTTTATTAGAAGTACGACTACCTACTTATTGATCTTTTAAAATATTTTATTTGGTTTTCAGAAACAAACATCAAAGTGAAAATGGCAATGAAATAATAATTGCAGCAACAGTTACAGACACGGATCACAAAGAAGAGGCGAAGTCTGCTCTTGTCTAGCAGCATTTACTTTGAAACTAATTAATAATAATAGCTTTATACAATACCTACTAGTGGCTCACACAATCAAATAAAATAACTTAGAATTGTAACGAAACATTCTAAACCCTGGCCAATGGAAGAGTGGCTCTTTAACTATAATAGTACATTACTGACGCCGTCTATAATGACTGCATCGCTGGCAGCGCGATGATGATCGCCGAAAGCGCAGCCTAGCGCAGGTTCAGGGTGCCTACCATCAACTTCAAGACAGCGATTCAAAAATAGCGCGATGCAGAATAGGTTCCTAAAATGAAATGCTTTCTTTTGTACTATGACCTTCTAAAAAATGGATCGCAAATGAATTGCTAAATGTGAATGACCGAACGATTTGTGTCCTTATTTCTTCTACCCGTCTCTTTCCCTCGATTCTGTCATGCCCGGATAGTGAGAGGGTCGGGTATAACCTGCAGGTGTCATGTTAGCTTGGCCGAGTTATAAGTCAAATAAGCCTACATGACAGCTTAGCGGCTGTGAAATGTCATTGAATGATCAATGAATCGCTGTCATTGATATTAAGCTGTCGTGGTACGAATAAGTGAAGCAGATCAGTTTAGGTCCTAAACAAAACCGCAATAAGAGTTGATGGTACGCACCCTGCAGCGCGGTCAGCATTATAACCCTTGATGGACAAGCTGGAATATAAATAAATTTTTCACCTCTCCAGCTCGAAAAGGGCGCTTTTGGTGCCTAAAAACTCGCAGCAAAATCGATTTTTGCTGCGAGCGTGAGCGTGAGCGTGGTTTCTTACACCAACTTTTGAAATAATTAAGAAAAAAGAAAATTAAAAATTAAGGATGAGACTTTTAAAATGAATATGAGCAAAAAAGATAGATAGATAGCTTTATGTCGATAGACATGAAATATAAAGCTTAAAAAATAAATACACGGATACCAAAGGTTCGAAATAAAGAGTATGGACGAAATGAGGTCGCATGTGTTAGATTTTATAGAGAAAGTATGAAAATATGACTATTCGATAAAAGCAGTAAACTGTTCAATTAACTAGGAATAAAACCAATAAAGCTGTACAAATAGTACCCAAGGGGGAGTCAAAAAAGTGAAACAATTAGTCTCGGTAGCAAGGTTTTTTATTCCAGTAAATACGTTTGTCTATATAAAATCAATGCACCATCGTTAGCGCGATGCAACCTTCCGGTGGCGCCATCTCTTGATGCATTTGGAAACCAACATTTAAGAATGTTGTATCATAGGTATTATTTAATTCTACATACCGCCCACCAAGGGCAAAGTTAACCTTTGGCCTTATAAAGTTAATACATTATGAATGTCTATTCTATTCTATTCTATAAAGTAAATACATTATGAAAGGTTAAATGGAATGTATAAAATATGAAGCTTACATCGAATAAATGGACTACAATAATAAAAGTAAAAGTAAAGGTAAATGTTCCTTAAGTATAAAATTTAACAAAGTAATTAAAAAACTATACAATATTAGGAGCTATTCAGCGGCAATAGGTAATATGCACAATTTGCATGTGGGTCGTTTCAAAGAGCCCGATTTGGTTTTTAAAGTGACCACTCGCACTATTTGATCCAACCCAGGATGGACAGCAATCACTCTGCCGTAGAGCCAACGGCATGGAGGCATATTATCTTCTTTTACGACTACCATGTCGCCGACCTTTGGTTGTCGCGTATTTGTCGACTTTGGGCTATACCGTTGTAAAAATTTGGTAAGGTATTCTTGCGACCATTGTCGCCAGAACGATTGGAATACTCTTTGAGTGTGCTGCCATCTTCTCAATGAACTGACATTCCCGGTTTCAAAGCTATGATCAGGCACTGTCAAGAGAGCTTCTCCTATTAAGAAGTGCCCGGGAGTGAGAACGGTTAGGTTATCTGGATCGCCCATGACAACGGACAGAGGGCGAGAGTTAAGGCAAGCCTCTATCTGTGAGAGGACGGTTGCCATCTCTTCATATGTCAGTGTGGAGTTACCGATGACCCGGGCCATATGTGTTTTCACCGACTTGACCCCGGCTTCCCACAACCCACCAAAGTTGGGAGAGTGGGGCGGTATGAAATGCCATTCGCACTGATTGTTTGCCAATGCTTTGGCAACTTCTGTGAGCATTTGTTTTTGCTCTGCAATACAATGCCTTTTGAGCTTTGTTGAAGCTCCTATGAAGTTTGTGCCATTGTCGCTCCATAAGTGCGAACAATGACCACGCCTGGCCACAAATCGTTTGAATGCCTGCAGAAACCCTTCTGAGGTTAAGTCGCTAACGACCTCCAAGTGAATGGCTCTGGTTGCCATGCAGACAAATAGAGCGATATAACCCTTGTAAGATTTGTGGCCCCTACCTTTGCTTGTCCTAATTTGGATTGGCCCCGCATAGTCGACGCCGCTGTTGCTAAATGCTCGTGATGGTGTGATTCTAGCAGGCGGTAGCTGACCCATTAAAGGAGATTTAGTAATGGCTGCGTTTTTGACACAGACGACACAGTTGCGATAATGTGCTTTGACCAACTGTTTTGCACCGATTATCCAGTACCTTGTCTGAATGTAACTTAAGGTAGCCTGTGGTCCACCATGAAGAGTGTTTTTGTGAGCGTCTGTTATAATAAGTCGAGCTAGCTGACACTGCTTGGCTATCAAGATGGGATGTTTCCGATTGTAATTTAACCGATTGGCTTGATTTAACCTTCCACCTACCCTTAATATGCCATGCTCATCAAGATATGGAGTCAGTGACCTGATTTTGGATTTCTTTGGTAAGTCTTGCTTTTCTTTAATTTTCTTTGTTTCGTCACTAAAGTTAGTAGATTGACAATTTCTAATATGTATGTTTAAAGCTTCATTTAGTTCTGTAGTGTTAAGGTAAGTAGTTGTAGTTTTAGTAGTATTTTTTTTACAGTTGTTTATAAATCGCATACAATAGGCCGTCACTCGCTTTGCTTTAGTTATAGAAGAGAATCTGTTCAACAAGTCGTTATTTTCTAAAGTAGTGCAATGAGATTTGATAGCTTCTAGCTCTGTTTCTATTGACTTCGGTTTACTATAGATTATAATGTCGTTAGATAAGAATTCTGGTCCATTGAACCACGTAGTATTGTTAATAAGTTCAAATGGACGCTGACCTCGCGATGCACAATCCGCGGGGTTAAACCTTGAGTTGACATGAGACCAGTTTTGTGGATCAAGGTTGGTTAGAATTTCTGAAACCCTGTTTGCTACAAACACACTCCACTTACTGGGGTGTTTGTTTAGCCATGCGAGCACAACCGTTGAGTCAGTCCAGGCATGTATGTTGTTTTTGGTAATGTTTAGTACGGTTGCGACTTCTATTAACAATTTGGTAAGTAGTACTGCACCGCATAATTCTAGTCTCGGTATAGAGACTTGTTTTACAGGCGCTACTCTGGTTTTTGCAGTGACTAATGACACGTTGACCTTGTTTGCAGAATCGACAGTTCGAATGTACACAGCTGCTGCAAAAGCCGACTTTGAGGCGTCACAAAAACCATGCAATTCGACTACGCGATCACTGCTGGAAGCGCCAACCCATCTAGGTATTCGAATTTCACTAAGTTTTATCTGTTCATTACGGTAAGTTAACCATTCTTTCAATAAGTGATCTGGGACGACTTCGTCCCAGTCTATACCTGCAAGCCATAGCTTTTGTATCATGATTTTAGCTAATATTATGCTAGGTCCTACCCACCCTATTGGGTCATAAAGACGTGAAATATCTGATATGATTTTCCTTTTTGTTACAGGTTCCAGCAATGTTGGGAGATTCACGACGAAACGGAAGTTGTCTTCGCTGCGGTTAAAGGTAAGTCCCATTATTTTCATTAACTCATCTTCCCTTATTTCCTTATCCTTTCCTTTTGTTGCCACCTTGTTCACTCCTTTTCCTTTCATTGTTTCCATAAGTTCATCATTATTGCTACTCCATTTCTGTAACTCGAATCCTGCTTTGCTCAATAGTTCATTCATTTCCGTAAATAGCTTAATTCCTTCATCTACGCTTTGAACTCCTGTCATAAAATCATCTACATAGAAGTTATTTAATGTTTCTTGAGCTGCCACAGGGTATTCATCACCGTGATCGTGTGCAACTTGTTGAAGTGCTCTCACGGCAAGGTAAGGAGCGGAAGCTGTGCCGAACGTCACCCTGGTAAGTCTGTAATGTTGTATCTTTTCGCTAGGATTTTTTCTCCATAGGATTCTTTGAAAATCGTTATCTTGTTCATTTGTTTTCACCTGCCGATACATCTTCACGATGTCGGCTGACATGCAAATAGGTGGCATTCTCCACTTGATGATAACGTGTCTGAGTTCTGGTTGAATAGTTGGTCCAACTAGTAATTGATTGTTTAGTGATAAGTTGTTTTTTCCTTTACAGGAGGCGTCGAAAACGACTCGTACCTTCGTAGTTGTTTTATCATCTCGCACGACTGCGTGATGAGGTAAGTAAATTGCATTTTCTTTCTCAATTTCATTTTCTGAAATAAGTTCAATATGATTAAGTGTTATGTATTCTTCGATAACTTCTGTGTATTTACCTTTTAAAGTTTTGTCTTTGATTAATTTATTTTCTAATGATTCCAGTCTTCTTTTTGCAATTTCTCGAGACGACGTGACTTGAGGAGTTTCGGTTTTGAATGGAAGTCGAACAATGTATCGACCGTCAGCATCTCTACGAGTGGTTTTTGTAAAGTGCTCTTCGCAATATTGTTCTTCGTTTGTGAACAATCGTTGCTTAGGCATTGGAATGTCGGTCTCGAGTTCCCAAAACCTTTTTAAGAAGTTATTGTCGTCCTCTGAACGATCATAACAATGGAATGTCTTTAGTTGATAACTTGGATTGACAGAACCGTTGACTACACCGGATATGATCCACCCCAAGCTCGTTGCTTGAGCAAGTGGTGTCCCAAACGGTCCCTTTTTTATACCATCTTGAATGATTTGCGCATGCACTTCTGCGCCCAAAAGTATGTCGATCCTATTTGGAGTATGATATTCAGGATCGGCTAGGTTTAGGGATTGTAGTTCATCCCATTGTAAGGCTTCTACCCTTTTGCTGGGTAGAAAAGATGTGATGCACTTATTAATTACGTGTGCGTTCACAGTTATCGTAAAATTAGGATCCTGAAGAGACTTTATTTCAATGTTGACCACGGCTTTGGACACGACTGTTACGCCGCTACCTAAGCCTGATATTCGTCCTGTGGCCGATACCTTTTTCAGCCCTAGGTACTGCACCATAGATTCGGTGATGAACGAGGCTTGTGAGCCCTGGTCGATCAAGGCACGAAGTATGATGTTCTCACCGCTTCGAGAAGCTGCCCCGACTAGCGCCGTCGCAAGTAATACCCGCTGGAGCATGATCTTACTTGACGCCACACATGAGACAAGTTGTGTTGAAGTTTCACTCGAAGAGGCAACACTCTCATTTGTATCGTTTCGTACGGTTACGTCCTCACCTTTAGGATGCAAGAGCGAGTTGTGTGCGCGCTTGCACACGCGACATTTGACTTTACTATGGCATTCCTTTACAGAGTGATTGCCACCCAAACAGTTAAAGCACAAGTTATTGTCCAATACAAATTTGCGGCGGGTATCCACCGTCAATTTGTGAAATTTATTACATTGGTTAATTTTATGGTCACCTTTACAAAAAACGCAACAGTTTGTTGCAATGTGTAATGCCTTCATCTTAGTACTTACATTTGAAATTTGATAAGATTTGTTGTGTGACTGTGTTTTTGAATCAAGGCGGTTAATAGCGGAAAATCGTTCTTTAAGGAAACTCTCAAATAATTGGTAAGTAGGCAGTTCATTAGAAGTTGTTTTCGCGGTGACGTGGAATTCCCACTGTCGCCGTGTTTCTGGGTCTAATTTCAAATTAATAATGTGAATAACAATAACATCCCAGGCGTCAGTTTTTACACCTAAACTTCCCAATGATGCAAGGCATTCATTGGTGGTATCGACAAGATCTTTTAATCCACAACCAGATTCCGTGGTCAAGTTTTTCTGACTCATGAATCGTTTTAAAATGTTATGGCACATCCATTTTTTGTCATTGTACCGTTCATTAACGATATCCCAGCATCGATCAAAGTTACCCTCTTCTATAGCTACATGTCTGACTAACTGTTCCGGTTCCCCCTTTAAATATGCCTTTAAATAATGTAGTTTTTGAACGTCGTCAAAAGAATCGTTGTTTATAACAAGGGACTTAAAGAGAGATCTGAACGACGTCCACTCCTGATAGTTGCCGGAAAAGTAAGGAATATTTATTTGTGGATAGTTCGCATTTGCTTTTTTTGAAGAGTTTGAACTCGATTCAGTAGTTTGAACCTCCTTTTTTGATTCAAATTTGTTACATAAAGTTTTAAGATCACATTTATACTCTAAATAAAATTCTTCAGCTTTGTCATAGACATCGTTAGTAATGTATGATGAAGCGTTAATTTCTTTAGCTGCGTAGTTTCTCATTAAATCTTTGTGACCGGACAAAAATTCAAACCAAAGTTGCTCAAGAATTTCTAATCTACCATTAACATATTCTTTAGTTATGCGCTCTTTAGGCGATTTTTTAAAATTAGTTTTAGCTTTAATCATGCGCTCATACAGGTTTTCTTGAAAATTTATAAGGTTCTCCATTTTACAATTTTATAATATACCAAGTTACAAAAATGAAGTCTTTTTATGTTTTAAGTTAATAACAATGAAAAAAATTGTAAACATTAATTTTGTTATAATGACTTTTTGTTTGTTTACTAAAGATATTAAAATAAATAAATAACTATAAATTCTAAGTGTTTTGAAATGCAAATGAGTTCGGACTGATATCGGGCATGGATTCCCCGTACCTCCGTTTTTTTTGCAAATTATTCTAAGTTCTAATTTCTATCATGCAAAATATAACTAAGTTTAAAATTAACACGCAAATTTTCTAAGTCCCAAGAATGTCCAATATTATTTAGTTTCAAAGTTACTCGAATTTCTTCAGAGTTAATTTCTTCTAACAAATAAGGTTCAAAGTACTTACAGTTTCCATGTTTTGGTTCACTTACACTTTATTATGTAGATTCACTTTACACTTGTAAACAAACACCTTCACAGTGATAAAATAGGTACGCCCTGAGGGAGGGACGCCTTGACTTCCCTTCCACCTCAGGATCACCTGCTGCACTGCTGATGCTGCTTCGCTGATGATGGGCGGGCGCCGCCCACCGTGACCTGACCGGCGTCTCCCACGCACGAAAGACACGGTCTGAAGCGGACCGATGCTGCGCTTAGCTTCGGTCGGCTCCTGTTACTTGCGTTTGCGACAGCGATCCACTGCCCGCAAGTTGTAGTTCACAAAAGTACGCGAAAATCGCGGTTCGCGGTTGACATCCGCTTCCGAAGGACCATGTACAAATAGTACCCAAGGGGGAGTCAAAAAAGTGAAACAATTAGTCTCGGTAGCAAGGTTTTTTATTCCAGTAAATACGTTTGTCTATATAAAATCAATGCACCATCGTTAGCGCGATGCAACCTTCCGGTGGCGCCATCTCTTGATGCATTTGGAAACCAACATTTAAGAATGTTGTATCATAGGTATTATTTAATTCTACAAAAGCTTATATTTCAATAAGACCAGAATCAAGTAAAACACAAATAAAGATTTAAAAGCATTTTATTATTTTGATTCGTCCTCAATTTTTTACCTACCACCCGTTAAGGACATCTTTTAGCTGATAAGAAAAACGGGCGAAAAAAACTCACCAGCGTTATCAGAAACAACGACATTTACAAAATAATTATGTCGTTTTTGGACAAACAACACATTTTATTGTAAATTAACATTTACAACCACATTACTTTTCATGATAAAAGATTAAACAACATTTACGAATAACATCAAGCATTTGCTATAAACTGTTACTTCATATTATTTCCGTACTCACATCATTTATACAAAACAACTAAGGACATCATTAATTTAATATTATCAAGTAATAAACAAGTTAACGAATATCCCATTAACAAAAGAATTACTTCAGCAACATCTACCAGACAATACATTAGCATTGGATAGCAAAGAAAAACAGTAATAGAGGAATATAAAATTACAGGGGGGTATACTTAATCAACAGTGCTGACGACTCGAACCACAAGACTGTTCGTTTTACCGCCAAGCTAGCTTTTATATCTTTATTGACAATTCCTTAAAAAACATTAACAAGGATGATACTTTTATTAAACCAGTGTTCAAAACCTTTTGAAACTATGAGAATGATTCACCACTATCTATTATCAAGAGACACATCGTAAATTGTAAGAAATATCAGTTTTAAATTCTCATCTTGTTTGGAAACAAGTAATGTTACAGTCCGACATCAATATTCTTAACATTTATCAACCTTTAAATATTTATCATAGCCAAATGATTTGAAAACCACTCGAAAATAGCTAACATATTATTTTATTAATAACAAACAATAATGATAAGATAAATTCTTCAAAAATAACAATATTAGTAACAGTCTATCAGTTTTAATTCCACTTCCTGTTCTTAAGAAGGAACGTTTAGTTAAGCGGATATACATTTACCAACTTATTGATTTTATCACAGCCAAATGCTGTAAAAATCTGTCCAAAATACTAAAATTTGTATTTGATAACTAATAAAATATTATCATATGGCAATTCACTCAAAAATGTCAATATTATAACTTGACTTATTCCCTAAAGTAACACATGCATGATATAAATATAAAATAAGAAAAATTAATGAATTCTAATAACAAATTATATAAATACGATTGTACTACTATTGCTTTCTATTAAACACGCAATATTTAAAGTAAATAATATTAAGTGAACATTATATCGCTTACTAATATCATGTTTGGTTTTCATAAAAATTACATGCAGTGCAGTTGATCACGCACAATTGTGATGACCACATCTACTGTGTTCCACAGTTTATTGAAACGAAGGTTTCTCATGCAAAATTAAGTAAATTAAGCTAATCCTACCTTACTAGAAAATAGTGTCCGTAATCCAGGGGGGCTGAACGTTGTCTCGCCGGCGCGCGCCTGACAAAACGATCTCCACACAACCCCCGATGGGATACTCTTACAGCTAACACTCTTATACTACACAATGCCCTAATAGGCAGCTAAAACTTTCCCGGCGCTTTTCAAAGCGAACACACACGGGTCACAAGTCCGTACCCGGACCGGGCGCTCCTCACGGCTGCTTACGGCCAACTGGTCGCGATGTCGCGCGGGCGGCGGTTGGCGCCGAACCCACGAATGAACGTGAATGAATGAATCACGCGCGGCGTGAACATCCCCCCGTCCCGGACAGTAGCAAACTGTCCGCCAACTCAATCTAAGGGCAGGCGAGAGAGGGTAGCGATCGCTCGCTTCAAAACAGAGTCCCCCACCAGGACCTCGGCAAACCTGGGCACACCATCCGACCCCGGATGAAGCTGAACAATGCGTCCTAAACGCCAGCGGAGGGGCGGCAGGTTTGGATCCTTTACCAACACGAGGTCTCCAGTCTTGGGTGGGGTCGTCCTATCCGACCACTTAACGCGTTGCTGCAAAATGTGCAAATACTCCAGATGCCAACGGCGCCAAAAACTCTGCGTAAGCTGCTGGAGCAATTCAAATCGCGAGAGCCGTCCGGAGGGCACTTCGGAATAAGGATATTCCGGCAAGGCGTTAAGCGGTCTGCCAATCAAAAAATGGCCCGGCGTAAGGGCCTCTAAATCATTCGCGTCCGAAGACAACGGACACAACGGACGCGAGTTGAGGACCGCCTCAACCTTACAAAATACGGTCGCGAGTTCCTCAAACGTGAGGACCGTCTCCCCAATAACGCGACGAAGGTGAGTTTTAGCGGCCTTTACAGTTGCTTCAAAAATCCCTCCCCAGTGGGGGCAGGATGGCGGGGAGTACTGCCATCGTACCCCTCTGCGAGAGAGTGTGGATCCGATCTCAAAATTATTCCTATCCAAAAATTCACAAACTCGGTGCCCTTGAAATTGGTTCCACAATCGGACCTGATTAACGACGGCATTCCGCGGCGAGACACAAAACGATTCAACGTGGCTACAAAGGCTTCTGTGGTGAGGGCACTAACCACCTCCAGGTGGACCGCTTTAGTGGCCAAACAAACAAATACACACAAGTAAGCCTTTTCCGTTCTAACATTACGAAGCCGCGATGTCTTAACGGTAAATGGCCCCGCAAAATCCGTTCCAACTCCTGAGAAGGGCATCGATTCGTTCACACGATCGGCAGGCAAATCACCCATCTGGGGCTGCATCGTATCGGCGCGCAAACGATAACACGGGAGACAACGAAAAATAACGGATCGGATTATTCTCCGCGCTGACAAAATCAAGAACTCTCGTTGGAGGAGCGCGGTCAAGGCATTACAACCGGCATGAGCATTCTTTACATGTCGGTCTGTAATCAACAGTCTAACTAACGGTCCATCCTTGGGGAGCAACAAAGGGTGGCGTGATCCGTACGGCAGGTTGGCATGTCTGAGCCTACCTCCGACACGCAGCAATCCGGTACTGTCCAAGAAGGGATTCAACCGCACCAAGGGTCCCTTCAACTTGGACTTACTTGAGCGCAGGGCTTTCAGCTCCGGTTCAAACTCTCGCTGTTGCGTCACTCGCAACCAATGCAACAGAGCGTCTTGCCGCTCTTGTGGGGCGAGGACCGGAGACAACGATTTCTCCTGAGGCTGGCGACAATTTCGCACAAAGCGCCTCATCCAAGCAGTCACGCCGAGCAACTTATCAAGAGAACTGTAGCGGTCTAACAAAAACTCCATCTGCGGAGCCGCCACCGTCTCCACGGCGTGAACACGCATGCCTAGGTCTGGGACTCTGGCCACAGCCGGGGTGGCAGGCCATGAGCGCTCAGGCCGTAACAACCATGATGGACTCCACCACTGGCTGCGAGGCGCCTGAGTTAGTGGACCACCACTAACTCAGGCGCCTCGCAGCCGCGGGAGGCACAATCTGCGGGGTTCAATTCGCCCGGTACGTGGCGCCAAATCAACGGGGCCTTTGAAGTCTGAATTTGTGAGACCCGGTTGGCCACAAAAACCTCAAGGGTGTGGACTGAACTCTTCAGCCAACAAAGGACGACCTGGCTGTCAGACCACGCAAATATCGACTCCAAGTCGACACCGTTTCCCAAGGTGTCGGCAACATGATTGAGTAGCCGTACTAAGAGAGTGGCGCCGGACAACTCCAACTTCGGAATGGTTAGCCTAGTCCGAAGGGGGGCGACCTTACTCTTGGCCATAACTAAGTGTACGGCGACAACGCCTGCTGCGTCCACCGTTCGGATGTAAACGGCTGCCGCGTATCCGCTTTCGGACGCGTCACAAAAGCCGTGCAGGGAGGCTTTAAACTTTCCCGAAGGCAGCATTTGCCTCGGTATACAAACCCGATTGACGTCGGGTAGGGATGACACGAACCTCACCCACTCTCGTAGGAGGCTACCAGAGAGGGGCTCATCCCATGACAATTCCGCAGCCCAGAGCTCCTGTAGGAAGCACTTCATCGAAAACACTACAGGGCTGAGCCAACCGTTCGGATCAAAGGTACGGGCTACAGTAGACAGCACCGTGCGTTTAGTCCAGACCTTTGGGTCTGGCAGTTCCAATCTATATGTGAACAAATCCGGGACTGGTCGATACTGGACTCCCAAAACAGACAGCATGTCTGGAGTCTCCGGATTTTCAAAGAGGAGCGGCTCTTGCTGGTGGTCCTTAGGCAAATCTGCCAATAGGTCCGGTGAGTTAGACAGCCACTTCCGCAACTCATAGCCACCAGCCCTCAAGAGCGCAATCAGCTCATCACGTAAGACGAGAGCCTCATCTAAGCTCGAGGCCCCCGTGCAGATATCGTCGACAAATAAGGCCCCCCCCTCAATAAGAGCAGATGCCCGGGGATAGCGTAGCCGTTCGCGCTCTGCGAGCTCCAAAAGCGAACGGATCGCCACAAAGGGGCTCGACCGCAAACCATAAGTGTTGGTGTTCAGCTCGTAAGCCAACATCGGATCCTGGGGATCCTCACGCCAAAGGATGAGCTGGTATCGTCTATCCTCCGGGTGAATCACGGTCTGTCTGAACATCATGCGGATATCGGCCACAAAGACGACAGCGTGCCGGCGGAAGTTGGTCAAAACATCACAGACATCGTGATGCAACTTCGGCCCCGCATGCAGACACTGATTCAACGACACTCCGGTTGACGTGGGCGCTGAACCATCAAAGACCACGCGGATCTTCCCATTGGAAGTCTTCAAAACAGCGTGGTGTGGCAGGAAGTAATGTTCCACATTACGCCAGTCCAACTGCGAGATGGACATGTGCCCAAGGTCCAAATACTCCCGCATGAAGTCTATATACTTCTCCTTGAATGCGGGATCCCTGGCCATCCTACGCTCCATGGACAACAATCTCTTCTCGGCCATCGGTCGGGAGCTCCCTAAAGGAGGGCGAGCCGCCAAGAAGGGCAAGCGGGTAATCAAGCGACCCGAGAGGAGGCGCCCAGTGTTGTTCTGGTAGAACAATTCGCACTCTTCCGCTAACGAATCCAACCGCTTGGCAGTGGGAGGTTCCTCCACCTCCCAAAACTTTTGGAGAACGTCGGACAAAGTAGAACCGACAATGGTCTGGCGGTCTACCGACGGGGTCTCTGGTGTCTGTGGTACCTTTCCCATCACCACATGACCCAGCGACGAGGACAAGGCGACAAGATCGGCTGTCTGCAAAACTCGCTTGCTTCCACACAGTACACGACCGAGGACATCCGCACCAATCAACAAGTGTATTGGGCCCGTTCGGTGGAAGGAAGGATCAGCCAAAGCCAGTCCAGACGTCAGCTCAATCGTGGATGGCGGCACTCGCACTTGCGGGAGTGGTCCAACCACCTTATCAAATACTATCGCCGAAGCACCGATCTTCGGCCTTGGCGCGAAGTGGGGGGAGAAGGAGAACTCAACTCGACCAATCGGATCAGGGATCCGCGAGTCTCCCACCCCCCGTACCGCTTCGTGATGCGGCACAAGCAAAAGACCCAGCTGTCGGACAAGCCACCTGGACATTATGCACCCCTGGGCACCTGAGTCCAAAAGGGCACGCACCGTGACAACATTGCCCTTAGGTCCCCAAACATTCACGGAGGCTGTTGGCAACAGCACAAGCTCCGGAGGGGTGGTTGGGTCCGACAGGGGCGCCATTAAAAATTTTGGGGGGGTACTTGCCCCCCTCGCGCCTGAGTCGGCGCGCCAAATGTGGGACGCTCGTACCGGGCGAGCGGGTCCCAATCGGGTACATACTGGCCCCGACCAACAGCACTCCTAGGTGCAGGGTAATACCCGTGTGGGGCGTGCCTCGGTACATAGTACCCCAATCGAGGCCTCTCCATTAGGGGGGGGGGAGTAGCAAATAGGGCCCGTGCCCATCGCCACCGTGGCGTACTCTTGGGGTACCCCCCTACCCCCGCCCGTGGCGGGGGCGTCTCTCCTATAGTTCCCCCTCTCCGGGGGGGACTGAACGGGGGGGCTAAGCCCCGCCGAATCTCTAGGGGACCGGTTCCGGGCTGCCGGGCCCCCGCCCGTGCGCGAGGAATTCGAACCCCGGTCGCTCCCGGCGTCCTTGCGGTCCAAACAAAGGAGGGGGTGATGCCTCCCTCCGCAAAGACGACAATCCTCGGTCTGGGGACACGCCGACTGCATGTGTCCCCCCAAACACCTATAGCACCATTGGCGCTGTTTCGCAACGGCCCTCCGTCCCTCTGGGCGGAGGCCTCTAAATTTGGCACATTCGTGCACCACGTGCCTATCTCCCCTGCAATACCTGCACCGCTCACTCGGTGCGGGGGGAGGGGACTGCTGGAAGGCAGCATAGCGATTGGTCGGGCGACGGGGCTGTTCCCTCGCCGCCACCATACGACCAACACCTGGAACCGGGGCGGGCTCCAGGTGGTCCGTCACCCTACATTCGTCCTCCAAAAAACGAAGGAGGTCCGCGAAGGGCGGGAGATACGAGGCGCTGTCGCCTCCGTACCTCTGCTCGAAACGCCACTTCATTTCAGCGGGCAATTTGGCGAGGACTATGTGCAGCAGTACAAAGGACCACTGATCCACCGGCAGGTCCAATCGCCTTAGGGAGTTGACCGCTGACAGTAGCGGGTTCAGCAACTCCCTCCGTAACAGGTGTACCCGCGTGATTCGCGGGAGGGCCAAAATCGTGGCCACGTGGGTGTCCGCCAGTAACCGGACATTCTGGTACCTGCTAACCAGAAGCTGGCGAGCCACCTGGTAGTTGTCGTCACTGATGAGCAGGTGCTGGATTACCGCGCTGGCCTCTCCTCGCAGGGAGGAGCGCAAATAGGCCAACTTCTCGCTAGGGGATAAGTCCCGTCGTGAATCCACCAAACTGTCAAACAAATTAATGAAGCCCATCCAGGCTGACAGATCCCCATTAAAAGTGGGAATCTCCAAGGTAGGCAATCGGCCTAGCAACGCCGTCGGGGTAGGTTTGACCTCCCCGCTCAAAACCGGCTCCCCCTTCCGAACAGCCAGGGCCCTCTCAGCCGCCTCCGTGACCTGGTCAGCCAGCTCATAGGCCTGGGCTACATCCTGCTCCAGCTGTTCCGACACGGCATCATCAGCTGGGGGGTTCATCAAATAATACGCGCGACACTCCATGGCGTGGCGCTCCAGGTCTTGCAGCCGAGCTGCCAGCCCGCCATACCGAGCTAGCAACGCGCCTACCCGGTCGGCTCGGTCTATTAATGTGACCGCACAAGCAAGCCAACGCAAAGCTCCTTGGATGCCGGCCCTGGATACGGCGGTCGGATTCGTAGGAGCCATTTATACTCCGTTTAATAAACAAAGCAAACAAAGAAATATAAAAGTGGTAAACATCAACAACAAAAAAAAACAATAGAAATAGGTCGCGTCACGATAATATAAAACACAATTAAAATTCGGACGACATACACGGACCCTACTATTTTCATAAATTATTAACAACTTACCAATTTCAAGGGCTAACAATATAACGGTATAAACAAAACGTATCGGATTAACGGTATGGCATACCTCGCAAATCAACTACTAAACCGTTATCAACAAACAAAAACAAAACTATTTTTAATAATAATACTCGTAATTTAATACTACTAATAATTAAAACTAGTTCCACTTTTTTAACTAGGCAAGCGGACTCGGAACAAACCCTAGTATGTGGTACTAATAAACAACACTTTCGAACGAAACTATTCGTCAAATAAATCCGGACACACAAAAAAAAATATACACATCTAGGCGAGTAAACTCGTATCAAATCACTAGTATGTGGTACTAATAAACACACTTTCGAACGAACTATTCGTCAAATAAATCCGGACACACAAAAAAAAATATACACATCTAGGCGAGTAAACTCGTATCAAAACACTAGTATGTGACAACAATTATATAAGTGTCTATCTATTATCGGATCCACCAAGTGAGAAACATTCGCTTCGAGAATTTACTAGAACAATTTCTTAGTACTTCAAATCGTCTCGGGATCTTCAAATACCCTCGAGATTTCAACAAAAAAAAAAAATTTTTAGGTACGCTTTTTAGGTACGCTTTTTAATATGAAAATTAATTATATCAACTAAGCTCTGCTACCAAAAATATGATCACGCACAATTGTGATGACCACATCTACTGTGTTCCACAGTTTATTGAAACGAAGGTTTCTCATGCAAAATTAAGTAAATTAAGCTAATCCTACCTTACTAGAAAATAGTGTCCGTAATCCAGGGGGGCTGAACGTTGTCTCGCCGGCGCGCGCCTGACAAAACGATCTCCACACAACCCCCGATGGGATACTCTTACAGC
Source organism: Crambus lathoniellus (assembly GCA_949710035.1). Classification (NCBI taxonomy): domain Eukaryota; kingdom Metazoa; phylum Arthropoda; class Insecta; order Lepidoptera; family Crambidae; genus Crambus; species Crambus lathoniellus. Next base: position 14,143,633 of record OX453315.1, read on the forward strand.
TAACACTCTTATACTACACAATGCCCTAATAGGCAGCTAAAACTTTCCCGGCGCTTTTCAAAGCGAACACACACGGGTCACAAGTCCGTACCCGGACCGGGCGCTCCTCACGGCTGCTTACGGCCAACTGGTCGCGATGTCGCGCGGGCGGCGGTTGGCGCCGAACCCACGAATGAACGTGAATGAATGAATCACGCGCGGCGTGAACAGCAGTTTTAGAACGCAATGCAAACAGTTACCTTAAACTTGCATAATTGCACCAATTTTACTCTTAATTACCTATTAATTTTGTAATTTTGATGTTTATTGATTCTTTATTGTTAAATGTTGCCTTCAATGTTGTTTTTCTGTCCTGTAACACTTTTCTCGCTGGTAGAGGTGAAAAGTTGTATGTTTAACACGAGAGCAAAATTTTCTGATGTCTCGTGCCTTTAAATCACTCACCGTATAAATAAAACACTTTCACGGATTTTTTCACGCAATTTATTCAACAACTTAGTTAAATTTTAGTTGTTTTTTTGAGATTTTTTGGTTTATCCGACGTTTCGGCACCTTTCCAGGGGCCGTGGTCACGGAAAACTACCCACTATTTTTTTGATTTTAATAAAAGAATATACCCACTCTAATTGTCTTTGTTTTTCGTTCGGAAACAGGATACGGTTAGGTGTTGATTATTTTAAAATTATATTTAATTATAACAAAATGATGTATTAATTTAATATTTTGATTTGTTTAAGTAATTAGGATAATAATTATTTATAGCAAAGCAAAAAGTTACTGACTCGACCACCAGTTCACAAAAGTTGGAGCCCTTCGGAGAAAGAACTGGCAAGAAAACTACACGAAGGGGGACGATCTCCGTTTATTAAAATTATTTGCAAAAAGAACTAACCGTATCTTTAGTTCTTGCAGTGTGTGGTTTAGGTTGTGACTTTACTTGATGGATTATAGGGTCCCAAGCTGGTGGTATCTTCCAACCATCTTCTCTATTGAAATTTGGGTATTTGCTAATTTCAATAGCCTCGCGCATCAATCTGGGAAAGTATCTTGGTTCTCTAGCGAGGATCTGCGGTTTGTCAAACCGTATATAATGGTTGGTTCCCTCAAATGAATGTTCACACACTGCAGACTTATTATCGCGCCTATGTTTGATGTCAGCTACATGTTCTTTAACGCGCGTCCCTATGCTTCTCTTTGTTTGCCCAATGTAGGAGAGCCCACAGTCACAATCTAGTTTGTAAACGCCTGCAACTTGAAAGGGGATATTACACTTGACTGGTGGTAAGAATTGGTTAATCTTCTTCGGCGGCCTGAAGTAAGTATGAATCGAAGCACGCTTCAGAATCCTCCCAATCTTGTCAGTGACACCTTTCACATATGGCAGAATGGCAGGTTGACGTTCTACTGTGGCTGCTTTGGTGCGTTTTCTGTGATGTTTGCGAGGTACTGGCAATTTGTTACTTCGCAGTACTTGCTCGACGTGCCGAAGCTCGCCACTCAGGTGTTCATCATCACAGATGCCGCGAGCTCTCTGAAACAAAGATTTCCCTACGGTAGCTAACTGTAAAGGGTGATGGTGAGAGTCACCATTTAGATATTTATCTGTATGTGTTGCTTTTCGATACACAGTGTGGCTCAAAGATTGGTCAGGATTCCTGATAACAAGTACATCTAGGAAGGCTAGTTTCTTATTTGCCTCTAACTCCATAGTGAATTTAATATTTGGGTGAATAGAGTTAAGGTGGCCAAGGAAAGCAGTGGCACTATCTTTAGGTAGTACTGTGAAAGTGTCATCTACGTACCGTTTGTAGAACCGGGGATACACTGGTGTTGAAGCCAGCACCTTCTCCTCAAAATCCTCCATAAATAAGTCTGCGACTATTGGGGATACCGGAGAACCCATTGCTACTCCATCAACTTGTATGTAGAATTCATCATTCCACAGAAGATAGCCAGTTGTTAAACAATGTTCCAAAAGTTCTGCATATTCCAAAGGCAAATCGTTATCTTCTAGTTTCTTCCTAGCGATATTGATGCAGTCCTTTACTGGTAAGCATGTGAATAAGGATTGTACATCAAAACTGACCATGATTTCATCATCTGCGAGATGTAGATGTTGTATCTCACTGATGAAATGGTAGGAATCCTTCACAAAGGCTGTTGTGTTACCTCTTAGTGGCGAGAGGGTTTGCGCTACGTGTCGGGCTAGTTTGTAAGTTGGTGAATCAATTTGGCTGACTATAGGACGCAGCGGAGCATCAGGTTTGTGTATCTTCGGCAATCCATACAGTTTTGGCGGTTTAGGGCAGGCAGGAATGAGTAAGTTGATGTCGAGATTCAACCATTCTGAATGTTCTTTGATGAGGTCACTAGTCTTTTTAAGGATCTTGGTGGTTTGATCGCTTTTGACATGTTTGTATGTATTCTCATCTGATAAAAGATGTAGTATTTTTTCGTTATAATCTGACGTATCCATTACTACCGTCGCGTTACCCTTATCTGCACGGAGAATAGTAAGCTCTGGCCTGTTTCGCAAATTTTTTAAGGCCGTAAATTCGTCTCGAGGGAGGTTGGGTTTCGGTAGTTTACTATGCCGTAAGACAGATGAAATGTCCTGACGTATAGCTTCACTGTCCTCCTTTTTGATGTTGTTTTTAAATAAGCAATCCTCCACGTTACAAATAATGTCCTCGAACGGTATTCTACCAGGTGTTACCGCAAAGTTTAGACCCTTGGATAAAACTTTTAAAGTTGGTTCGTCCAATGTTTGTTTTGATAGATTGACTCACTGTGCTTAGTAGTCTATATTTGAATCACTCGCTACGCTCGTGATTCAATTTTAGACTGCTTCGCTAGTTCGTGATTTAAATTCGGCACTCACAGCGAAAAATGATTTTGCTCTCTTGTATAACAAATAACTATTCTTCCACCTATGCTTTAATTTCATCACAATCCACTAAAAACTCAGTACAAAGCGAGTCTTTAATGTTCTAGAGCAATAAAAATGTATGAAATTTCATTATCGCACAGTTTTTTTTTATCGCACCAAAAGGTGCCAATCTCAATGGATTAGCTCTATTCAGCCAGCCGATATCAATACTTTTTTTTTTTCGTACGTATTATTTGTTTCTATCCTACTTGTTCCAAACGTAAAAATAAAAAAAAAAATTAAATTAAATTAAATTAATTCATAATATAATATTATTATTAGGAATGGGGCCCGTGGTACTAAGGAGCTACTCCACATTGACATGGCTACTAACCAACAAGTTCGTCGAAACCGAAAGAACCTGTCGACTTCCTGGATAGATTATAAGAAGGCATATGATTCCGTGCCGCATTCGTGGCTCATGAGGGTGCTGGAGTTGTATAAAATAAATACAACTCTACGCACTTTCTTGATATCGTGCATGCGAAAATGGAGAACGGTCCTTTTCTATCCAGGATCTCAACGAACTCTAGGTCAAGGCGATGCTATAAAAATAGAGCGAGGTATCTTCCAGGGTGACGGTTTGAGTCCATTGTGGTTCTGTCTGGCCTTGAACCCTCTGAGTACACTTCTCGAGAGTTCAGGGTTAGGCTATCGTTTACGGAGAAATGGTCAAGTAATATCACACCTGCTGTACATGGATGACCTGAAACTATTTGCCCATAGCAGTTCTCATTTGACAGCGTTACTGAAGGTTACTGAAGCTTTCAGTAATGCCATTAAAATGGAATTTGGTGTGGACAAATGTGCAGTCATGCATGTAAAGCGTGGTCAGAGAACGGAATCTACGGGTATACAACTCTCGGATTCTATTCATCTTAGATCTCTCTCCGTAAACGAAACCTATAAATATTTAGATATGTCACAGGCATTAGGCATCAACGATGCTGACATGAAACAGTCGTTGCGTGAGCGTTTCTTGGGGCGCCTTTCAAAAGTCCTTAAAAGTCTTTTGTCTGGCGGAAACAAGGTTCGCGCATACAATGGATGGGTCATGCCGGTACTGATGTATTCCTTTGGCATACTTAAATGGACTCAAACTGAACTGGATGCCCTGGATAGAAAAGTTCGTACATTGCTAACAGCACACCGCATGCATCACCCACGTTCATCGACCATGAGATTGTATATCCCGCGGAAGTGCGGTGGTCGTGGCTTCTTAAATGCTAAGACATTGCATAACCGCGAGATATGCAATCTTAGGGAGTATTTTCTCCAAGTCGATATGGGGTCTCATAGAGATTTAGTTGCTGTTGACAATGGACTGACTCCTCTATTTTTAGCAAAAGAAAACTGGCGCAAACCTGTAGTACTTATTACGTCCGACCGCAGGACTGTGTGGCAAAGCAAGGAGTAACATGGCAGATTCTACCGGGCTCTCCATGGGCCCGACGTAGATTTATTAGCCTCAGTATCCTGGCTCCGTTTCGGTGATCTTTTTGGTGAAACCGAAGGTTTTGTCTGTGCAATTATGGATGAGGTTGTGATGACGAATAACTACCGAAAGTATATCCTAAGGGATGGCACAGTAGATATTTGCCGAGCGTGCCATCGTCCGGGTGAATCCCTTAGGCATATAATCTCCGGTTGTTCTCGTCTCGCAAACGGCGAGTATTTGCATAGACATAACCAAGCAGCCAGGATAATACACCAACAACTTGCTCTGAAACATAGTCTTGTGGCATCCGAGGTGCCGTACTACAGGTATGCACCAGAACAGGTCCTTGAAAATAGCCATGCCACATTATATTGGGATCGATCTATCAATACAGACAGGACTATTGTAGCTAATAAGCCTGATATTGTATTGATAGATTGACACGAACGCCGCGCAATAATTGTTGTTGTCACTGTTCCCCATGACGACAACCTTGTGAAAGCTGAAAAAGATAAAGAAAACAAATATCTTGATTTAGCTCACGAGATTGTTGACATGTGGGACATTGATTCAGCAATTATTGTTCCGATAGTCATATCTGCCCATGGTCTGATAACCAAGAGCCTCGATAAACACCTTAAGAGGCTTGCGTTAGGTGGATGGATCGGGAGTCAGATGCAGAAAGCAGTACTTCTGGACACGGCCCGTATAGTGAGCAGGTTCCTGTCTCTGGATCCTTAACCATCGGTAGCCGAGACCCTAAACTTGCTACCGTTGGGGAACTGCATTTTTGTATTTTTAAATGTTATATATTTTAGTGTTATACATTGTAAAAGTTTAATATTTAGAAATATAATTTTGTAAGTATTTAAAATGTAATAAAGGGAATAATAATATAATAATAATAATACGCCAGGATAATACACCAAAAATTTGCTCTGAAACATAGTCTTGTGGCATCCGAGGTGCCGTACTACAGATATGCACCAGAACAGGTCCTTGAAAATAGCCATGCCACATTATATTGGGATCGATCTATCATTACAGACAGGACTATTGTAGCTAATAAGCCTGATATTGTATTGATAGATCGACACGAACGCCGCGCAATAATTGTTGATGCCACTGTTCCCCATGACGACAACCTTGTGAAAGCTGAAAAAGATAAAGAAAATAAATATCTTGATTTAGCTCACGAGATTGTTGACATGTGGGACATTGATTCAGCAATTATTGTTCCGATAGTCATATCTGCCCATGGTCTGATAGCCAAGAGCCTCGATAAACACCTTAAGAGGCTTGCGTTAGGTGGATGGATCGGGAGTCAGATGCAGAAGGCAGTACTTCTGGACACGGCCCGTATAGTGAGAAGGTTCCTGTCTCTGGATCCTTAACCATCGATAGCCGGGACCCTGATCTTGCTACCGTTGGGGAACTGCATTTTTGTATTTTTAAATGTTATATTTTTTAGTGTTACATTGTAAAAATTTAATGTTTAGAAATATAATTTTGTAAGTATTTAAAACTAGCTGTTGCCCGCGAATTCGTACGCGCGGTGTAGTGACTTTTGTGTTCGTTTAGTTTATGTGTGTTTGTTGCCTAGATTTCATAACGGTCTTCTTGAAGTCCTATTCTCTACTAAAAGGGTCTTGTTCGGACGGAAGACCATGATGAGCTGCGTCTACTGGAACGTTGCAGCAGCCGTACGTCCATTGGCTGCGCGGCCCGTGCGTTCGACCAATGAAGTTCAACTGGGGCGCCCCGAATAGAAGTTTTAGCGCGAAACAATATTCGTTACTAAAAATTAAATATTCGTCACATTCAAAATTCGCATCTTCCTATACGCACTAAATTTTACTTCTGTCCATTATTTTCGCATTATTTCAACTATTTTATTGTAATTCGCCATTTTATTTATTATACATTTAATCTACGCAAACCTGAGCTTTATTGAAGAGAAACCTACGCAGCAGCCCGATCATTTGGACCTGCGAGCCGAATATTTGGACCGAAGAATTCGTTCTCATCATTCGACTTCGAAGAAAATACTTCCATCGACGTGATCCTGAGAGGAGCGAGGTATCAGCTTGTGCAGTCAGGAAGCCCAGGAGTAAGAAATTGAGCCGCAAACAGAGAGATTTACCAGCCAGCATCATATACGCGCATATAGCTACGGCCGGCCAATCCTAGCTTTCCCTTTTCTTTTCCATTTCCACTGTACAATACTGTGTATTTTCCTATTCTCAGTGTCACAATTTGCCTGTGCTGTACGAGCCTACGAGTCGATTCGTGACGCAGCATCAACGGGCATATTTTAAACTGTGAGTACTCCATCTTTCTACTTTCCACCGAAAATGACTTTAGAGGTTGAGGCTAGTAATAGTCGGGATAAATCCCCTAACAAATCGTCTGACAATACTTTAGTCAGAGAGTTAGTTAAAAACGCGGGATTGTTAAAGGGAGACTTACAAAATTTGAAAATTATCTATCTAATATTAACGTAGAATCCATATCTGGTCAAACTCAAATTGACCTTAAGTTGCGCATTCAAGGAGTATCTAATTTATTTTCTGAATTTAATAATATCCAGGGCAAACTTGAGGAGCCATCCATTGACTTACCTAGACGAGCAATTATCACAGAGAGAGTTATTCGAAGATAGTTATTACAGCATTCTTTCGCGAGCTGAATATCTTTTGAATCCTAGTCAGGTGGCCGGCAGTTCTAATAAGTGTAATCAGCATAGTAATAGATCTGTAAAGTTGCCTACAATTTCTATGCCCACATTTAACGGCTCATGTGAGCAATGGTTGAAGTTTAGGGACACTTTTCTCTCTTTGGTACGTAATTCGACTGAACTTAGTAATATAGAAAAGTTCCACTATCTTAAGTCGTCACTTAAGGATAGCGCAGAGCTAGTAATAAATTCAGTGGAATTCTCAAGTGATAATTATTACGTTGCCTGGGAGTTACTTCTTAATCGTTACAATAATAGCAGGTTATTAGTGCAGAATCACATCAAGTCGTTGTTTAACATGCAAAGTGTAAACAAAGAATCACCAATTTTACTGAGAAAGTTAATCGACAATGTTTTAAAGAATTTACGCGCATTAAAAATACTTGGCGAGCCGACAGAATATTGGGATACCTTAGTTATCTACATTATGGTTTCAAAACTAGACCCAGTAACCGAACGCGAGTGGGAACAATACAAAGGTAGCTTATATTCTGCTAACGGTGATTTTAAAACGCAACTAAAAGTAACACATCTCATTAACTTTCTCAAAGACCGGGCTGATATGCTAGAAACATTACAATTATCGCATAATAAAACCATTTTTGAAAATAAAAAACACTACCCGCAACAAAGCAATTCTAAAATTCACTGTAATGTTTCCGCAAATAAGCCAACGGAACGTATTTCACGCGATGTCACTAAAAACACTTGCTTGCTATGTAAAAGAAACCATCCGCTATATTCGTATAACACTTTTTTAAATTATAATTTAGATCTAAAACTAAAATTCATTCGCGATATGAACCTTTGTATTAATTGTTTGCGCGCTGGTCATACGTTAGAAAACTGTAGATTCGGTCCCTGTCGAATGTGCAACCAGAAACATAATTCGCTTGTACATCCCGATAGTGCTATGACGATGACTAATGATAAATCTATCGCATACGGATCTCCGCAAAGCACTGGTAGCTCGCGGCTTGAAGTGACTACTGACTCGCACCAGCGGACCACTCCCCCCGTGCACTCTGCACCGAACCTACCATCTTCATCTTTATCAGCGCAAGTTACTATACAAGCAAACAACGCACACACGCAATTTGACGGCTCACAGTTAAACGACGCGAATATAGTTTTAATTCCGACCGCATTAGTAGAAATAGCCGATCGTTATAGTAATTATCATGTCGCACGCGCGCTTCTGGATAGCGGTAGCCAAAGTAGTTTTATATCACAATCATTATGCGATTTACTTCAAACGCCAGTAATACAGTCCACTCACGAAATACGTGGTGTTGGAACCTCAATCACAAATTCCACGCAAAAATGTGATATTGAGATTAAGTCGCGCACCAACCCGTATGTTACGCAGTTACAATGTTTTGTTTTGCCGGTTATCACGTCATCGATACCCTCGACGAGTATACATAGCGCTAAGTTTGACATTCCCAATAACATTCAGTTAGCTGATCCGCAATTCTATAATTCGCAAAGTATAGATATTCTTATCGGCGCTGATAAGTTTTGGGATTTATTAAACACAAATAGTAAGATTAAATTAGCTAATGGTCCCGTCTTATTAGATTCTAAGTTGGGATGGATTATATCAGGTCCGATCTGCCATTCTTTACGACAGAACCGATATATTCACTGTAATATGTCACGGATAGTTAACTCCCAATCTCGTCAATTTTGGGAGCTCGAAGAAGGGAACGTTACTCGGGATACGCGAACTAATGAGGAACGTGCACGTGAAAAACATTTCATCACAACCACTACGCGCATAAGTGATGAAAGGTTTTGCGTTCAAAAACCTTTTAAGGAAAATCCTAACGTATTAGGAAATAGGTACTCGCAAGCTGAACAGCGGTTCACTTGAAATTCCCGTACCTAGTTACAGCGCAATGTAAATTTAAAATACGTATTTTCATCTTTTTTCAATTTTTTTCCCTACCATGATAGTTTTCGCGAACATAGTACTACGAACTACGACTTACAACTACGAGTCATATTCGCTATTGTAGTTTAGTATTATTTTTAGTGAACAACCTAATTAGGTACGTTTTATGAAAACACATTGGCATATCATTATGGTTGGCACTTATGTGTAAATGTGTCTAGCTACTTTGTTTTATTATATTTTATTGGTTTTAATTTTAATTTAGTAATCACATAATTATATTATTGTATAGTTACATTAAATTCTAGTTGCTCCACTTCGCAAATGGAAGCTTAACTTTAATTTATATGACTTCGATTGTCTTCGATCAACAATAACACCATAGAACACCCATTTTACGGGGCTGTCACTTGGTGATTTTTCCTATATACTTTAGTTTTAGGTTAATATTATATTCTGTGTACAGTTTTTATTTTAGCACGCTATTTAAAAATATGTTTCAAATTTATTTATTTACTTTTACTGTTTGCGCAAGTTTTGACACCTTAGTTAGGGTTGTCAAGTTAATTTATGTTAGTTAATATTTTTCACATTTTCTCTCTCATACCTTTATGACCAATATATAGGTATGTGTAGTGTAGTGTAGCCTACGCTTGACTATTGCTCACACTGAATCGTTAGTTAGTGGAAGGGTATATTTTTTATTTATTTATTTCTGTACTCGCGCTGTACATTTAGAGCTTGTAGGCTATTTGACTTCGGATGCTTTGTATCTGCTCGCGTTACAATGATATAATTGCACGTCATGGAAAACTTGCTCGAGATGATGATGGAAACATTGGAGCGTTTGCGAACAAGTTTGGAAAATTATTATCGAGATGCTCAAATGATATCCTTGAATACGCAACTAGTCAAGACTTATTTTCATTGAGACAGACTCATTTGTTTGTCTCTAAGCGCCTCATTTCGGTGGATTGTGGAAGCTGGAGTAAATCATTTAAGCATGATTTATGACGGGTAGATGGTAATGCTCTTTTAGCATTTAGGAATTTCGCACAGTATTGTCACAGGTTACATCCATCCTAAATCCCCATCCTAGGAGTCCTATCTTCACTGATCCGAATCTTAATCCATTATGTCCTCACTTCCTTATTGGCCGGTCGCTAACTACACCAGCGACTATGCAACTGGAAGATGTTCCTGCTCATCGACTGACGCGCCATCAACCACAGGAATAGATTCGACAACACTTCTGGAGCCGCTGGAGTAAAGATTACATCTCAGCGATGCAAGTTGAAAGTGGGAGAGATTTCTTCACGCTTTTCCCAAGATACGTAACGTCCTCTCATCGAAATCGAAGAAAGACAAGACGTTGGACGCTGGTGCTTCCAAGGCCGGGGGCATGTTCGGACGGAAGACCATGATGAGCTGCGTCTACTGGAACGTTGCAGCAGCCGTACGTCCATTGGCTGCGCGGCCCGTGCGTTCGACCAATGAAGTTCAACTGGGGCGCCCCGAATAGAAGTTTAAGCGCGAAACAATATTCGTTACTAAAAATTAAATATTCGTCACATTCAAAATTCGCATCTTCCTATACGCACTAAATTTTACTTCTGTCCATTATTTTCGCATTATTTCAACTATTTTATTGTAATTCGCCATTTTATTTATTATACATTTAATCTACGCAAACCTGAGCTTTATTGAAGAGAAACCTACGCAGCAGCCCGATCAGGTCTAAAGCAGGCTAGGATATAAACATGGTATGTTGTTATCATAAAAATATGCTGCATGAACATAGTTGAGCCCTCATTCATAGATTTGTCCGTCTGTCAAGAAACTTTTTCTCAAGTATGCGTGGGAAATCAAGCTGAAATTTATGTCAAATTAAATACTGAAGTCTGCAATCCGTTAGAGGCGAGAAAAAAAAACAAACTTCTCTTCTCTTCTTCATAAATCAAAAGGGCCACTTGCATTTCGTTTTTATTTTAAATCCCATTTAGCTACTTGTTGTTACCGATCTCGATTTAAAGGAAATCAGTCAAATTGGACCAAAAAAGTAAAAGTGCCGGCCAACGAAAAAAAATTGCAAATTACTATTGTAAACAGTGTAACGATAATTTTTTGTTATGGCGTCAACAGTGTACGATTAGCAACTTTGGCCGTGCGGTATTCAAGTTTGAAAATAAAGAGAGAAAAAAATGACATTTTCAAACTTGAATATTATCTGCTTGGCCGCTAATCGTACACTGTTGACGCCATAACAAAAAATGATCGCTACATTGTTTACAATAGTAATGTGCAATTTTTTTTCGTTGGCCGATACTTTTACTTTTTTGGTCCAAACATGTATGAAGCGTGACTGATCTCCTTTAAACCGCTATCTAGGTCGGTTTAGGCTAAATCTCGATTTACAGTAAGTTGTGATAACTTATCTTAACACAACAAAAGTCACTACACCGCGCGTACGAAGTCGCGGGCAACAGCTAGTATTTTCATATTGTTTTTATACGCAAAAATGCATGTATCACACATAACAGTGTATAATGATAATGATTATTTTGAACAGCCGTCCTTCGTTCTTCGACGTTGCTTGCTAGCGGGCAATACCTAGATCTATTCTACGCGAGGTTCATAAGACTGAACCACACCAAACGATCCATCTTGGATTGGCCAACCACGATCTAAGATTGGGGATCATGGATCGTGAATCTTATTTGTTCTCTTGGATCGCACGAGGCACGTCCACTCCGACCACTATTATGGAGCTCCAGTGGAGCGCACTCTTACCGCGCGCGATTAGAGCGCTTATTATCGTTTAGTGTGGGTCCGGCTCAGCAGCATGCGCGCTTTCACGATTCAAACAGAAGTTCTTACTTAGTAATGCATAATATCAGGTCAATCATATTTTTACTATAAAATGAAAAAGAGATTGTGTGTATCCATAATTTTATGTGACGTGTGATGTTTTTATGTGACGTCACGGACGCGATTTCCTAAAGTCACTGTGTCAGAATTTTCTTCATTAAAAATAGTAAAACGCTGTTATCATACATAATTTGCAATTTAATATCTGAAAGTTTGAACAGTGAATGTGTACAAGTGTTGGTGTTTATGTGGCGGTCCCCTAAGTGTTGTTTTTTACATAAATATACTGGTAATTATAATTTTTAATTTGCACAAAGGGTACCTACGTTTAAAACTTTCCAAATACGCCTCCACTTTAAAAACCCGTACACGTTTATTGCCATTTATAAAAATAAAATTTATTATTCAGCGCCATCTATTGGGATATAGCGCTACTATTTTTTTTCGCAAACACGCCATCTTGTGAGTAGTAGCGGAAGCAAGTGAACGATATTGAAATGGTGAACTGCGGAGCTTGCGGCAAATTTTTATCTGCGACAGGTGGCGCTGCCTGTTCTCTATGTCCAATAAAATATCATAAAGGGTGCCTGGCACTGCCGGATAAGGCTCTGATCAGCAAGGACTGGGCATGTCCTAATTGTAAAAAGAATGTCAGGAAAGGCGACAATAGCCAGACACCCATAAAGAGTATTTTCAGTACCCCGCCTCAGAGCGATGTCACTTCGGGTTCGCCTCAGCGTGAGGGTATCTCTGATGCTCGAGGTGGAGAGTGGTCAGTGTTTATGAGCGAGATGCGTGAATTTCGTAAGGAGATGTCTCTGCTGCGTGATGCCCTTATGATACGTATGGAAGATTTTGAGCGGAGGTTGGCCAGTCTTGAGGAACGGGTCCCTGAAGGAAGCATAAATAAAATCGCCGAGCTGGAGAGCACTATCGACAGTCTCAAGCTGGAGCTGAACAACCGCGACCAGGAGGCCCTGCTGGCCGATCTGGACATCGGGCAGCTGCCTGAAGAGCGGGGCGTGAGCGCCACCCATTCGGTGATGGTGCTAGCGTCGCGGCTGGGCGTCAAGCTGGAGGAGCGCGATGTGGTGTTTGCGGAGCGCGTGGGCGCCCCGCCGGCGGAGGCGGGCGGCCGACCGCGTCGCATTGTGGTCCGCCTAGCGCGCCGCCACCTCCGCGACGAGCTGATGACGGCCGCGCGCGTGCGCCGCACCGGCCTAGCGTCTGAGGCGGGTCCGCGCGTTTTCATTAATGAGCGCTTGACACGCACGAGCCGTCAGCTTTTTCAACGGGTTCGTGAAGAATGTCGCGCTCAGCAATGGCGCTACTCGTGGACGAAGCGTGGCCGCATTTTTGCTCGACAGTCTGACGGAAAACAGGCCTTTCAGTTCCGCTCGGAAGAGGACATTGTGCGAGTCTTTGGTAAACGGAACTCTGAATCTGAAAATTAAATTTATATTTCTGTTTTATTTTTATTTTATTTTGTTTTTTTGTATTTTAAGTTATTTTGTTACATACATATTGTGTGTTGTATCTGTTGTGCCATTTAAGTTTCCTTCTGTCATTTCCGGAAACAAGCTTTTTGGCCTTGGTTTGCTCGTTTTAGTTGATCTTAATTATTTGAAGTCATCTACAAGATATTTACTTTTATTTAAATCCAATTATCTTACTATATTAACTATACATATTTACATATTTATTTATAAATGCAGCTACAATTTTGTCTTAATTATCTATTTGTATATTGTTATAAAAAAACTACTGTCCCAAGATTTTTGGGAATTTTTGTCAAAGCATTTAATTTTATTAAAAACATCGCATATTTTTGTACATTTGTTTACATCAGTATCATTTTACTTCATGTTGATAAACAAATACATATTTCATATTTATAAGTTTAACTTGCGTTATGTTAAAAATATAAACATACTTTAAACGCCAATGATTACTGATAAACGGCTTAAAGTTGGACTTTTCAATGCGGGATCCCTTGGCACTGGGCATGATGAGTTTGTTGCAATGATGTCTAGATTATCCGTGGACATTATGGCCATAAATGAAACCTGGATGAGGGACGGTGAAGAAGGCCGCGCGCCCGTCGTACCTGGTTATCGCTTGAGGCACTGTCCGCGTCCGTTGGACGTATGTGGTGGACGCGGAGGTGGGGTCGGCTTTTATATAAAAAAGGGTATTTATGCTCGTACTTCCCCACATCCATTATCTCCTACAGTAGAGCAAATGTGGTTGAGCATTAAAATCCGTAGTCTTAGAATTGCTATAGGTACGGCCTATAGGCCACCTAGAATGGATATCAACATTTTTATTGATGCACTCTCTCAATCCATCTGTGCACTTGCTCATCATGATCATATTGTATTGCTGGGTGATTTTAATGTTGACATGATTAACTTGAGTGACAACAGATCAGTACTGTTGCACAATTTCTTCCAGTCACATAACCTGAATCAATTGGTTAATACACCTACCCATTTCACAGATCATAGTGAGACTGCAATCGATTTGGTTTGTACCGACACCAAGGTGTCAAAGGTGGAAGTCTTTCATATCCCTGATCTGGGCAGACATGCTGTTGTCTCGGTTGAACTGTGTATTTCAAAATTAAAACCTTCACCTACTTATGTTACTTTTAGGCCTCTTAAAGACATCTTAGTTGATTTGTTTGACCGTGACCTGAGTCAAGTGAATTGGAAGTTCATTGAGAATCAGCCTAATGTTGATGCAATGGTCTCTGCGTTTAACTCCACTTTGGCCACTCTGTTTGACTTGCACGCCCCTTTCAAAACAACTCGCGTTAGGGAATACTCATACCCGTGGATCACGGACACTGTAAAGCAAATGATGCAGGTTAGAGATAAAGCTTACAATAGGTGGAAGAAAACGAAATGTGAAATACATAAAACATTTTATAAAGAAATGAAATCAATTGTTATCAAAGCCATCGAACAAGAGAAGAAATGCTATTATGAACAAAATGTAAATAAGCAAATAAATAATCCTAAAATATTATGGAAAAACCTCAATAAAAATATTAACATTAAAAATAAAACTAATACGACTTTGCAACATTTCGATCCAGACCATATCAATACGCATTTTTTGAACATCCCCTGTACTTCAACTACTTCCATATCTGACTTATCCTTCTATGAACACCATCGATACGGGGATCACGTGTTCTCTCTATCTCCCGTATCAGAGGAAACTGTTGCTAAAATCATTAAAAGGCTACAGTCAAATGCTGTAGGTGCTGATGGTATATCGCTCCAGATGCTACTTATGACCTTACCTCAGTCACTCTCCACCATAACAGCTATAGTCAACAAATCGATATGCGACTCTTATTTTCCCAGTTTGTGGAAGTCTGCCATCATAAAGCCGATCCCAAAAAAGACTAACCCGAGTAGTGTCAGTGACCTCCGACCTATAAGCATCTTATCTTGTGTATCCAAAATACTTGAAAGGGTGGTCTACGATCAGATGGTAAGGTATCTTGAACAGAACTCACTCCTTCCCGAGGTCCAATCAGGCTTTCGCAAAAAACATAGCACGTCTACGGCACTGCTCAATGTTGTGGATGATATCCTGTCGGCCAGGGATGAGGGGATGGGTACTCTGCTGGTCCTACTTGATTTTTCACGTGCCTTCGACTCTTTGAGTGTGCCCCTGTTGCTATCTAAGCTGTCTTATTATGGTTTTGACTCGGCGACTGTTAATTGGTTCCATAATTACCTACATAATCGTTCACAAGTGGTTGAAATTATAAAAGAGAACGGTTCTCTGTCTCGCTCCCAGTGTCTTCCAGTATCCAAGGGCGTCCCACAAGGATCAATCCTGGGACCTCTTCTTTTCATCCTTTACAGTGCAGACATAACCAAATCTATAAAGCATTGCAAGTATCATTTGTATGCTGATGATATCCAGCTCTATACCAGCTTCCACCCGAAGACAACCAGAGAAGCAATGGATAAAATAAATGAAGACCTTAAAAGTATATCCAGGTGGTCCCACAGTAATAGCTTGATTTTAAATCCAACCAAGTCCAAGTACATGCTGTTGGGATCAAGAAAACAGGTTGCCACAGTTGGAGGTTACCGGCCAAACATTCACGTCAATAACCAACATATTGACCAGGTATCTGAGGCACGTAGCTTGGGAGTGATACTTGACTCTGACCTTCACTTTGAGCAGCATGTGTCTGAAGCGATTCAGAATGGTTTCTATCGTCTTAAAGTTCTATATAGATTGCGCCCCTTCCTAAGCGAGGCAATAAGAATCAGACTCTGTGAATCACTTGTTCTGTCCAAACTGAACTATGCAGATACTGCCATTGGCCCCTGTTTGCTGGCTCGTACAGAGCGACGCATCCAACGTCTGCAAAACGCCTGTGCACGTTTTTGTTTTGATGTTCCTCCCAGAGCCCACATAACACCTTTCTTAAATAAGTCTAATGTGATAAAAATGGAGGCTCGTCGTAGGTTGCATTTTGCTTCTATGTTGTTTGACATCATCCACAACAAGGCTCCACAATATCTCTACAACAAAATAAAGTGGGCCAAAGACAATGGATCACATCGCTCTCGTGCCTCCTCTTATATGATCCTCACACCGAGGCACAGAACTTCTGCTTTTCGGGGCTCTTTCAGGTATATGGCATCTCGTATCTGGAACAATTTACCGCCTCCTTGTCTCGCTCTGAAAACACGGGGAACATTTAACCGAACTCTAAGGAGGTACTTATTGGCACAACAGATGTAACAAAATGGTCCACTTACTCTTCTTCATAGAGTAACTTAGTATATATGGCTTTTTCCTGATATAGCCCTGCCTTTATCGATTTTGTTCTTTTTTTTTGTACCTATGTTTGAATATTGTTTAGAGTTTAATAACAGAATTGAAATATTCTTCGTGTATAGTATAGTACCTATGTCCGTAATCACTACGCTATAATATTTATAGCGTTTTGTGTTTTTTGATTATGTTGAATGCTTGTATGTGTTTTTGATGTGGTCTGTTTGGTTGTTTCATGTTTATGTGGTATTTTTTTAGTTGTATAATTGTGTATGTATAGTTGTCGCTATGGTTTGTATTTTGTTATTTTTTTTTTTACCGTGATGTCACAACTGGACTCGGCAGAAAACCAGTGCAACAGATCTCATCTGTTGCATACACTGAGCTGAGGCCGGTTTTGACATCACATAACACCTGCATTTTCTTTGTGTTTTTATTTTTTAATTATTGATTCCTATTTTGTTTGTAAATGTGTGTGTTATGTGTTGTCAAAATAAATGTCTATTCTATTCTATTCTATTCTATAATAAATAAATGTGAAAGTGGGTTTGTTTGTTTGTCCGTCTTTCACGTCAAAATGGGTGCAACGGATCGACGTGACTTTTGGCATGGGAACAGTTTGGCAGCTGAAAATGACATACATATGCAGCCATTACACAGTCAATCTGGATCGCGATCCGCGATCAAAATTAATGATCGCGATCCAGATTGACTGTGTACGGATCGCAAAATATCTACATAGTAAATCTCGATCGCGATCAAGATCACGATCAGTGATCGCGATCTGGATGGACTGTGTAATGGCTGCCTTAGGCTACTTTTTATCCCTGAAAAATATAAAATTCGCGCGGGATAACGTCGTCGTTTAGTCCGAGCGGGCGAAGTCGCGGGTGGAAGGCTAGTATTTTGACTTTTACTATTAGTCCCTCTATTTGTGAGAGCTTGTAATTAACTTTCTTTAAGTACCTAACAGGTATAAAATGTACTGATATAAGTACCATTTAATTATTTAATTTTTAATCAAATTCATTTATGTAAGATTTCCTAGTAAATAAATGAATAAGTAAATAAGTTAGAATGAAAACTATTTTTAATATTCCACTATTTTATTTAATGGGTAAGTGGAAGGTACCTACGGCTGAAGGCCTAAGGAGCCAGAGCCGGTTAAATGGCATTTAAAATGGTAGGTAGGTGTAGGTATATCTACGTACTGGCCACATATCGTTTATGAGCAAATTTTTTAAAATGATATTGGTGTCATTTTGTCTACATTGCGACAAACTTATTTCACACAGTGGTTATTTTTTGGTACTAAATATACTGTTGACTGCCGGCAGTCCATTTTGACAGTTAATTTTGTATTGCTAGTGGCTCCTCCACCACCACTGTCACCGGGTCAGATATGTTTGTGGTAATATACTTACTGTAGCGACATCTAGCGTCGAGTGGAAATGCGAAATAGAAATATTACATCAATAGGGTGAAAACTTCAGTCTTGGCCACTGCCCCGAGTGCTTACTTAGCTTAAAACATTTCGTTAATAACTTTTGATTTTTAATATATACTTTTTATCTATGACTTTTAAGTCATAATAACAATAGTAAGAATTCCTTATGACTTAGGAATATTATTCAATAAACGTTTTTCAGTTAACATCAAATTAGATGTTTCTTATATTTTATCTAAGTTAAGTATTGATTTCCCGATGTATCTTTTAAAATTTGATTAAAAAAAACACATCAATCGGCACCCTTCGCACATTTTAAGTTTAAAAAATAGGATTTTAATTGACTAAAATAAAAATAAATTTCGTAAGTATACGTAAGTATAGTTATATGTTTTTTACAATGTTTGTCCACGAATTTCTCGAAATCGAAAGGCATATCGAGATGATTCTATTTGATTTAAATTAGGTGTATTCTTACTTTGAGCACAGTCTAAGATTCATCAAAATCGGTTTAGTAGTTTTCGATATGTGGGTATATTATGGTACAATAATACACTAAAACTTAAGAAATAAAAAGTAATTTAAAAAATAAACTGACTGGCACCGACCTCAAAAAGGTACCTTAATGAAAGATATTATATTTTCCTTTTCAGGTGAAAAATACTTTTTGGAGTCGGTAATTTTTTTTTAGTTTTTTTTATTGTAAGTAATCCACGTTAAATTACTAAATTAATAAAACTAGGCAAAATTAATGAGTTGTCTAAGAAATAAGTATTTCAAAAGCATTATGGACTACGATCTATGCTAGAATCAGCCACTGCCACTGCCACGTATAAAAAAATGAAAAAGAAAGTCTTCCCGCCAATATGGCGAAGTCTTTATTTTTTCTTTTTTGCAATATTGCTATTTATTTTTCTCACAATCGAAGTGAAAAGCAGAGTGTATAACTCGTACTTACATAAAACCCATTTTACCCTCGACTTGACTATTCACGTCTTGATATTTACGTCTCGAGTAAAATGGTACGTTTTATGCACTTGTTGTAGAATCTACTATTTTATGTTTCCCTATCCTTACAATGTTCTAAGGCCCTAAAAAACAAAGTAATATTTCAGACTTTTGTGTAGGTCCAGGATATTAAAAGCCTACAATGTCAATAAAAAAAACTACATCCTATACTTACCTGCACCAAAATTGCAACAATACTGCCAAACACTACTGTTTCAAATTAAAATTATTTGGTAAACGCAACGTTGAGTTTTGATTAATTTAATTACTACCAATGTTACAGTCATCTTTTGTGCATAGTGTTAGTTCCAATGAAATAAGGTATAAATTTCAAGTAGGTAGCGAAAATCTATTCAAAAGTATACACATAAATCACATAATATGCCTACAAGTCTCTTTGATTTCGGGTCACGTAGACCCGAATTCACACAGGCGTGTAGGCAGCTAAACAAGTACTTACCGCATCTGCACGCTTAAGGCTTCCACACACCAGATGCGTGAGCAACACGATGCGTTGCATCTGCAGCACGCTGCGGCATAAAGCAATTCACACCGGCATCGGCGTCGCACACGCATGCAGTGCATCTGTGACGCCGTGCGTCAGCGACGCTTTGTGTTGCTTTCGGATCGCGGTTGACATTTTCTTTCAATTTGTAATTCCCTTCCTATTTTATCCCACAAAAGAGAGTTTTTATCTTGTGGATCTTATATACATTTCTATCTGCGTACTATATTAATTATATTTTCGCGTATTTCAAAATCTACCATGACAATTTGTAAATATTGACAACTGACGTGCCGCAGTCTGCGTCGCAGCTGCACGCAGACGCATACGTCACCGCGGTGTGTCCTCAATTGAGAAATCCTGTAGAATACAACGTCACAATGCCGGAGCTCGTGTGCGGCGTTGCCGTCCCGCTGTTGCGCGACCGCGCCGCGGCTGTTTCGGTTTGTATCTCGCGGACTGCCGTGCGGCTCTCGCACGCAAACGCAACGCAATGCAGCTGCGATACTGTTGGTGTGAACCTACGCGTACAAATTCATATATTACAACTCATGACGCACGCACACGCAATGCAGCACGTCTGCGTGCGTTTTTGGTGTGTGGCAGCCTTTAATCTTTGTAACTACCGGAGGAGATGCGCGGGCACACGCGGTGTGCGAGCGCATAGCAAGCCTATGCTGCGCCCAACGCTCAAGGTCGTTGGCGATTCATATCACCTTAAGAGGCTTGCGTTAGGTGGATGGATCGGGAGTCAGATGCAGAAGGCAGTACTTCTGGACACAGCCCGTATAGTGAGAAGGTTCCTGTTTCTGAATCCTTAATCATCGGTAGCCGGGACCCTGATCTTGCTACCGTTAGGGAACTGCATTTTTGTATTTTTAAATGTTATATTTTTTTGTGTTATACATTGTAAATGTTTAGAAATATAATTTTGTAAGTATTTAAAATGTAATAACTCAGCTCCCAATAATGTTCTCAAGTTCGGCGCTGTAAGTTGTCAAAGGTGAACTAAAACTCATACGACTGTTAATGGGGTCTTGTTTTGTAGGTTAATACATCAAGATTAATTAGTGCATACATCACTTTGTTCCAAATTCAGTGGTTTCCCTATAAAATGGCGAAAATATAGTGAAAATTAAAAAATTTAAACGCCTTGAAATTTGGGTAGATGTTTCTCAAAAAATATAAGACCTATAAAAATAAAATTTAAACCTTGGTAGGTAAATTAATGTAGATTAATTTTGTCATTGACAATTTTCTTCTAGATATTACAGTTTTTGTACAAAACAAGGCAAGGTAGCAAGGGACATATTTTCAATGAAAAGAGGGGGAAAGGGGGGAAATTGGTCTGCCAGCGGGCAAAATCGAGCTCAGCAGGGTCGAATTAGTCTAAAAAACCCGGTGTCAAACTGTTACATTAAATGCAAAGTCGTAAATTTCAAAAATTCTTCAAGACTACATAGGCTACTCTTGTAATATCGTGTAGTACACGCGGGCGAATCCGCGGGCGGAAAGCTATTATATTATATTATTTTAATAATATTAGTAATTATATAGTATTATAATATTGTGGACTGTAGGGAAAGGGAATGAAAGGATTGCTGGATTTGAACGGGTATAATGCAATAATATAGTAAATTAAAAAACCACAGGCACAAAGAAAAACAAAGCTAAACTCGACAACTTCACGAGATAACAACGACGTTGCTCAGCAACAAAGCATAGACTATGGCCAACCAGCCTGTCGCCCACATACTCCCCCCCGTAAGGCGAAGTCTTACAGCAGCAGAGTGTGGCAACAGGTTGGTTGGGCCTCAACAACTTCTGTGTTCAATTTAAAAAAAAACTTAACTAATTGTAAAACAATAACTAAACAACAAAAATCTAAATCAGTGAGGATTCGTAGTCGGGGTACCCGTATCACCACAAATCCTCACCAATTTCCGGACAGGACGACGTAAAGTCCCGGAAGCAGTGGCGACATCCGCTACCCGCACGATGCCATCTCTTCCGGGAAATACGGCCGCTATCCTCCCTTTAGGCCATATACCGCGAGGTGAGTTGCAGTCCGCAATCACCACTATGTCTCCTATCTTTAGGTTCTCTTCATGGCGGTTTGGGTGACGTCGTGGAGCTAGGGTTGGCAAGTACTCCCGGACCCATCTATTCCAGAAGTGGTCGGCCAACCTCATTGCTTTCCTCCAGGCCGACCTCCCTGCAAACTCGTAATCGGTCAGGGGCTCTCGAGTGTTCGGCAGGCCTGATGATGTCCCAAGAAGGAAGTGGTTGGGTGTCAAGGCAGGCTCATCTTCCGGGGCGACTGAAACGTGAGTTAGGGGCCTCGAATTTACGATATTTTCCACCTCCGCCAACAAAGTCAATAATGTCTCTTCCTTGGGTGTACGCTCCATTAAAATCACAGCCAACGATCTCTTGACAGTACCGACGAGGCGCTCCCATACGCCAGCCATAGATGGTGCGGCTGGTGGGAGAAAATGCCACTCTATTAATCTTTCAGCGGCGTAATCTGAAACGGTAGACGACGACCAAAGACGACTTATTTCACGGCTGGCCCCTATAAATGCGGTCCCATTGTCTGAATAGATCTTTTGTGGGCAACCTCTCCGGGCCATAAAACGTCGTAAGGCCATAATCGCGGAGTCTGAGGTAAGATTGTGAACCACTTCAAGGTGTATTGCCCTAGAGACCAGACACGTAAAAAGGGCTACGTAACGTTTCTCGTGCCGGCGGCCTATCGTAACGTTAATCGGTCCAAAGTAGTCCAGTCCAGTAAATGAGAATGGGCGCTGATGATGTTCCAGTCGGAAGTCGGGTAGATCGCCTGTCGGTGGGAGAACAGGGTTGGCTTTCTTTAGTCGGCATTTCAGACACGAAGCAGCGATGGAGCGTATAGTTGGCCTCAGGCGGACGATGTGATATCTTTGTCTCACCTCGTTCACTACGGTTTCGTTATGACCGTGTCCCGCCCACTCATGGAAGTAACCAATCAATAATCTTACTATAGAGCATCGCCCGTCTAACACTATCGGCGATCGCATAGACTCGGGAACCCCTTGACATGTTTTTATTCGACTATCCAATACTAGTAGTTCTTGATCATTCACAACCACCTTCATTTTTCTCAAGCGCGAGTTTGCCGGAAATGGCCGTTTGTTCTTAGCGGTCTCGATCTCAGCAGGGAAGGAGTTGGCCTGGCTTGCCTTCAACAGCTGTTCTTCGGCCTTCTTCATATCACGGGCGAGTAGCGGATGTGGCCTCTGCCGCGTCTGAAATTGACGAGATTCTTTGAGTACTCTCAAAAATTGGTGAACTCTTGCGGTAGTTCGTAAGAGACGAACCCATGAGCTGAACCGGCATACATCCGGAACTAAAATACAATTACACGAAGTTAACGTTTCATTACATTTCAGTTCCGGTACGCATGCCCCTTCAGTCTCACAGCTTTCCTCGATAGGCCACTCAGACTCTAGCAGTAACAAAAAGGATGGGCCGCTTAACCACCTACCCATGCCCTTCACTGACATGCGAGTGGCGTCGTCTGCAACGTTTAGAGCCGTAGGCACCCAACGCCACTCACCCTGAGACGTGAGTTCGGCAATTTCCCCGAGACGATTTCCAACGAAGGTCTTAAAGTCTCGCGGGTCGCGCCTAGTCCAAGAGATCACAATGCGAGAATCTGACCAAAACACCCTCCTGGTTGGCTTTTGCCTAATTTCGCTGCAGACAGTAGCGGCGAGTCGAGCTCCTAACAAGGCTGCCTGCAGCTCCAGCCTCGGTATTGTCACAGGTTTTAATGGCGCGACGCGAGTTTTACTTATGACAAAGGATGTGCTTAAATTCTCCTCACTATCAAAAAACCTCCAGTAAATACAGCACGAATAGGCCTCACTACTGGCATCGACAAAAATATGCAATTCGCGATGCAATGGGCCTGAAGAATCTACCAGGAAACATCGCGGAATAGAAAGAGAGTGAATCAGTGCGATCTGTTCGTACCACTCGCGCCACAGTATACACTCTTCCTCTGGCAAATGATCATCCCAACCAGAGACCAAGCGCCATGTTCTTTGAAAAAGTATTTTGCCCTTAGTGATAATAGGAGCTAAAAAGCCTAAGGGATCGTATACCCTCATCAGATCTCGCAGAACTTGGCGTTTAGTAAATGATTTTAATGATGGAGGAGACAAATCTACATTAAAAGAAAACGTGTCATTGTGTGGGTTCCAAACGAGGCCTAAGACTCGAACTGTCGCGCTACCAAGATCTAAGTCAACATTTGAAAACCCCTGTTTGATTAGGTCAGGAGGAATATGGGAAAGAGCTTCAGGTTTGTTTGAAACCCATTCCCTCATTTGGAAGCCACACAGTGAATGTACGTAAAAAACATCAGCTGCAAGCCTAGCTGCGCTTTCTACAGAGTCAGCGCTTCCCAAATAATCATCCATGTAATGATCTTCAATAATGGCCCGGGCAGCCTCAGGATAGTCACCGCTAAACTCTTCAGCGTTTTTATTTTTGACATAAATTGCCGTGAAAGGAGAGGACGAGGCTCCAAAGATGAGTGAGGACATCCTGAACTCCGTTACTCGCGTCCCTGGCCCGTCAGAAAACCAAAGGTACCGTTGACAGTCGCGATCGGCTTCCCTTATCTTTATCTGGGGAAACATTTCACGTATGTCACCAGCGATTGCCACCTGCCCTTCCCGAAAGCGAAGAAGTATTCCTATCAAAGACTGCAAAAGATCGGGACCAGGAAGAAGTAACGAGTTCAAGCTGACCCCACAGGATTGCGCAGCGGCATCATGTACTATCCTGAGTTTGCCCGGCTTATGCGGATGAGTGACGCCAAAGTGTGGCAGATACCAGCGTCGTGACTCACTGGTTGATTTAATACCCGCACACGGCTCCGCATAATCTTTCTCTACATAAGCCTCAATATTCAACTTATAGAGATCCATATAAGATTTATCTTTTATGAATCTCTTCTCTAGACTCTTAAGGCGAGTTATGGCGTGGTTAAAGCTGTTTGGAACGAATGGTTCGTCCTCCCGCCACGGTAAACCTACCTCGAACCTACCATTGGGAAGACGCGTAATGGTCTCATCTAAAATGGTCAGCGCGCGCTTTTCTGCCGCACTGTATGGCTCTGTGGGTTTGATGCCTAAATTTTCCAAAGAGTAATGTTCCTTTATCAACAAATCAAGGTCTTCATCTTTGGATGACACTGTACAGTGGTTAACTGAGACCAAAGGATTCGAAAATTTGTTTAATGAACCGTAAAGTGCCCATCCGAGTGCTGTTTGCACCGCAGCCGGCTCTGCGCGCCTGCCAAGCCTATTTTCTTTAGCGATAAGCAAATGCCAGTCACAAATACCAATAACGACCTTAGGAGATCCATTAACGTATGTGAGCTGATCGATGATATCATTCAAGTGCTGAAAGCCTTTGATGTCTCCCGCGTCAATCGACTGCGGTGAGAGGGACAAGTTTGAAATGGCACGCGCATTAGCGATCTCAAAAACCTCTGAACAGTTTCGTCCGCTAATAGCAAAATGGACTATTTTTGACCTAACTCCACCCCGGTTACCAGTAATATTCTCTATACTAACTCGGTCTTCGTGGCCAGACAAACCTAATTCATCGGCAAGAGCGAAGTCAATCATGGACACCGTGGCCCCGTCATCCAAGAGAGCGAAAGTTTCGCGATTTGCTTTCGGCCCCGAGACTACGACTGGCACGATTTTCAAAAAAATTCGACCTCTTTCTTGCATAGAAATTAAATTATTTTTTAACGTTTCAACCTCTTTTGAATTTGGCTTTTCTATTTCTAAATGACTTTGATTTGATGACACGTCCGACACTGACACTGACTTTGGTTTGTTTACATTAGCATTTGACGTTTGTAAAATTTGTTCGGTCAACAAAGTTGGGTCGTGTAAAAGTGAGTGATGGTGACTACCGCAATTCCCGCATCTAGATCGACATAAACGCCAATCGTGCCTACTGCGTTTTAAGCACTTAACGCAGATCTTTGCATCCCGCACCCAAGATAGGCGTTCTCCTACTTGCAAGTCAGCAAACTTGGAGCATGATCGCACACTGTGATCGAGCTCCCCGCAAAAGGAGCAAGGACTCACAACCACGGAGGGGATTGGGTCGCATTTCGCCGCGTTACAAACAGCCTTTTTAGTTTGTGCCGGCCGCGTCGAAGTGGCAAATGTCGGCCGATTCGCGGCTGAAATAAATGGAATACGGAATGGTACAACCGGGCGGACTGCAGACAGTAAGGTTCGCTCCCCGGCCGGCGGCGCCGCAGCACCGGTGGACTCATCACACGGGGCGTAGCGCACCCTTTTGCTTGCTTCGCACTCCAGGAACTCTGCCATCAGTTCAAGCCTAGGGCGCCCGTCGTGATGAACATGGGCGTAATCTAGCCACTTTTCCTGTAACAATGGTGTTAATTTAGAATGTATACAGCAAAATAAATCTGGCGAAAACAAAAAGTCTTTTTTATTTAATATAGTCATTACGGCGATAGAGCTCTTTATCTTAGTTGATAGCATTATGATTTCTTTGGCGCTTTTTCCTAGTCGTGGCATTCCTCGAATGGAACGGATGTCATTCATGATGATCTGCTCGGGCTGAGCATAGTACTGCTCGAGCGTACGGACGACATCCTCAGGATCACTACTGACTAAGAGAATTGAACCTACTAATTCTCGAGCTTCCCCCTGGAGGGCAGTCTGCAATCTCGAAACATTCTCGACGGCTGTATAAGACTCCTTAGTATGCTCAAAGGATTTTTTAAATAAAAGCCACTCCCTGAAGTCACCTTTAAAAATGGGTAGGGGGACGGAAACCCCCTGCTTCCGAGTCGCTAGTGATATTAACTGTGACACATCCAGTGTGACAGTTTGCGAATGTGGCGTATTATTCGGGGCTGCCGCGGCTGCGGGCGGAGCGATCGTGGATGGCTCTGCATGCGCCGTCGTCGAGATATATGGTGGGTTGGTTACCTTGTTTGAACATGGGCCTTTTAGGCACTCTTGCTGCTTTACCCATGCAGTGGTGTAGGCGGAGGAGGAGTGGCGCAGAGAACGATGTGATGTCCGTCCCTCTGACCCAGAATGAGCAAGCTCCGCCTCGTACTCGGCGCGAGCCGCCTCTTCCTCTGCCTCGGCGACTTTGCAGGCTGCGTCTTCCCGCAACTTGGCAATGTCAGCGAGTCTCCGCCGGTACTCCGCTTCCGCAGATTTCCGACGGGCTAGTGTTGAGGACCTGGAAATCACAGAGTTGTTGTCCCCTTCCCCCCGGCGAACGGTATTGGAGAAAGTCTCCTCCGGGACAATGGGGTCTGCCGGTAAGTTCTCTTCGAGAACAATGTTGGAAACGCTTTGACGTTCCTCCGGCACTCGAACGTCTGAAATTTCAGGTGCTCTGCCTGTGGCTTTTGACCGCGATCGGGTTTGCATAGTGAAAAAAATTTGGAAAAAAGGAGTAAAAACTTTATTTAAGACGGGATGAAGGACCAGTATGTGGACTGTAGGGAAAGGGAATGAAAGGATTGCTGGATTTGAACGGGTATAATGCAATAATATAGTAAATTAAAAAACCACAGGCACAAAGAAAAACAAAGCTAAACTCGACAACTTCACGAGATAACAACGACGTTGCTCAGCAACAAAGCATAGACTATGGCCAACCAGCCTGTCGCCCACAAATATAATATATAATTATATAGTTATATTATTTAGTTACTCTGTCGGTCTGTGTGTTCTGAATCAAGCTTAAAATGCTGAACGATTTGAATGAAATTTAGTACAGAGATAGTCTAGAGCTTGAGAAAGAAAATAGGCTACTTTTGAATGCGAAAAAAGGGCTGTAAGGGGTTGAAATAGGGGATGAAAGTATGCATAGAAATAACGTCATTTTTAAAGCTTGAAACTTATTTTTTAGGCTTTTGATTAGATATAATATAGCAATTAGCATAATTTCCCTATCATAAATGTTTGATAAAGTTATAACGTGTTAAGTAACACCACCTCGATTGGTTTAAAAATAATAGAATAACATGGTGCGGTCGATTCCACCATGTGGCATAGTCGTAGGACGCCCCCTAGGGCGTCCAATGACTATGCCACATGGTGGCATAGACCGCACCAAATACTATAGATAGATTTTTTATTGAAATAGGACTTTATTTTATTTAAATAACAATACGAACTGCATTTAAAGATTTTTTAAATAACAGCATGTCCAAACGGAGAATCAAACCAGCGCCAAATCATTCTAAAATGTTTAAACCAATCGAGGTGGTGTAACTTAACACATTATCAAACACTTATGATAGGGAAATTAGGTATAATTGCTCCAATCTTCACTCATAAGTAATACATTGAAATATTAAAGTTTTGAGCACGACAGCCACAGAAAAGGCCTGTCCACAGCCTGTCCATAACGCTGCACAAACTTGTTATGTTAAATTTCGTAGTCTTCCTTTTATTTAAGATGCTATGTTACTTAGAAGAAATGCTTAGGTATATAATCGAGCCTTTCCATCGGTACAATAATTTTTTTTTAAGTATTTTTTTTTACATTCAGTGGGTTCGATTCCCAGTTAAGACAGGTGATTATTCAAAACTCTTTGAATGCAGGTCGTTTTCTTTTTTAAATAAAAACAAAGTCTTCTTTCAGTAAAACTTTATATCTTCAATATTTAAGGTACTTTCTCTTCATGTGACATAGTTTGGGATTGTGAAAAATAAATATAAGTAGGGCAGAGGTACCCTTTGTGACCACTTTAAGGATTTTTTGACTTTTAAGCACTAAGTGCTAAATGGTCTTAGGTATTAAAACACACAAATTATATCTTAAATTATAGATAATTTATCTGCCTTTAAAGGTAAATTTTTCAAATTTATAAAAGTGAAATAGTTTTTTTTATATTACACACAATGTGTGAGAGGTGCCAAATGTACCGGTTTTGGCCACTTACTGATAGTAAAACTTTTGTAAGTATTGCAAAAAATCAAAACCAAACCCAGGTTAAATCAATATATTCTAATGCGCTAGAAACCAGTCAATTGCAAAATAACAATTTAATTGTAAAAAACAAAGTTTTATAAAGTATTTCATCCAAAACAAATTTCTTAAGATTTTCATACAAAACATTTTTTCAAACAGAAAATGGAATTTATTGAAAAAAAATCTTATGACATAAGGAATTCTAACGGTTGTTATTATTACCTTAAAATACCTTATTTTAATTGCCTTGATCAAAAATGGCTAAAAGTTGTTTAAAAAACTTTTAGAGCAAAAAGTGGCCAGAACCGGTACAGTGGCCAAAACCGGTACGCCTGCCCTATGTAGCTTTCTTCCGCAAATAATCATTTATTTATTTATTTATTTTACTTTAATTATAACGGTTTACCAATTACAATAATTAAAGAACACACACTAGGTAATTAAAAACAAAAAAAAAACAAAACATTCAAACAACAAAAGTAACCAATTGTCACATTTCATTCAAAAACATTCTCACAAAAACGCAAACATTCCGACAAAATTACCTGCCATCCATCCGCAAACAGGTCAAATTCAGGGTTGTCAGCAAGGAGAGAGTTGAGCGCGGAAAGGGAGCGCGGTATGGGCGAGTTTGCACGAGCCACGGTACGGCACGGTGGCGGAACAAGCAGCTGATGCCGTCTACTGCGATGGAAATTATTAGGTGCAAAGAGTCTACACAGTTCATCATGCAAGTCGGAGGCATCTATTTTACCTCTAAGAATTTTGCACATAAACACGAGTTGGTGCCTCATTCGCCTAACTTCCAAGGAGTTGTATCCAAGACTTCCTAGAAGAAATTTAGTCGGGTACATAAAGGGGTAGTACCCATTCATACGTTTGTACAAAAATCTGAGAAAAGCTTTCTGTACCTTCTCTAACATAAGAACATACGAGTGTTCATGAGGATTCCACACACACATAGAACTCTCCAACTTACTGCGCACCAAGGCAGTGAAAATAAGTTTTATGGCTGGGACACTTTCAAAATCTTTGGAGTTTCTAAGGACAAATCCCAAACGCCGATAAGATTCTTTTGCTAGAGTTATTATATGGTCATGAAACGTTAACTTTCTGTCAAAAACTACACCCAAGTCCTTTATGTTAGTGAGTTCACGTATTGTTTGACCGTTGATGTTGTAGTTGAAAGTTACCGGGTGCCGAATCCTCCTAAAAGTCATCGCATGACATTTATCCGCATTAAATTTCATACCATTGACCAAACTCCATTGGTATATCGCATCGACATCACTCTGTAACCTTACACAATCATCCACTGACTTGACCTCTAGGTAGAGTTTAAGGTCGTCAGCATACAAAAGACAACGCGCGAAATTGAGAACTGTAGGGAGATCATTCACCATTAGCAGAAACAAGATAGGACCAAGAATGGACCCTTGACTTACGCCAGAACGCGTGTGATAGGACCGAGACTCGTACAAACCCAGTTTGACATATTGTTGACGGTCTCGAAGATAGTCTGCAAGTAGAAGAAGAAGAGTTGGGCTGAAACCTATTTTCGCAAGCTTTGCCAGCAAAAGGTCATTATCAACCCTATCGAACGCCTTCCGGAAGTCGAAATAAAGAACATCTACTTGGTAACCGCGATCCAAACTAATCGAAATGAAATCCACTACAGTTAACAAATTAGTTTCAACTGATCTTTTCGGTCTAAATCCATGCTGTTCATTGCAGAGAAACGTATTTACTTGGGCAAAGATTTGTTCTAGGAGAACACTTTCCAATACTTTAGCTGGTGCGGAGAGAACTGCTATTGGGCGGAAGTCTTCAACTTTCGACTTGTCCGACCCCTTTGGTATTGGACTAACCCTAGTCAATTTCCATTGTGGTGGATATTTACCCGTTGATAAAGCAATATTGAATATGTGACAAAGGGGGATGCAGAGATATTTCTTTGCCTCTTTAATAATTGTTGATGGAACGCTATCTGGCCCAACAGCACTGCCAGGCTTCAACCTGTTGATGCCATGCAAAACATCTTCGGTCGTGAAAGGACTAATACCAACATAATTGCTGTCACAACTATTGTCAGCATTATAGGATCTATTTATATCGAGCGAAGGAATATTCGTTAAGAACACACTAGAGAAGAAGTTAGCGAAAGCTTCTGCTGCTTCAACGCCTGAAAGCATCTGATCATTAGACTTGATACTGGGTTCAAAGCCACCCTTACTACGCAGACTAGAAATATGACGCCAAAATTCATTCGGATTGTCCTGTATGTTTTGTTCAATACGTCTCATATAGAAGTGATAGGCTAAAGAAATTCGAGATTTTAGGTCAGCTCGTAGGTTAGAAAAATGCTGATATGTCATTTCACATCTTGATCTTTTCCACGACGAATGCAGTTTAGATTTCCGCTGTACATCCCTTACTATGTCTGCAGTGAACCAAACAGGATAACGCCTACCAGTACGTTTAGTGCGCTTCTTTTTGGGAATACATTCGTCAAAATAACCGTACAGAACTTTATAGAAAAGGTTTGTTGCATTAGTTACGTCTTCAGTCTCCAAAATTGGATCCCAAGAAGTTTCTGCAATCAACTCAAATAAGCGAATATAATCACACTTTTGGAAGTTCCAATCTTTTGAGGGATCAATATTAGTTGGTTTTAAGGTGCTTGTTGCATGAGGACCTGTGTCGGTTGTAACCTCGATGTCCAATGGCGGGTGATACGCGTCGGGGGAAACTATTCCATCTGTCGCGACAACTCGTACATCGCGTACAACATCCCTCTCCTGTACCAACACCACATCTAACATACCTCCATACATATTTTCCACAACATTTCTCTCTACCAAACTACAATACGATAAAAAATAACAAAAATAATTATTAATGCTAACAGATGCACTGTTTAAATTAAAATCACCTAATACTATTACAGGTCCTTTTATCTTTATAACATTTTCCTCAATTTTACAAAACAGTTTCATAAAGTCACCATCACTAGCTCTTGGATTAATGTAGGCTACACAGATGTAGAAGCTACGACCATGCCATGTGAAAACGGCCCAAAGATCTTCTCCGGTATCCGTTTCCAAGTCACGCAGTCGATGCAAAACTACAGGAGCCCTCGCAACGAGTGCAACGCCACCACATCGTGTGGCTCTGTCTCTTCGAAGTAATCATAAAACTTGCACCTTCACCGATCACACTACTCTACACGTGTTTCGCCCCAACCCGGGGCATCCTCAGGAGATGTTTGTCCGTATGCAATCCAGCACCGAATGAATGAATTCGATAGTTAGGGACTTCCACCAAGTGACGCCTGATTCAATCAAATAGTTTTGGGACGCCCTGGATATATTATTATTATTATAATATTATAAATGTGAAAGTTTAGATGTTTGGATGTTTAGATGTTAAGATGTTTGGATGTTTGTTACTCAGTCTCGCCAAAATGACTAAACGGATTTGGCTGAAATTTGGGACTCAGATACTTTGTAGCCTGTAGAGGAACATAGGTTACTTTTTATCTCGGAAAAATATCATATTATCGCGGGTTAACGTCGTGTAGTCCACACGGGCGAAGCCTGGGGCGGAAAGCTTAAACCTTATAAGGGTTCGCTATGTGGAATATTTATATATATATATGTAGTTTAGCTGCACCACTGCACTAAATTATAGGTGCGCTTAAAAATGGGTGCGCTATGAAAAATACCTCGCTTTAACTCCACGTTTTAGGACAAACAGTCAGAAGGAAAACCATTTAGGTGCGCTAACAAAAAAATTACTTACCTCAAAAAGGTGCGGTTTGAGGATTGATTGGAGGATTAGATTGGTATAAAAATGAAAACCAGGTAGGTTCAATTTTCGTAGATAAAAAAATACGATATTTTTTTTAAATATGTCTGGACAGGAAAATTTTAGCCAACCCACTCCCGATATAGGTACATATTATTTAGCGTATCTTAAATTGATTAAAAACACATTTCATCCATTAAACAGATGGGTGAAGGTCGATCCTTATTCGTATCGTAGACCTAGTAGTTTTCATACATTTTATATGAACGCCGAAGCTGGTAATCATCAGTTGTTTCTTCTTCTAGCTTCAAGTGGCGGCGTATTGTAGCTCGTGTGGGGGACGGTAAATTAGGTGCGCTTAAAAATTGGTGCGCAATGAGGAATACCTAGATTTTTCGTCGTAAACAGTGTGATAGGAATTTTCCTCTCTCTATCTTTACGGTCCAAACTTCTAGTTGCGCGTCACATTATGAATATTTTACAATATGTTGTATCTTTCTTAACAAGCCTAACTTTTTGAATTATGAATTTCTAGTACTTCTGCGTAATATCGACGGATCATCAGGTTTGCAAGTTCACAAATTTGATGCTCCAGTCAATTTAAAACTTTAACTGGCTACCCGTTTGGTTCAGAATCGATTGAGGAAAATTGCAGAAATTTTCATATTGTTTGAGACCACAATGCCGCCGACTGTACTTATCAGGAAGTTCTTAAATGTAAGTTGACGACAGAAAAGTCTAGTCTCTTCCACTGTTGCTCGCGGTACCTTCACTTCACAATGAATTTAGTTCAGATAATTATAATGATGCATATTGTCAAATCATACGCTTATGTCGAGAATAATGTTACGATTGAAACAACTTCTACGCCATTTCATATAAGTGGTTACAAATATCTGGATGACGTGGTATATGGTTTGAAATCTCAGAATTGGACCGATGAAGAGTTACCGTGTTTAAATGCAACTTTACATTGGATTACAAACTTGCAGAACTTCACAACATGGGCTGTTTGGGGTGAGTTTTTACTTATATATTTGGACCATCTAGCAAAATTAATAAAAAATAATATTACATCATAAAAAAAAATATTTTGAAAGTATCCGAAAATTAAATTACAAATAAAATGTCAAAATACAAATTTAAAATACATAATATACGAACTAGGTATATATTTTTAAAATAAAAAGAGTTAGATGATGGCGGATTCGGTAATTATTGTAGTACTGAAGTATTTTTTGTGTTTATAAGATCGGGTTAAACTTTTACAATTTTTTGTTGAACGTTGTTAACGTTTGATCTATACAGGGTAGAAAATAATAACTCTGGGGTAAAACTACCTTAAATCTTTTTCACACAGCATGCTCGATATTGCCCAATTTTACAATATCATGCAAAGCTCACCTAAAGGCCTAAAGTAAGTCATTATGGCTGTAAGAATTTCACCGGGTTGTACTAAATTTCATTATTAACCAGCGGTTTATTATGAGATGCAGTACCATATTATGACCCGCCGGTTAATAATGAGATTTGCTTTCGTATGAAAAATTGTTTCATAGAGACCAACTTATTTGAAAATCGAACTGGCCACTACAAGCCAAAAAGTAACAGCAACAAGCAAGCAACAAAAAGTAAAACAAAAGCCGCGAGTATTGCATAACGCTACAGTATTAGCAGCAGGAGGAAGTTGAAAAGGTACCTACCTACTTTAAGTTTTAATAAAACGTTGTTTCTAGTAAGTAGCCTTGCTTTTTATTGACTCGCAAAAGGTGAGAAAAGTAGAGTATTCCCCTTTGGCATAAAGCTGTTTTCGTCCTGGGCAAGCTTGAATCCCTCGCTGTTCTCAGGACTGCGTTTTAATAAACAACCTCGCTACGCTCGGGAGTTGAATCTAGAGTCCCTCATTTGCTCAGGATTCCATATATATGTGACATAAAACAATGCTTTATCCCCTCGGTGTATAATCTACTATTAGATAGCTTCGATCAACAATAGTACTAGATGAAGGCTCACGAACTAAATCAAAACTTTATATGGCCCGACTGACTTTTTTTTAAACGGAGAAATAAGGTTACGAATCTTACGATCTTACATTATAAATGACGTGTGTGTAATATATGATATTACAACATTTCGTATAATACTCACAAAATATAACAATACATTACATAATATCATTTCATATAACGTTCATTTTGTATAATCAACGAATAATATAAATTCAAAATATATAATTTTAAACCGTATAATGAACATTTGATATACTTAACACTTACATTGTATAATATTTAAAACACATAATGGTTATATAACATAAAATCATTTCATATAACGTTCATTTAGTATAATCAACGAATAACTATTTCTGGCGCTTCGCCGGCCGCTGCCGCGGCACGCTCGCTTCGCTCGCTCGGCTCACGCTTTGTTTTGTCCACAGTAATTCTAACCTAACCTAACCTATCATCAATTGTTTTGTCACCGTTGTGGCTTTTTATGGCGGGGGCCTTGCCCCCCGAGCCCCCCTTTTGAGAGCACTGTACCCCCCGTTCCCCCTGCTCCTTTACCTACCCTATACAATTAATTGACTAATTGATGATTATATAAAATGAAATTATTACATATGATGATTATATGAAACAAAATTATATCAAATGACCGTTATAGCAAATGTGTTTTATATACCTACTTAAAATATTTTTATATAAAATGAGCTTTATGTTAAATTATATTATATAAAATGATGATTATATGAAATAAACATTATATGAAATGAAATTAGTTGAAGTGTTGTTATAACAAACGTTTATTATGTCATATGAACGTTATTGAAATGAAATTACACCAAATGAAATTATATCATTCATTACGCACCCATAAATGACAGGTACCATTCCAAGTTTGAAATACCTTATTATTATTGACACTGTCAAAATAATCTACTTATAAATATACACTCAAGTGGGCGTGTAACGCTCGGCCATGCATGTTACCCAACTATGTATCTGAACTAGGTGTTATTGATTGTTGATCGAAAATAGAATAGATTATTTTATTAAACAAAACTGCGTTCATACTTTTTTTCCATAAAAAAAATCAATATTGACTCGGTTCGACATGGAACCCACGATCTTTCATTGATTTCTATAATTTAATTTATCATGTTTGATGAAGAGATTTAATTCTTATGATTGCCCCCATCGATTGATAGGATAAATCTACAGACTGTTTTTTTTTTCGAATATTTAAAAATATATAAGTACTGAAAAAAATTACAACTGCTGTTTTGTTTCTTTTTACAAATAAAATAAAATGAAATAAATTAATTCTAAAATAATTCTTAAAGTAAAATAAGCTTACTAAAGGATTTAAGACAGTTTTCCTCCAGGGAATTTTTCCTCCTTTCTAAATATTTTCCACCATGTAGGTATATTCGTATCGTAGCAACTTCTGCTATGCATATTAGCAAGTTTTAAAAACCTACGGACAACAAACGAACATTACTTAGTTGTCGTGGCAATATTGAAGTTAGCAGTTAGGTACATTCCCACGCATTCATGTCTGTTCCGGCACAAAGTAAGTACGCAGCGCGGTTCCGGTGACAGCCGTAACGGGGAAGCCACTTGCAGTACAAAATTTACTTTATTTTGTGGTTCCGGTGACAGCCGTGACAGAGAAACCACTTGCATTTGCTGTCAATTTTTTTTTCCGAAGGTTATCACCACGGACGGCCATTATGATAGAGTTTTATTTTTAACTTTCTAAGTTTACTATGGCATAAAGTGTGTCATTAATGAGTGTACAGATAAAATCCTATTCCATCCATGTCCATGTAATGTGCATGTCTAAAATCCAAAAAGTTCTTAATTGAATATTATTTTGTCACTGTAAAGTAATGCACTTATGTACGCTTAATAACATAATATTTATACCACATTTTTAAACAGAATGGGATTCTTTATCTTCACAACCAGTGGGGCTGTTATCCGGAAACCTTTATAACTTGGGTAATTTCGACCAATGTATGACATCGCCGTGGAAGACCCATCATCCAGAGATAAAGTCGCAATACTGCCTCGCAAATATAGAGTTCCACAGCGATAGTAATGAAACGAAAAGATGGGATGAAATAGAAGCTTATGGGAATGCAATGGAGATGGTTATGGCAAGTAGTCATTTTGTTTATACTATTTTTATTCGATTTATTCCATTCTACTACCAAAAACGGTATCAATACACCAATGGTATTTTTAGTATCGTTATTTGTTTAACAAAATACCATTGGTATTAGTTTTTGGTATTAGAAAGGAATAGATCATTTGGTTACCTAATGAATCGCATAACGTTTTTCGCCATAAACATGAAACGCATCGTGTTGAAAAAGGCATAATCATCGAAAGGCATAATTTCAATAAGCATAAAATATATAAACGCATAACTTTTTAAATGTCATAATACTTAAAAGCATAATTTAAACGGGATACTACGTTGGACAAGGTGGACCGACGATCTGGTCAAGGTCGCGGGATGCCGCTGAATGCGGGCAGCGCAGGACTGATCGTTGTGGAGATCCTTGGGGGAGGCCTATGCCCAGCAGTGGGCGTCGTTTGGCTGACATGATGTATACGTTCATTTATTTTGAAGTTTTAATAGCTTTAATCGTTCGTATTGCGGTAAGCTACCCAACTAGCAAAATACGATTTTATAATTATCCTAGAACCATATTTTATCAGGACTATATAGGATTTATAACCAGTTATAAGTCCGGAAAAGGGCCCACTTTATAAGTCTATTTGCACTTGTAGGGTCTTTATAATGGTCCGTGAATATGCCATTTACGCCAACAGTGGTCCTAGTTAAGAGCCACATCAACCCAAACAGACTTGCGGTATCTACTATTAGTGTCTTACAGTATAAAATGAGACTATTAAGCTCTCGGCAAATTCTTTTGTAAGTTTATTTCTGGCAAGTCGCGAGATGCAAACTAAATCGTCACGAAGTGGTTCTGTTTAATTAAAACAGGTTGAAAAATAAGTAATGGGGAGAGTAATACATTATCTCTTCTAGAGGAGGTGACCTATAAATTATTGTGTTGTTGAATTTTGTGTGAAACCCTATCACGTTTATAGTAAAAATTTTAACGCGCCTCATAAATTTTGCAATTTGACATATTAATATTTATTAATTATTTTAAGAAATACCCGAGGCAGCTGTCATTTTTGCAGCTGGCATTTAGAAATGCTTTATAATGCTGTTACAGGATATTTAGTTTTATAAAGGCATGTGTCAAAACCGAAGAAATCGCCATGTTTTTTTTACTTATAATGGCCATTTAATGTTATCCTATAATCGCTTTTAAGCCTAAGTAATAGGTGTAATTAGTCCTGAGTGTATTTGCTCCTAACATTAGCTCTTATAAGAGCAGTGAGACTATAACAGCACGCAGATGTTCTCTTTTAAACGCCTACAAGTCAAAGTAATCGGAGTAATTACTCCTCAGTTTTATAGGAGTATATACTCCTAGTATAGGCTCTTATAGGAGTCTACGATTATAATGGCATGAATATGTCCTCTTATAGGCACTTATAAGTCTATGTTACTAAACTAGTTACTCCTCAGTGCAATTACTCTTGAGTTATGCTTGTATAGGAGTCTTGAGCCTGTAATGGTCAGGGAAAATGATCTTATAGTCGTTTACAAGGTAAAATTATAGTAGTAAATGTACTCCAGTAAAAACAGCATTTGCTAATGCTGTTACAAGCGCAGTCGGTAAATTTGGAGCCACTTTAGGAGGCTTACAAGTCCACATAGACTTATAAAAACGCGTTCCAGGATAATTTTGCTTGTTACATTGTAGATTTTAACATGTTTGGGCTGCTGGCAGTAATATCGGTTGATCTGGAATCCAGATCATCAGGATACTTGATAATCTTGATCGTGCATGTCTACGGGAAAAATAAAACAACTATGCGACTAGAGATGCAGATTTTACTGAAAACAACGCCTTCGATAATATGGGATCTGAATTGAACCTAAGACGATGGTCTTAGGCGATTCGACTACTGACTGCTACGCGCTCCGTAGCGTAGCGCGCGGTCGTAGAGTAAGCAAGTTACTACACTGAAAAGGCGACGCGGGGCTGAATCACACTATGCCGCCTAGTGCTCCGCGGCTGGTTTCGTCGTCGCCTTTGAGCCTGGCCACACGCGGACCTTGATGATTTCATATGACATGGTGCACCGTCCAGCATAATCTGACCTTGGTTTTGTTCATAGGTATCATAGGTGAATTGTAACTGCTGTTTACTGCTGCGGTCGGGTTCGAAATCATGATAGCGACATGACGTCGCAGCGTGAAGCCGCGAAGTGAAGCCCGCATCCAACTCGTACCTTTACCACAGTAATAAATATAAATATAAGCATAACTATATAATGTACTATACAAACTAGTTTTCCCTAGGCCAAATCAGTTCAGTTCATCATCTTTTAGGCGATATGATGAACCGGGATTGTTTCACAAAAAAAATAACCACAATATTAAATGGGTTCGCTTCGCCTTCCCATCAATTTCTTACCTATCACGTGTTCTACAGAACTTCCGAGGCAAACTCGCTCTCTGAAATGTCAACGTGATGAACTGATTTGGTCTAGGAAAAACTAGTTTGTCCTAAAATCGGGTTTGGCCGGTAACATATACCTATATACTGTGCCTTTACCGTCTCCGCACACGAGCCACAAACGCCGCCACTTGAAGTTAGAAGAAGAAACAAGTGACGACTTCTGGCGTCGGCGTTCATATAAAATGTATGAAAACTACAGGAAATAGGGCGGTGGCGGCAGCGTTTTGTAGTTGTGGTCGGAGGCCCGTGTGCTGTCAGGCTTAGTGTCTCGACTTTCGGCACTCGAAGTGGCTACGTGGCTCGAGTATGTCAGTTTTGCACACTTAACATACTACCAGCATTCTTTATGAATGCCTGCGGTATAGACAATGTTCAAGCAAAAGCGATAAACCAATGATAAGATTTTCCATTTTCAGCACAAAACTGACCATATTCGAAAATCAACGCGTTTCGCTTGGGGTGTGTGTGTGCCTTCTATCTGCCAACGCAAGTCTGTGGAACGATTCGTAAAAGTACTGTTGGCACGAAGTCACCTTGGCACAACAGGCTTGCGCCCGAGCATCAGCGTCAATGAGGCTTGCCAGAAACCTGACGAGGTTAAGAAAACTGATGCAGCTTTTCATGCATACATGTGAGTCTAAACTGCCGAGACAAATTAAGTTAAATAAAACTACAAGATTATCTGTAAACATTGTTTTTTGAAATCATTTTTAAAAATTTAAAATGCACTTTAGTAAGTATAGGGAGAAAATAGGTACAGAAAAAAACCACTAGCCTCGCAAGTAGAAATCCGGTCCAGTCACTATTCATCTTTGGTTAACAAGACGTTTAATTTGAATTTCATATAACTCACTCTTGCAGGGCATTTGTTATAATGATGTTTGCTTTAACCATCGTCTGCACATTTCTAAGTAACCGATGTAATAATGGTAAGTATAGAAAGTTTAGTTACCTATCATTAGATTACAATAGCAGAGAACTTTATTGTTATGTTACCTTTTTAACGAATTTCGCAAAACCTGATATCAGTTTGTTTAGAATCAGAAGCGGCTAAGCGTGGCTAAGCTGCATCACGGATCGCGAGTCATTCTAAAGCCTCAATTATAACTTAGCCCGTGTGGTGTGTCGCAGAGCCGCCCCGCGCAGATCGGTTTGATATAGTTTCAAAATTTAATGTGTATGAAAAGCGAATTTCAGCCCACCGTGCGTCACGTAAGGTACTTACCTTACGTGACGCGGGACTTCCCGTCACCCTCGATTTTTACACCACGCAACGTTCCGTCACGTAGCGCGTTCTAAGTATAGGTAATTGCAGCTTCATTTGCAAGGTTGCAAGAAACCCAAAAACAACCAATTTTTTCTTAAAAAATCAAAGAACATCATAACAATTCGTATTTAAATTTTTATTACAAATAAAAACAAATTGGTCTCTTCGATCAAGTTCCTAAGCTTCGATCAATCAATACTACTAGTTAACGCCTCACGATCTAAAACAAACCCAAATACGGCACCGAAAGACTTTGTTTTAAACGGAAAGAAGGATGGATGATAGCGATGATACAATAAGAGCGCAACTTTCCAGTGCGCTTTTATTCTTATTCGCCGTTTTTGACACTCCAACATAAATAGCATTTAAACAGATGTGAAAAAAACTAACATTTAGTAGCGCGGGAGCGAGACCGATTTTGCCGATTACGCAAAAAAAACACAAATTCACTTCGTATTTAAAAACTATAGCGATTTTGAAAAATGCTTCTATACGATCCTAAATATTATTGGTTTGCACTAATTAAACCAATTTTCAATAGTATATGTATCCCCATTTAAGAATAATCTTGATATTTCTTATTTTTTTGAGGTATTTTCGAAAATAAAAAGTGTGGAGCCAAAATCATAAAATCATGTTTCTGAAACTAAACGATTCTAGTTTAAGGTATGAAGAAATATATATCTGATTACCAGATTTATAACAACTCTAACCGTCCTATAGTTTTATATCAAAGAGTCTATACTTTATCCGAGTAGCGCCTTAAACAGTTGTGATGGGCCAATCAATTAATTATGTTGTTAATATTTTAGATGCACGCAAGTTCGTCAGAAAATATCCAGAATTCTACACAAACTTATTTTATATATTTCATAAAATATACAACTTTTTTATCACTTAGATAAAAAAACTATTGCTCAATTAAACTTTTTTGATTTTTAGCGAATGGATTCTGCAAGGCATTTTGTATTAAAAGAAACTCAAGAAATCTTTTAAAACTCAGTAAAGATGGGCTTGAGTCGATAAATGGTATCCGATTCCTTACAATGTTTCTCATTGTGATGTGTCATATTACTGCTTCCACCGTAATTGGGCCACTAAGTAATGGAGTAAAAATCGATGTAAGTATGAAACTAATCCTCTACAAGGTGGACCGACGATCTAGTCAAGGTCGCGGGAAGTCGCTGGATACGGGCAGCGCAGGGCCGATCGTTGTGGAGTTCCTTGAGGGAGGCCTAAGCCCAGCAGTGGGCGTCGTTCGCCTGACATGATGATGATGATGAATCTTAACCCAGGGGGCTACCGGCAAAAAAATATGGATATGATATATGAGCCTAATATGGGCTTCAAATGTCAAACGAAGCCCATGCTCATAGTATAGTATTATATTATCTGTGCTATACCCATAATTTTTAGCCAGTAGACCCCCTGTCCTTTAGGCCCCATATACGGTACGATTAATCTGTCCGATCCGTCGTTTAACACCGATCGAAACGACGAATCGAACGTGTATGTCAAGATCGTGAACGATTTACTTAATCGAAGACGATTTCGATCGATCGTAACGATGCATCTTACCGTATATGGGGGCCTTTTCATTACGAAACTTAACAATCGACTAGTACGACGCCAGTCGCTGAAACCTGTCATTTGTATCCAGTGACATCTCGAATACTGGTTGTAAAGTACGGCCGCGGAAAGGCCGCGGAGCACGAAGAATCTTGTACAATGACCAGTTATTTAAGGCGATGATTCCCGACCGAAATAGGCACGCTATAGCTTGCTCGGCCTTGGGATACACTTCACGCGGACGCAGCGGCAGCCGGCAGTGAACTGTGAACTCGCGAGCGCCCCGCGAATCGAAAATCACTTAAAATCCAACTAAAAATTAAATTATAAAAAAAATTAACTAATGACGGCCGGAATCCCTCGGCTATTCAAAAACAATTATTTTCGTAAATTTTTCATTAACTAAAACTAAGTATACTGCAAGTAATAGGATATTTGGATTACGATTAGACGGATGTTTGGGATTTTATTTGACACAGTAAAATATCACCAATCGAAAAAAATGGCCGGAAGCACTAGATAAATAGCCGTAAAATAACATATATTTTTTCCAAATTTTAAGTACTTGTGGTTTGGCGAATCGGCGCCTTAAGGCGATACTCGGAAAAAATGTGCTGAAGCGAGATAGCAATGAGAAAACGACGCGCGTGATAGAATATCAAGTTTTGACATTGATTCAATTTAGTATTTATTACACCTAAATCCATTAAATTAATTTTGTGGATAACATCGTACCTTATTTATCGTGTTTTCATTAAATAGTAGTTTGATTTGCGTCGGTGCCATCCGACAACAAAGCGATATGATATGGAGTTTTGTTATTAATCTCATATAGTTATTTTTACATCTAAATTCATTATATTGATTATGGAGATAACATTTTACTACATGTATCCTGTTTCTAATAAAAAGTAT
The DNA here is from genome assembly GCA_949710035.1 of Crambus lathoniellus. NCBI lineage: Eukaryota > Metazoa > Arthropoda > Insecta > Lepidoptera > Crambidae > Crambus > Crambus lathoniellus. The sequence goes on from OX453315.1 coordinate 14,186,493, forward strand.
TTTGATTTGTGGCGGGGCCAACCGTCAACAAAGCATGATCAAGCAATTGTACTTTAATTTGCCTATAAGTACTGAATAATGTGTATAAAATCATGTTATTTCTTTTAATATTCATATCAATTAATTTATTACTGAAATGTAATGTATAAGTATCTAAGTAGGTAACGTGTACTTTTACGTTGGTACACGTTACTTCCGGTTGAAAAGAAAACAAATCGATAATTATTGTATTTATAAATAATGTTATGAAAAATCATTATTTGATTTTGGAATACTTTTTCATAATTGTTATGTTTATATTGTAGCATTTTCTGTAATTTTCACGGATTGAAATTTATCACTTAAATTGGCGGTAGACGCTAACATTTATAAGGCGAGGCCGCCATTGTAGCGGGTTAGTCTGGTTCGAGCCGTGAGCGGTGTACAAGTTAAGTAACATTCCGTTGTTTCATATTTCTCATTCCTTGTTTTATCTTGCTGTTTAATGCTGATGTATTGTCTAGTAAATATTGCTGAAGTTTTGCCCTTGTTCGAAGGATATTCGGTAACTTGTTAAATGTAAATGCTTATTTGTTGATAATATTAAATTAAAGTTGTCCTTATCGGTTTCGAATAAATTATGTGAGTACTGAAATAATATAAAGTAACAGTTTATAGAAAATGCTTGATGATATTCGTAAATGTTGTTAAATCTTTTATCATGAAAAGTAATGTTATTGTAAATGTAGTTAAATGTGTTGTATGTTCAACAACGACATGATTATTTATAAATGTCGTTGTTTCTGTTAAAGCTGGTGAGTTTTTTTTCGCCCGTTTTTCTTGTCAGCTAAAAGATGTCCTTAACGGTGTTAGGTGGTACCGTACTGGTAACACAACACCGTTTCGGTGGTAGGTAAAAAAATAAATGGACGATTTAAAAGAATAAAATAGTTATATTTAGATTTGAGATTTTTATTAATCCTGACCTTATTGAAATAGAAGCTTTATAGTTTTGTTTATAGTTAATTGAACAGTTTAATTTATCAGGATAGTTCTATTTCTATAATATCCGCCCTAAATCTTATCACGCGCTGGAGCGAGACCGATTTTGCAGATTAGGCAATAAAAAACACAAAATCACTTCGTATTAAAAAACTACAGCGATTTAAAAAAATGCTTCTATACGATCCTCAATATTATTGGTCTCCACTAATTAAACCAATTTCCAATAGTGTAAGTAGCCCCATTTAAGAATAATCTTCACTTTTCGTATTTTTAGAGGTCTTTTCGAAAAGAAAAAGTGTCGAGGCAAAATCATAAAATCGTGTTTTTGAAACTATACGATTCTAGATAAAAGTATGAAGAAATATATATCTTATTACCAGATTTGTAACAACTGTAACCGTCGTATAGTTTTAAATCAAAAAGTACATATTTTTCCGAGTAGCGCCTTAATAATCTGGTAATTTTGCTATCCCTGTCGTCCCCGCGTAAATATGGTTGCCCACGTCCATTGAGTAAAATGTAATAATAACATACCCATTTAGTTACATTTAATTCAAACTTTTTTTTCATCTTAGTTGCCCTGAAGCTATTAATTTATTTCATGGTTTTTTTTATTTGAGTTGAGTTAGGTCGTCAACAACTTTAAGCGGAACATAATTATTTTATGCTAAAAACATCATAATTTTTGAATTAAATATTTTTTCTATATTTATAGCAATTTATCCAAGACATGGGTTGGTTCTTAAATCACAGCGATTTAATAGTGGACACTTTCTTCTTAGTATCAGGACTTTTAGTAACCAAGACGCTTCTGGGATATAATACTCTTCCACCCTTGCCTCTTCTGGTATTCAGAAGATATTTACGGTGAGTATTTTTCACTGTGCAGTGTGCAAACGTAGGTTTTGAAATTGTGTTTGAATGTTACGTTATAGCTTGGAAATAGCATTATCTGGATAACTTTATAGTAACAGCACAAACGCGGATACGTAGCGATGCGTAGTAGATGCGTAGCGATGTAACGGATATGCTCTGGCTCTTGACTAACATAAATAGAACAGAACAGCTACTAACTACTACTACTCACAATAGAATCGCTTTTGCTGTTCTTTTTAATGTTGCTTATCAGGGGTCAGCTGCGCACCTTATATTGTGATTTCACACGGGAAAGGGGACCAAGTCTAGTCAGTGTAAAAACCCCCACAAACTGCCACTTGTAGTGTTACAGATGTTTTATCTCACGACTCACGATCGCGGGTGAGACGCTTGTGTGTGTGAATGTACTTACCTACACACTGTCTTTGCCGGCGTAAGCTCAGTCAGGAGCGCTCAGTTTTAGCCGAGTCGCCGGCCGTCTATACGCATTACAACTATTATGTGGCTCACCCGCGCTCCTGAGATAAAACAACTGTAACTGACATTAGATGAATAAAATCTGAGACTTATATTTGGATATACCTAACATTTTAACTCTTTTTAGGTTAGCGGTTGGTTTGGCTATTGCTGTGTTGTTCATGGCCGCGGTGTTGCCTTACACGGGCTCAGGGCCTATTTGGAACAGTGTCAGTGACGTAGAGGCAAGGTGCTGCCGTGAAAATTGGTGGATCAACCTACTGATGCTGGGCAACTATATTAATACAAACCGAATTGTAAGATCTATTTAATCTAAACATTGCTGAAAAAATGGAGGAGCTCGGTGCGTTTGCAAACGCACCGAGCTCCTCTGGCCTGCGATTTTGCAGAATAAGCAACTTCCACTATAACCGATGAGGGTACGGATGACAAATTAGTTTTTATTCAACACCATTAAACTTGCAGCAGCAGCATTTGCATACATCAATATCGACCTGTGCCCCAGTAGTGGGGAATATTGATTGATGAATTATATCATAAATAATAAGGCCCGCTCTTCCAAGCTCTAGGTAGTGAGCTCGAGTCACGCATCGAACCAATCAGTATGAGGTTGCTTAGTTGCCACAATCGCAGAAACCACTGCGCCACTTGTCTATGTCTTAATTTAACTTAATTGCAAGCACAATTCACAATTTACAATATAACAGAGTATCTAGCTCCTTTATTGACATTTATATTAAGTTCAAATTGCGAAATCACCTATAATGTTAACTAACTGCTCATATTATTTTTAGTGCCTGCTTACGACTTGGTATATCCCGAACGATTTTCATTTTTTTTGCATCGCCGTCATTTTACTCGCCGTGTACAAACGCAACACAAGAATTGGAAAGATCAGCACATATATTATAATTTCTGCTTCCATGATCACGTCAGGTGTAGTCAACTATGTGAATGATTTCCCTCCCGTATTAATACTGGACTTTGAGTAAGTAAGATATTCTATGGCCTATTTTCAAGCTTTTTATTAATTTAATTAGCCGTTTTGTTATCTAAACTTTCAAGTAGGTAACTCAAACACCATTTTTAGACATCACGGAGGAGTCCGAGAAAACATACCTTTCCTGACTATGTACATAAGGAGCCACAACAGGGCGGCGGCTTACTTCGTGGGCGTCCTCGCTGGTTTCATGTACGATGATTGCAAGAACAAAGGCCACTTCAACTTATCAAAGGTCACTATCATGGGGGGGGGGGGGGGTCGACCCATAACTACGTTAGAGAGATATTTTGATATTTTTCTCGACTCTCTTCAGCATGCAATATTTATATGAACCCATTTTATTATTCACGCAATTCACTGACTTTTTTACTGTTAATGTCAGGTTAATGTATTTAAATATTCTTGATTTCATTTGGTTTTAATGTAAAATTGCCACAAAAAAAACCGTGTCGATTCTATCATAATTACAGTTTATGGCAGATGAATATAACTACGTGGTATTCGCTTAGACTAACCGTCTTGTTGACTACGAGTAATCGCAATGAAGTTAGATAGTATTCGACAAACAAACCACACGATAAAACTTTGTCCAAACCTAACAGCGACGCGGGACGAAAAGAAGTAGGGGGACGGGGTAACAGCCTCCCTTTGGCGCGACGGGCGGTTTGGTATGCTGTAGGTGGATTGTACTCGTGTTTCAATATCTCTTCTATGATTTTAGAAAAGATCTATAATGTACGCTTGCGTCGCTTTATTGGTGATGATGGGCGTCTTAGTGATGGGAGGTTCGTACCAAAAGAGGAACTACACCGCCTTTGAGGCTTTCTTGTACGGGGCCGTCAACAGACCGGTCTACGCCGCTGCGCTTGCGCTGCTCATCATGACGTGCACGTTTGGTGAAATTCGTAAGTAATCACTTTGTGTGTGACTCTAGTAAATCTCGTCACAGGCTTAGAAAGACATTATATTCCAGAACTCAATAGAAATATTACACTCTCAATTTTTTATTGTTAATATACAATTAGGGTTGCCAAAACTACTATATAATATAGTAGCCTACTATATTTTGGGTCATGCTACTGTATACTGTTGGAAAAATATATAGTAGCCAAATCTACTAAGAATATTTTGGTTAAACAGACTTCATCACTGTGGGTCGTTTCATTTTTTTTGTTACAATGTTTCATAATTTACTGTTAAGATGCATATATGTGGTCGTCCAAATCACAAGGGACCTTATTGCACCGGAACATACGTCTTTATTGTCGTTGTTTTGTATTCGAACAACAGCAATAAAGGCGTAAGTGCCGAGCGTCACAGGGTCCCTTATGATTTGGACAACCACATATATATTGAGTACATATTAAAGGCTACTATATTTTTTAAGTAGATGCTATATTTTTGACATCCTAAATAGAAATCTACTATATTCTTCTTGAAATTTTTTGGCAACCCTATACCTATACAATACAAACCTTTTATACATTTGTGATTAGTGACTTGGTGGCTGGTCCGATAAAGTGGTTCGTATTGTTAAATACTTTAATCCCCGATCTGGCAAAATATTACTACTTACATTAGTTAAATGTAGTATGTCTTGCTGTAATGTTATGTTATACATATACAGGATTATGGAAATGTGTCGTATTCTTTTTTTGTATCCACAACGGGTTAGCACTTAGCCTTCATCACACCTGATGTTAAGTGGTGATAAGGCTGAAGGTGGAAGCACACTAGTCCTGGAATTCTCAATCACTGAGAAATTGGCTATTTTATCTCTAACTGCCGGAACACAATAATGCTGAAAGCATCGTAGTTATGGTGTCAGACTTAGATAAGATGGTGGTAGCTAGCCAGGCGGGCTTTTAATAGAACATGTCCTTTCACCAACCAAACCGAATACAATATACATCCCCACTGGGAATCGAACCCGGGCCCTCAGAGTCTTATACCGGTGGTGAGAACCACTATATCACGGAGGCGGTTAATTTCTGTTAAGACGTTCTACATGAGATCAAATAAACTACAAGAAAGAGGCCTAGAGGTAGCATGTCACGCATATTGTACTGAATGAAGCATAGAATTGAAAACAAGGCTGACAAAATTCCTAGTCATCTTCATCATCATCAGCCATTTAATGTATGCGTTGGGGATACTGGGGCACAGGCACATAAGAAAAATGGACCATAACCCACCACGTGGACCTAATAACGCCACCAATCTGGTGGGTATCAACGACTGCAAATGCTGCCGGGACCAACGGCTTAACGTACCTTTTGAACCACGGTGAAACTCGAAATAATTAATTTTGGTCACCCATCCCGTGACCGACCTCTGTGAAAGTTGCTTAACCTCAAAGATTGCAAGCCGAGCGAGTTGACCACGGGTCACGGGCTCCTCCAAGTCGTACAGAGGTAAATATGTATGGAGCGTTTGCTTGCACTTAACACTTCAAACGTCGTTCTTGTATTCTGTGCATTTAATAAACCATATGGGTTACGCTGGCCGGACAGGGGCCACCGACCACGACCACAAAACGTCGCCAGCGACTAGGACCAGAACAGGAAAGGTCTTGCAGTTTTCATATATTTTATATGAACTCGCCGCACACGGTGACACCGGTACAACCGACACACACGCTACAAATCGACGACCGATTTGGCGTAGGGGTAGGGTACCTTCTGCGCCAGTGGTCTCGGGTTCGTTTTCCGAACAAGACAAATATTTGTGTGCATGAACAATTGAACATGTCTATTTGTCTTGATCTGGGTGTTTACTATGTATAGTATGTTTTTACAAACAAAAAGTATTTAAGTATATATATATTTATCCGTTATCAAGTTTTCCATGATACAGTTTCTTAATGAAATTAAAATGGGCTTGGATAATCATCGCCACTCGCTTCTTGTTGCTGCCACCGGCACCGGCACCGGCCACTAACGCCGTCACATTATTTTGCACGCAAATGGGTAAGATAAAGTAGCGGCCACCGACCGCAAGTGTCTACCACCGGTCACAAGTGTCTGTCTTTCGCTACAGCTGAAAGTTGCGGCCACCGACCGCAAGTGTCTACCACCGGTCACAAGTGTCTGTCTTTCGCTACAGCTAAAAGTTGCGGCCACCGACCGCAAGTGTCTACCACCGGTCACAAGTGTCTGTCTTTCGCTACAGCTAAAAGTTGCGGCCACCGACCGCAAGTGTCTACCACCGGTCACAAGTGTCTGTCTTTCGCTACAGCTAAAAGTAGCGGCCACCGACCGCAAGTGTCTACCACCGGTCACAAGTGTCTGTCTTTCGCTACAGCTAAAAGTAGCGGCCACCGACCGCAAGTGTCTACCACCGGTCACAAGTGTCTGTCTTTCGCTACCGCTAAAAGAAGCGGCCACCGACCGCAAGTGTCTACTACCCGTACAAGTGTCTGTCTCTCGCTGCAACTACCTATCTTTGTAGCCGCTTGTAGCTTTAAGTGGCGGCATTTGTGGCTGTCGCGTGTAGCTCGTGTGCGGCGACGCTTAAAGTTTTTATGGATTTTACCTTTAATTGGGATGAAATTTAGAAAACAAATTTATAATTTCAGCACTGCTGTCTGGTTTCCTGAAGTGGTATCCATGGGTCCCATTAGGCCGCTTGACATATGGAGTGTATCTGGTCCACTATGTCGTAATTATTAGGAACGCTGGAGTATTAAGAAATATCGGCTACTACGACGACTTTGACATAGTGAGTTTATCGAAATACTTTTCTTCTACATCAGCTGAGTTAAATGAAGCATAACATGTGTTAAAAAAATCTCTCTCGGGGGACCCCCAACATATAGAAACATGGGTCGAAATATGACAATTTCCAAAAATATTTGTCGTATTTCGACCCATGTTTCTAGGAGAAAGTTGTTCACTAATACTTTTCTGCACAAAATGTGCGTGACATAATTAATAACATGAGCAGAGGTAAGTCGCCTGGTCACGACAGGCTCAGCATTAAGCACTAACATGCTGGTGTTCACTTGCCAAGATTGCTGAGTATGTTGTTTAATTTGTGTATACGTCATTCTTACCTGCCCCATGACCTTATGAAGACTTTGGTAGTTCCCATTGTGAAAAATAAAACGCGGGATTTATCCCACACAAGTAACTATAGACCGATATCGTTGGCTACAGTGACGGCTAAGGTGCTTGATGGGCTTCTTGACAAACAACTGGACAAATATTTACATTTACATGAAGCACAGTTTGGCTTCCGAAAAGGATTGTCCACCGAGAGTGCCATATTTGTTCTCAAGGAGACCGTCAGGTACTACTTGCACAGGAACACCCCTGTATATGGCTGTTTCCTCGATCTCACAAAGGCTTTCGACCTGGTGTCCTATAAGATTCTATGGCAAAAACTAGCAGCAACTGGATTTCCGGAAGAGCTGGTCAATCTTTTTCAACATTGGTACGAACATCAGGAGAACTTTGTGAGATGGGGGAATGCGATGTCGGACTCCTATAAAATGGAATGCGGCGTGAGACAGGGCGGATTAACCTCGCCAAAGCTGTTTAGCTTGTACATAGACCAGCTGATCGTTGGACTCAGCAGCATGCATGCGGCTTGCTCCATAGATGGTCACATGATCAATAATATCAGCTACGCGGATGACATGGTGCTGCTGAGTCCTTCGGTATGCGCGCTGCGGGATTTGCTGCGTGTCTGCGAGACCTATGCTGAAGGCCATGGTCTCTTATATAATTGCAAAAAAAGTGAGATAATGGTTTTTACGACGCGTAGTATTTCCCCTGGTTGTGTACCGCCCCTTAGGCTATACAGCAGTGAACTTGTGAGGGTAAATAGTTTTAAATATCTGGGTCATGTGGTCACTCCTGACCTTAGTGATGATAGTGACATAGAAAGGGAGCGTAGGTCGCTGGCTGTCAGAGGTAATATGCTGGCTCGCAGGTTCGCACAATGCACAGTTGATGTAAAAATCACCTTGTTCAAGACATTCTGTCAATCATTTTACACTGGCGGCCTGTGGTCGGTAGGTATATACTCAAAAAGCGTTCGGCACCCTGCGCGTTCTATACAACAACTTGTTCAGGATGTTGGTGGGCCTGCCTAGATTCTGCAGTGCTTCTGGCATGTTTGCAGATGCACATGTAAAGGACTTTCACGCCGTAATGCGCAACAAAATTTCATCTGTTAGAGGTAGAATGCTTGGCGGCCCCAGCGGCATAACAAGTTTACTCGCTAACAGACCCGATAGTCCTTTACAAAGGCACTGGGTTTCCGCTCTGATTAATCCAAAGGCAGAATTGGTATATCGCATTAATTAAGTACTTACCTAATTTAATTTACGAGACATTATACATTTTTATAGTAAATTGATAATTATTGTTCATAATATGAATTATAATACTTAATCAAATTGAATGGAATTTCTTGACATTGTAAATTGAATTTTGAATTTATTTTATTTATTTTTTGACATTGCTTAAATTAATTCATCATTTGTGCTAACATAGTATTTAAGTATTTTTTACTAACAAATCTGGATCTTGATATCTGAAAATAAATGATTTTAATTTAATTTAATTTAATACCGATTCTGAGTCGAACTTAAAAAATTTGGCCTGTGGTTTCAAAATAACCCTATATAGTATACTCTTATAACACCCCTCTGATTGTGACCCCCGACCGATTTTTAAAGTTTTTTTTTTGTTAGGGACTTTGTATTTTATTTTTTTCCATTCTTTTTAAATTATACACATATGGTTGTAAGTAAATACCCATTTAGCGTGTAGATCCCAACTGCAAGTTACTAAAAAAGCTGATGACCTTAAAACGTCTGAACTTTTAACTATGCCACATCAGTATATATTCCGGTCACGTCAGCTTTGAAACAAAAAATCGCATTTGATTGAATCAGGAGTCACCTGACGGAAGTCCCTAACCATTTGTGAAAAATAAATATATGTAGCTTTCTTCAGCACATAATCACAAATCCTGCACCTTCACCGATTTGCGGAAGCAATAGCAACATATATTTATTTTTCATAAAACAAACCGCATCAAAATCGGTCCATTCGTTCAGGAGTTACGATGCCACTAACAGATACACAGACATGTAAAGTTAAACCTCCCCTCTTTTTGCAGTCGGGGGTTAAAAAAATATTTTTACCGTATTTATATAATATTAGTGTAATAGTGTAGGTAAGTAAATAAAACCTTTTTTATATTTCAGCTGTCGTCAGCAGTGGGCATAACTGGCATAAGCGTATTACTTTCCTACATTATGTGGCTTTTCTTCGAAGCGCCAATAAATAATCTCGTCACTCTGTTCCTTTTAAGAAAGTAAGTAATAAATAAACTCCTTTTAACAATCAAAACTTTCATGGTCATTATCACTATACCTAACTATTATGGGAAATTTAATTTTATTTTATTTTATTTATTCAGGAAACAACAGCTTTTTTAATACAAAATTTAAGGTATCCGTTTGATCCGGGCGTCGGACGACAACTGCAAGCGTCGACGCTCAATTTAATACAAAACAAAGAAACATCAACTAGAAACAGTATGGCACGGCGTCATGTTGCTTGCAGTTGCGGTAGTTCCAACTCGTACGTACCTATTGTGGTGATTTTAAAGTATTAGTCTGTTTCGTTATTTATACTCGGTTATTTCAATATTATTAAAATACCACTTTTATGATTTTTGTATTGGCAACACAGCAGCTCGTCCGTGATTGGTTGTTTTAAATAGCCAATCACGTGCCAGTATATCAACCAATCCGAAGCCTTCGCGCGTTTTCTATCTGAAATCGAGTCAAGGCGGTGGACTGGGTGAAAAAGTGAAGCATTCTAATGTGAATTGTCGAACAGATTGGTCGTTCTAAGTAGCTGTAATATTGTAGATTTATATGGCAACAATTTATGTTCTGGTATTTAATTATTGTGAGATATTTAATAAAAAACAGTATATCAAGTTGAAACTGGGTTTTGATTTACAATAACTCGGAAGTGGAACGTGATCTGCAGCCTAAAAGGTAAGAACCTGATATTTTTTGTAACGATCTTATTAGTGTCTTGATTAAATGATGTATTTTGATAAAAAGAGAACTTTCATTAAAGTGTTTCTCATTTTCTTTTGCTACCTTCGATAACATTTGGTTAGGGCTACTCCCTAATAATGTTGTATGGTAGCAAATTAACAAATCATCTATCATCTAGCGCGGCCAACAGCTTGAATAATATTTGATCAAGGCCACTCTTTGATAATGTTATTCTTGCAAGTTTTGAGTATTTTATCGTTTTATTCATTTGGTCAAGGCAACTCCTTGATAATGGGTTTACGATTGAATCTCTGGTAGCTATTTAGGTTAGTGTGAAGTTTTTGAAATGTATAGTTAGTGCTGACAAGTCAACAGCTTGAATAATATTTGATCAAGGCGACTCTTTGATAATGTTATTCTTGCGAGTTTGGAGTATTTTATCGTTTTATTCATTTGGTCAAGGCAACTCCTTGATAATGGGTTTACGATAGAATCTCCAGTAGCTATTTAGGTTAGTGTAAAGTTTTTTTTAAATATATAGGTAGTACTGACAAGTCAACAGCTTGAATAATATTTGATCAAGGCGACTCTTTGATAATGTTATTCTTGCGAGTTTGGAGTATTTTATCGTTTTATTCATTTGGTCAGGGCAACTCCTTGATAATGGGTTTACGATAGAATCTCCAGTAGCTATTTAGGTTAGTGTAAAGTTTTTTTTAAATATATAGGTAGTACTGACAAGTCAACAGCTTGAATAATATTTGATCAAGGCGACTCTTTGATAATGTTATTCTTGCGAGTTTGGAGTATTTTATCGTTTTATTCATTTGGTCAGGGCAACTCCTTGATAATGGGTTTACGATAAAGTCTCCAGTAGATAGATAGATAGATAGATAGATAAACACTTTATTGCTCACACAAAGATACAGGTACATAAACAACAAAAACAAGTAACATACAATTATGTGGGCAAAGGCGGTCTTATCGCTAAAAGCGATCTCTTCCAGACAACCTTTGAGGCATAGGAAAAATTAACAAAGAGCGAGTGGCAGTGCACAGCAACATACAAAAATTAACTAATTTGAAATTAAAAATAAATAAATAAAATAATAATAACATATAAATAAGTCTACATAAACAACTTGCTAAATAACATAATAATTAAATAAATGATTATAAAAATATACTACATATACATTACATATATTATTACTACAAATATAATAATATACTGTAGTATAGTAAAAATAAAAATAGTTGCAAACTACGATTTAGTTAAGAGATACGAATGCAGTTTCGTCTTAAAAATGGCAAGTGACTTCGAATGACGGATCTCATGCGGAAGGTTGTTCCAAAGGCTGGTTGACTTCACCGTGAAGGACTCCTTGAAATAACCAGAACGTGTAAAGGGAGATTTCAGGAGGTTATCAGTCTGGGATCTAAGAGAACGACTATGGTCCAAACCAAGATAATGGAAACGTTCTTTAAGGTAGGGAGGGGTACGAGGGTCATACAGTATATTTGACAAAAGTGTGAGGACATGCCCCTCGCGTCGTTGTCTTACTGGCAGCCACCCAAGTTCAGTAGCTATTTAGGTTAGTGTAAAGTTTTTTTTAAATATATAGGTAGTACTGACAAGTCAACAGCTTGAATAATATTTGATCAAGGCAACTCTTTGATAATGTTATTCTTGCAAGTTTGGAGTAATTTATCGTTCTATCTATTTGGTCAAGGCAACTCCTTGATAATGGGTTCACGATAGAAACTCGAGTAGCTTTTTCTGCTTTTGTGAAGTTTTAAATGGATATAATTATGTTAGTGCAGACAAGACAACAGCTTGAGTAACATTTGATCGGGGCGACTCTTTGATAATGTTATTCTTGAGAGTTCGGAGTTCATCGCGGTCCATTTGGTCAAGGCAACTCTTTGATAATGGTTCATGATGAAATTCTGGTAGCTGTCTATTTAATTTCTTTTATTGGAGCGGACAACAGCTGATATAATATTTGAACGAGGCGACTCGTTGTTAATGTTATTTTAGTTGTGTCGAGTATATTTTATCATGTGATCCATTTGGTCAAGGCTACTCCTTGATAATGTTGGTCCACGATAAATTATCCGACGGTCGCACTTGTGGGGTTAAATATGTGTAATAATTGTGAACTCGGGTCAAAGAATAAAACTATTGTCAGTATAGATTCCTTTATTATTGAGTAAAAGTAAAGAAAGGGACAAGTGAGCCTTTGCATTAAGGGAGCTATTTTCGTTCCGAAAATAGTTGGTAGCTATGTATGCCTCTGATGCCTCTGTATAGAGCTATGTATGCTCTCCAAGTATATTGTCGACCACGTGCGCTATTACTGAGCAACGTATGCTCCAAAAGTAGTTGGAAGCTATGTATGCCTCCATAGAGCTAGGTATGCTCTAAGAGAATTTTATCAACCACGTGCGCTGTTACGGAGCTATGTATGTTCCACAACTAAGTAAAAGCTATGTATGCTTCATGGAACTTTTTGTGTTCCGCAGGTGGTTAAAACTATGTAGGTTCCATGATTAATCAATAGATCCTTAAAGTAAATTGTAAATATCAGATTTGTTCCATGATTAAGTTTTAATAAATAGATCTTAAAATTAAATTGTAAAAGTCAGATTTGTTATATAACTTCAAACTAATATGATAAGCACACACAAGGGTCTTTTGATATAACGAAACTACTTTCAAAATACTAATTTGTTTTTATTGCTTTTGTCGAGCCGATGGAGCCTGATGAGCGAAACGATAGACGACGTCAAATGCGTCTCAAAAGAAGGATGTCCCGGTCACCTACAGGCAGATGCGCTCGAAAAGTAAGAAGAAAAGCTACTGCCTCGGAGTGGGTTATAGAAGATCTACAACCCAATGAGTCCATGATGGTTCCTCCACTTCTACCGCAAACGCTGCAGCTTCAATCCTGTCAAGACCTGCAGACGACAACGCAACCTCCACCAGAGCTGGAGGCTTCCAACTTGACCATCAATGAGGTACTTAAACTTGTATCATCCCTCAAAGAAAATCAAGGCGCTAAGTCCCACCATTTAAATAATAATCATATGAATAATGTATTACCAGAATTTGACCCATCCAGTAAATCACAAAATATAGATAGTTGGTTACGAAAGGTCAACGAATGTGCTTGTATCTATGACTGGGATCAGAGGCAGACCATGCATTTTGCTCTACAAAAGTTGTCTGGCCTAGCAAAAAGGTGGTTTGAGGCATTACCCTCGGTGAATTATAACTGGGACGAGTGGCAGGCAAAGCTTCGAAGGGCATTTCCTAATGAGCAAAATTATGGTCGGCTTCTGGAGGAAATGCTTGCGCGTACGACGCGTTATAACGAGAACTTACGAGACTATTTCTACGATAAGCTAAGCCTAGTAAATCGTTGCGAAATCAAAGGTCAAAAGGCCATTGACTGTATTACTCATGGTATTTTGGATAAATCTGTCCGAAGTGGCGCGCAGGCATTGAACTGTAGGGAACCAGAGGACCTACTGAACTTTCTCAATTCGCAGCGATCTATAGATCCAATTGTCACAAGAAGGCGCAACGAAAACCCTCAATTGAATCGTTCTCTCAATACCGTGTCAAATTCTACTGAACATAATATAACTTGTTTCAATTGCCGCTTAAGAGGACACTCTTTCCAGAAATGTCCGAATCCCATAGTTAAATGCCAAAAATGTTTTAGAGTAGGGCACGACTTGGCAACGTGCAAGCTTATTCCACTAACCCCAAGAATAGCGAATAGCGGTAAAAACAATAACGAAGACAGAAAAACATTTAATATTTCTATCGCCAATAACACAAATGACAAATTTTATAAGAAGGTTTCTGTTAACGGTTGCGACTTTCTTTCTTTCATAGATTTCGGTAGTGAATGTACCTTAATGCGGGAATCGGAAGCCAATGAATTAGACATACCAAAAAATTATAATGAACTACCAGCAATCAGAGGTTTTGGCAATTCTTCTGTTAGGCCAGTATACAAAAGTTCAATATCATTGAAACTTGATGAAGTTGAAGCATGTGTCGAAGTCCTTATAGTTAATGACGGATTCTTACAGACCCCTATTCTTGTCGGTCAAGATTTCACGGAGTTACCGTTTGTGACTGTTTTGAAAAATGCCAACGAACTCTTGTTTTATAAAAGCCCCACTAATGATGGCTCTTTCAACCATGATAACTTAGTAAAACTGTTTGTTGCCAGTTCCACCGAAATTGATAAGATTGGGTTAGTTGAGGTAGTTACCGATGATCTTTCTTACTGTGGTGATATTTATGTACAGGGATATAATTGTGCAGATCCAGGTAGGGAATATCATCTTCACCAGGGTGCTTATCGCATTTTCCAGGGCAAAGGCCATGTAGTAGTAACCAATTTAGGACAGGTAAAACTGGTTTTCCCTCCTAATTGTGTGATAGCTCGAGCTACACCTGTAGTAGAAAGAAAAATTTGCAACGTCAATCGGGTTTGTAAGGATTTATCTTTGATGGAACCGTTAGATCGAAAAGAAATTAAAGTGGGTAAGGAAATAAGTGATAAAGATTCAGAAAGACTCTATAACTTGTTGCAATCTTACCGTGACTGCTTTGCAATGAACCTCGGCGAAATAGGGCTTGCAAAGGACGTTGAAATGACAATAGATTTAAATGATGACAAACCAGTAGTTTATCGACCATACCGCCTTTCCTGTGTAGAACGAGAGCAAGTGCGCGTTATAATAGAAGACCTTTTGAAAAATGATATAATCCGGGAGTCTGATTCCGAATTTGCAAGCCCAATTTTAATGGTAAAGAAAAAGACAGGCGAACAACGGCTATGCGTAGACTTTAGGGCGGTCAATAACAAAACAAGGAAGGACTGCTTCCCTCTCCCTCTAATTGAGGATCAGTTGAACAATCTCAGTGGTAATAGATTTTTCACGTCATTAGACCTTGCCTCTGGCTATTACCAAATTCCAATGGCACAGGAAAGTCGCCGATACACTGGTTTTGTTACGCCGGACGGCCACTTTGAATTCAAAAGAATGCCGTTCGGCCTTGCCAATGCACCAGCTGTGTTCCAAAGGCTTATGAACCGAATGCTTGGTTCAAAGCGGTTTGATTCTGCACTGGCTTACTTGGATGACATTCTTGTGCCGTCAGTGAGTCTCCAGCAGGGATTTCAGAGACTCGAGGAAGTCCTAAAATTATTGCGCGAAAATGGGTTAACTTTGAAGTTATCCAAATGTCGTTTTTTTGATAATGTTGTTAATTACTTGGGTTACGAAATATCTGTGAATGGAATACGGCCCGACGAAAACAAAATTCAGGCTGTAAAAGAATTTCCAGTACCTAGAACAGTTCACGAGGTCCGCCAATTTTTAGGACTACCCGGATATTTCAGAAAGTTTGTTAAGGGGTTTGGTGAGACTGCGCGGCCACTCACAAATTTATTAAAAAAAGATGTCCCTTTCGAATGGACAGACACGGCATCCAAAGCATTTTTTATGCTTAAAGATAAACTAGTAGAACGACCAATCTTATCCCTATATAATCCCAAGTTAGAAACGGAACTTCACACGGATGCCAGTGCATTAGGTATCGGAGGCATTTTGCTACAATGGCAGGAGAATCCTCGGGTTCTAAAGCCAGTTGCCTATTTTAGCAGGCAAACCACACCCGAGGAACGACACTTACATTCGTATGAGCTGGAAACATTGGCCATTGTCTGTTCGCTTAGAAAATTTAGGGTCTACCTGTTAGGAATCCATTTTAAGGTGGTAACGGATTGTCATGCTCTTAGAACGACTCTTGTCAAACGTGACCTCATCCCACGCATTGCCAGGTGGTGGCTTCAAATTAGCGAATTCACTTTTGACATAGAATTTAGGCCGGGTACTCAAATGGCTCACGTAGACGCATTAAGCCGTAACACTAGATTGAAAGAATTTAATGACGACCTTTTAAGTACAGTCTATAACATTGGCACAGACCACTGGCTTTTGTCCCTTCAAATGGCTGATCCGGACATCGCAAGAATATTTAAAGTTTTAAAACCTCAAAATGACGAGGAATCTAGGGATATAAAACAAAACTTTGTCGTGAAGGATCACAAAGTTTACAGAAGAGTAGGTGAGCGTTTATGTCTTGTTGTTCCACGTAGCGCCCGATTTCAAATTTGTCAAGCAAACCACGATAACAGTGGTCACTTAGGAGAAACGAAAACGATTGAGAAAGTTCAGTCCCTGTACTGGTTCCCTAAACTACGCAAATTTGTAAAACAATACGTACGGTCCTGCATTCAATGTGCATATAATAAGGATAGTGCCAGAAAACAGAAAACAGGTTATTTGTACCCCATTCAGAAAGTAGACGTTCCCTTTCATACCATCCACATTGACCATTTAGGTCCGTTTACAAAAAGTAAGAAAGGGAATGCCTATATATTGACCATAGTCGATGCTTTTACGAAATACGTTTTTGTGAAACCTGTAAAAGACACAAAAACTAAAACTACGTTAAAAGTTCTCGAAACCTTATTTAATGACTTCATTTTCCCTGCCCGCATCGTATCTGATCGCGGAACGTCCTTTACCTCGGGAGCTTTCAAAAGTTTTTGTGACTTTCATGGCATTAAGCACGTACTAAATGCAGTTGCATGTCCCAGGGCCAACGGCCAAGCCGAGCGTTACAATCAGACCATTTTAAATTCATTAGCAAAGTATAACACCGGCAAGGATGAACGTGACTGGGACACGTGGCTCGGGAAAATACAAAGAGGCATTAACAACACTGTTAATTCTACAACAAAAAAAACGGCATCAGAGGCTTTATTTGGGTGTAGACTACGCGATGAATTGGCGAATAAACTCAGTGTTGCCACTGATAGTACCACAGAAAATATCGTGTCAATAAGAAAGGGCATCAGTGATAACATTGAGGTCGCTCAGCAAAAACAAAAACAGTATTACGATAGTGGACGAGCACCTGCTGCCGTTTATAGAGAGGGAGATTTGGTCAAGATTACTAGAACCAATTTTTATAACAAAGGCAACAGTTGTAAACTTTTATCCAAATTTATAGGACCGTATAGGATTGTAGAAATTCTGGGTAATGACAGATATAAGATAAGTAATATTCCTGGATTCAGTAAAACAAATAAGTCATTTGAAACTGTTATCGCGGCAGATCGAGTGAGACCCTGGATAAATATGTGTTCTTCAAATTCTAAAACAAAATCTAATGATGGCTCTACAGACTCATCTGATTATGATAGTGAAGATAACCTCGCTCTATCTGAATTGCGACATCGGGATCATATGACTTAAGCACTGACCGAATGTGGTGATTGTCTTAAGAAATGTTCTTTAGAGTAAAATGTATAATACTGAAACTAGTGTGCGTTTATATTTTAATAAAAGTGTCTTTCAAGCCACAATCTGTATAGAATTGATTCATTCTTATGAACATAATGTGATAATTAGAAGTAATTTGTATTAACTAATGTATGGCACCAGGAGTTGCACTCAGTTGGATGGCCGAATGTGGTGATTTTAAAGTATTAGTCTGTTTCGTTATTTATACTCGGTTATTTCAATATTATTAAAATACCACTTTTATGATTTTTGTATTGGCAACACAGCAGCTCGTCCGTGATTGGTTGTTTTAAATAGCCAATCACGTGCCAGTATATCAACCAATCCGAAGCCTTCGCGCGTTTTCTATCTGAAATCGAGTCAAGGCGGTGGACTGGGTGAAAAAGTGAAGCATTCTAATGTGAATTGTCGAACAGATTGGTCGTTCTAAGTAGCTGTAATATTGTAGATTTATATGGCAACAATTTATGTTCTGGTATTTAATTATTGTGAGATATTTAATAAAAAACAGTATATCAAGTTGAAACTGGGTTTTGATTTACAATACTATGAACGCTGACGACGCTGTTAGCCGGTAGTCGTCACTTGTTCCTTATTCTAGCTTGCGGCGAGACTCCTGAATAAACGGTTGGATGGATGTCAGGAGTGGACGACACGGACTACCCTCTTTATATAGTTCATTTATTGCTCTTGACACCCGTACCCCGTAGGTACCACTGTTTTCGTTCTCACGCTCAAGTTGAACTTGTCCACGACCGACACAAAAAACTTACAGTAGCTACGGCCTCTCCGGAAAACACTTTTAAGATTTTTGCAGTTATAACACAACCGAATCACTAAATTACAGACGTCCGATTTGCCCAGGGTAGGATACCTGCCTTCTTCACGTTAGTTCTATTATATATTCTATGCTTCTGCGTCAGAGGTCTCGGGTTCGATTCCTGAACAAAACAAATATTTGTGTGTATGAATATGTCTTATTTGTCTTGGTCTGGGTGTTTACAATGCATATTAAGGCGATGAATCCCGACCAAAATAGGCACGCTAATGCTTGCTCGGCCGCGCGCGATACACTTCACGCGGACGCAGCGGCAGCCGGCAGTGAACTTTGAACTCGCGAGCGCCCCGCGAATCGAAAATCACTTAAAATTCAATTAAAAATTAAATAATAATAAATTTACACTTATGACGGCCGGAATCCCTCGGCTAATCAAAGACAATTATTTTCGTATATTTTTCATTAACTAAAACCAAGTATACTGCAAGTGATTAAGCTTTCAATTGCTTATGCCGCCGATCGTTGTGGACCGATTTAAATACCTAAAAGAAAACTTTAAAGTCTTGCAGCTAAGATAAGAATGAGGTTGAGGACTTACAGGGTGCAGGGTGGTCCTGATCTTCGCGGAAATGGTCACCTTCAACACTTCACTGTATCGAAAGAGTTTTGGTATATCTTGGAGCGTGCGCGCACAATGATAATAATGCATATGATATGATGCCCGTTCGATAGTTATTGCAGGACTGGCGACGTCACCGATTATCGAGTGACGTATCGATTGCGTTTCACAAGACAGTTGGAGGGGAAAGGGTTATAGGATTAATCTAAGCTGCAACATTTCCCCCCACTTGAAATCGATAGATTTCACATGATATATTCCCGAACGCAACCCAGAGCGCTCCAACGTTTGCCTCTGGAGATGCCTGTGAGATGTGACGCGTGAGATGTGCATACAAATTTGTAACTAAATAATTGTTATTAAAATGATAGCTTAAGTTAGATATAAGGTTTGAGTTTTATTAAGTTAGTTAGTTTCTGTTTTTAACAAGAGTTTATATATAATATTATTTGTTTTAGATAAGATAGTAGAGATAAGGTTTGGAAAATTTATTTAGATTAATGGTCCATAGGTACCTAATGGACAAACCTTGACCACAGGTCGAACCAATATGCCTTTGTGGGTTTTGTCGGTGACAACCCTGACAGTTTGATCTTGACCTGGGTGAACTTTTATAATTTTTCCAAGCCTCCACTCGTTAGGTGCTAAGTTAGGTTCCATGATGGTAACAATGTCACCCACAGCTAGCGCACGACTTTTATCTTGTGACCACTTTGCTCTTTGTTGGAGAGTATGAAGATAATCTCTTTGCCACCTACGCCAAAAGCTCTGAGATAACTTTTGCAACAATTGCCAACGCGATCGCGGGTGCATATCATCGTCCAGATGTGGTTCTGGCACCGCTACCAAAGGACGACCTACAAGAAAATGGCCAGCCGTGAGAACATCCACCTCGTTAGGATCCGAAGATAATGTACAAATAGGCCTGGAATTTAACATCGCTTCGACCTTAGTTAATATGGTATATAATTCCTCAAAGGTGAGTATTTGAGATCCTACAACACGCTTAAGATGGTATTTGGTGGATTTGATACCACTTTCAAAAATACCTCCGAAGTGAGGGGCGGAAGGTGGGTTCAGTTTCCAAGTTATGTTTCGCGAAGCTAACTTATCGGAAATGCTTGACTGTTCGTCAGTTAATAATTTACTAACTTCACAGAGATAACGTTTTGTGCCTATGAAGTTCGTTCCGCAGTCTGTGACAATCTGTTCGCACAGTCCTCGGCGAGCAACGAAACGGTCAAGAGCTGCTATAAAGGCTTCTGTAGATAGCTCTGATACGAGTTCAAGATGAACTGCTTTTACTGAGAAACATACAAAAAGACATATGTAGACCTTGTGACTTTTTGCGTTACGGCGTTTGCTTTCCTTAACGAAAAAAGGTCCTCCAAAATCAATGCCAACCGTTTTGAAGCATTGACCTTCAGCTAATCGACTTTTAGGTAGATCACCCATAATAGGTTGACTCCTAGAAGGATTGAATTTAAAACAAGTTATGCATTTAGATAAACGGGAACGAATTAAGTTACGAATACCTAGGATCCAAAATTTACGTTGAGTTAAAGATTGTAGTGTACGAGGACCGCAATGAAGAAATCTAATGTGAAAGCTATCTATTATCATTTCCGATAAAAAAGATTTTTTGGGCAATAATAAAGGATGTTTTATTTCATTGGGTAGGTTCGCGTTGCGCAGACGTCCCCCCACTCGCAATAATCCAGATGAGTCAACAAACGGATTTAATTTCTGTAAATGTTTTGGCAAAGGTTTTTGTTTACATAAAGATTTAATTTCTTTTTCAAAGTATATAGATTGTACGTAACGTACAAGATAATTGAGAGAGTTTTCAAGTTCCTCTGAGGTTAAAAAACATAGTTTTCTTTGATTTAGAGGTTGTTTTAGATTAGATGTAAAACGTAAACACCAAGCTAAGATTCGTTGTAGTTTCGTCAAAGATGAGGTACGTTCGATGAGTGCCGGTATAAGATTATTTGCGTCGACCTCGTGAGTGACATGAGATACTGAGATAGCTTTAAGCTCTGGCAAGGGCTCCGAAGGAGACTGAGGGACGCTATTTGGCCACTCAGACACACCTTGACGGAGCCACTTAGGCCCAGTCCACCAGGCTTCACACACCGCTAGCTGTGAGCATGTGAGACCTCGACTGCATAGATCTGCGGGATTATCTTGAGTAGATACGTGCCGCCATAGATTTGGAGGTAAAGATTCGGTAATTTTTACTACACGATGAGCGACAAAAGTTTTTAGATTATGTGGGGCGGTATTTATCCAGGATAAGACGGTTGAACTGTCGGTAAATACAATGATCTGATCTATATTAAGATTTTTATTAAGAAGTGATTGCATGTGAGCCATAAGACGGGCTAATAACACAGCGCCGCACAGTTCTATTTTATTAACGGTTAAAGGCTTCAAGGGAGCGACTTTCGATTTCGCGATAAGTAACGATATTTTAACTTCGCCACTATTTGATACCGTCCGGATATAAATACAGCAACCGTAAGCTTTAGTCGAGCCGTCACAAAACCCAATAAGTTGAGTTTGCACAGTGTCTAAAGGAATAATAAAACGTGGGATATTAATGTATTTTAGATTTTGGAGCTCTAAGATAAACTCATTCCATTCATGAGCTATAGTCTCAGGAACTAACTCATCCCAGGATAATTGATAACGCCAAAGATTCTGAAGGATCAGTTTCGCCAAAAGAACAAACGGTGCTAACCACCCTACAGGGTCAAAGATACGAGCAATGTTGCTTAGGATACAGCGTTTTGTATATTTTGTTTCGATTTGATATATGTTATAAGTGAAATAATCACCACTTGGGTCCCATTGGACTCCTAAAATCTTTAACATGAGTTTATTACTTTCGGTTGAAAAGCATTTAGGTTTTTGACAGTGACTAGCTGGTAGGCTTTCTAAAAAGGTTGAACTGTTACTGCTCCACTTGCGGAGTTCGAACTGGCCGCAATTTAATAATTTAATAAGTTCATCTTTTAATCTTAACGCGTTTTCCACCGACGACGCTCCGCCGTGTATATCATCCATGTACGTATTATTCAAAAGGCAGTCTGCCGCACGCGGGTACTGTGCACCATGGTCACCAGCCAGCTGATGCAGAGTCCGTATAGCCAGGTACGGTGAGCTACTCACTCCATAGCTGACGGTTTTCAATTCATACACGTCAACCTGCTCCGATGGAGATTCACGCCAGAGAACGTGCTGATAAACTCGCTCTTCAGGTAAGATATTAAGTTGTCTGTACATCTTCGAAATGTCACAGGTAAAAACAATTTCGTGTAAACGAAAGTTAGTAATGATATCTATTACGTCCGATTGGAGCTTGGGCCCAGGGTACACTAGATCATTTAAAGATAAGCCGTTTGATGACTTGCTACTTGCATCGAATACGACGCGAAGCTTTGTGGTATCGCTATCGGGGCGGATAACACAATGATGAGGAATGATATACTTGCTATTTCGATTAGCAGTATCGACTAAGTTCATATGGCCAAGGCCATGATATTCATTCATAAAGTTAGAATATTGAATCGAAAGTTGCGCGTCCCTGTTCAACTTGCGCTCAATGTTAAATAAACGAGATAATGATTTGTTAAAAGAATCACCTAAAACGCCGTGAGGTTCTTTTAAAAGCAAAGGAACAACATATCGACCGTTCTCCTCCCGGTACATGCGGGTACTGTAAATACGCTCACATTCAAGGTCATCAGGATTCGAGATACGGGTACGAGGGGGCTCCTCGACTTCCCAAAACTGCTTGACCACTTCATCAAGGGTATGAGTGGAAGCTATAAAACTAGAGGTAACATTCGGGGGGGTGTAACCGGAAAGATTAACAGGGCCCGTGATCACCCATCCGAACACACTATGCAAGGCAGCAGGTAAATCAGGACGTGGATGTACGCGTTGACCGTCATAAATTTTATGGAATAATTCTGCTCCGAGTAGCATGTCAATATTTGAAGGATTATCGAAATCGGAATCTGCGAGCACTAAATGTTTAAATTGGTCGCAAACCCAAGCAGGTATTATTGTGGTAGGCATTTGAGATGTTATACTATCTAAGATAATAGGTGAGATATTAAACTTCAGGTCGTCACAATCGCGAGGTTGTATAGTACATTGAGTTGTACCACGTATTTGTCGAACCGTATTCTCGCCAAGCCCCGCTACAGTAAGATTACAGCGACGGTAAGGTAACCCGAGTTTATTAACGCTGGCTGACGTGATAAAACAGTCTTGCGAGCCGCTGTCTATAAGCGCGCGCAAATATTGCTTTTGACCAAATGCATCGCACACGCATACTATTGCAGTGCCCAGTAGAACAATCGCCGTCTCGCGTCGACCGTATTCACCGCTATGAGTCACGTTCGCACTCGTGGAGGTTTGAGCTACAGCGGTAATACGTTCATTACGCGGCGGGCCCGACGTTACAGGAGCAGCCTCGCTCAAATGAAGCAATGTATGGTGACGCGCGCCGCAAGTTTGACAAGCCATTTTTGATAAACAGTTCATTATCGAGTGGTTTGAACGTAAACAATTAAAGCATAGATTTTTCAGTTTAAAACAATTTCCATACGTTTCGAAAGATTGTAAGATAAAAAAGTAGGACATTTATAAATATTATGTTCTAAGCTACAGATCAAACAATTAATTGCTTTAGCATTCGAATTAACCGCTTGCGATCCTACAAAAGATTGCGGTTGATTAGGGTTCATTAAATCATTTTGGTATTGATAAGATGCTGGAGATAATTGTGAGGCTACAAAAGATCGTTTTTGATTCGAGGTAAATTGGTTTTGTTTTTGGTTTTGAGGGTAGTTCATTATATTTTGATTTTTATAAGATTGCGCTCGATTTTGTGGTAAATTATTTCGATAAGAATTAGATCGTGTAGGAGGTAAATTTGCGTTAATTGACCGAGACGAATTAAGATTCGATAAGTTGCTTGTTTCTAAAATTTTTACATAACTTTGTAAAAAGTCAATGAGATCTTGTAAAACTGGGACTTTATCTTGGTTTTGTATCTCAAAACGCTTTCTCGTGTCTTCGTCCAACGAGCGCGATGCCCAGTGAAATAACATGAAATCTTTTAAGTTTTCGACACTTAAGTTATTTAATGCGTTATATGACTCATACAATACATTTGTAAACGTTTGTAATTCATGATAATTTGACGATTTTATAGATGGATAATTACAAATTTTATCAAGATAAGTTACAGCCAAAATTCGTTTATTGTGAAATCTTTCTACCAAAGCGTTAAATACGGTTTGATAATTATCTGATGTTAAGGGTACTCCCTTTGCAATTCCCAAGGCCGAGCCAGACAGACATGAGATAAGATAATGAAACTTTTCGATTTCTCTTATTGATTTGTTCTCATGAATTAAAGTCACGAATGTATCATAAAAGGTCTGCCAATTTTCTACATTGCTATCAAATTTTGGTAAGTCGATCTTTGGTAACCGAGCGTGACTTTGATCAAGGGGCTGTTCACATCTGGACGATTCGCTTAATTTAGCCGATTTTTTATTTTGCAAAGAAGATTCTACCTGTAAAACTTCGTAATACAGTTCATCAAATGCATCTAATTTCGCCGTGTTAATTTGAGCATCGGGTTTTATTGATAATTCTAATGAACTGATTTCTTGATCGACTTCATGGAAATCCGCCCTTACTGATTCTATACGCGAAAAACGCGTGCGAAATTTGGAGATTTTGCTACCATCATTTTCCACCTGTTGCGAAATATCAAATAATATTTGCATGGAACGATATAAATATTCTCGTCGAGAATTAAGCACTTTTAATTTCGCTTCACTCATATTTAGTTTTTATTGTTATGTTTTATAAGATTAATGTTAAGTATTCTATAAGATTATGATTAAATATATAAAAGATTAATACTTATATACTTATTTTTTATTGGAGAATATGCTTTTTATTAAATTAAGATTTAGAAGATTAAGATTAGGTTAATATTGTATGATTTAAATACAATCCGTATGCACACCGCAACACGATAATCGTATAGGCACAAGATGGCCGCGTAAGCAATTGGAATTAGGATAAGATTTAATTTATAATCAGAGTTTTCTCATGAATTTGAACCTGTTATTAATTGATTTGGACTACCAAAGGTTGGAATCCGTGCTCGAAATGGACCAGAAATATGATTAAGCTTTCAATTGCTTATGCCGCCGATCGTTGTGGACCGATTTAAATACCTAAAAGAAAACTTTAAAGTCTTGCAGCTAAGATAAGAATGAGGTTGAGGACTTACAGGGTGCAGGGTGGTCCTGATCTTCGCGGAAATGGTCACCTTCAACACTTCACTGTATCGAAAGAGTTTTGGTATATCTTGGAGCGTGCGCGCACAATGATAATAATGCATATGATGCCCGTTCGATAGTTATTGCAGGACTGGCGACGTCACCGATTATCGAGTGACGTATCGATTGCGTTTCACAAGACAGTTGGAGGGGAAAGGGTTATAGGATTAATCTAAGCTGCAACAGCAAGTAATACGATATTTGGATTAAGATTAGACGGATGTTTGGGATTTTATTTGACACAGTAAAATATCACCAATCGAAAAAATACGGCCGGAAGCACTAGATAAATAACTGTAAAATAACATATATTTTTTCCAAGTATTAAGTACTTGTGTTTTGCGAGTAATCCATAATTTAAAATACCCTATTTTGGGGAATGCCCGCCTTAAGTATGTATTTACAAACAAAAAGTATTTAAATATCCGTTATCAAGTTTTCCATGATAAAGTTTCTTAATGAAATTAACATGGGCTTAGATAATTTGGTGTGATTGTAAAAAGTTATTTATTATTTATTTATTTATATATTCATCCGTTATCTAGTTTTCGCAACACAGTTTCTTATTGAAAATTACTTATGAGCTAGATAGTTGTTGACCAGCCCAGCCCCCTTATTCGCAAACCGTTGGAAACGTTAATTAGAGCGGTATAAGCATTACGTTACCATCACTCTCTCTCTCTCTCTCATTATCTATGAGATAGACAAAGACAAAGAACAGAATTTGAACTCGATTCCATAACCGACGGTTTTTTAATTAGGAAGCTTAGAGAAAACAGAATTGGAACTCGATTCTCTAACCGACGGTTTTTGAATCAGGAAGCGAGATTGAAATATGGCATTGTCATTGTAAACTCGTATTTCATAATAGTTAAACTTTTATTAGAAGTACTTACTCTTTATTGCACTCAGAAAAGACAGTAAAAATACAATATTAGAAATGGAATATGCAAGCAAGGGAGAACTTATCTCTAAAAGAGATCTCTTCCAGCCAACCCAGGACGAGTGAGAGAATAGAAGTAGGAGATGCAAAGTGCATACTGGTACGACTACTTATTCATCGTTTTAAATATTTTATTTGGTTTTCAGACACAAACATCAAAGTGAAAATGGCAAAGAACTAACAAATACAGCAGCAGCAACAGTAATAGAAACAGGTCACCAAGAAGGCGAGAAGTCTGTTCTGGTCTAGCAGCATATTTTACTATCAAACTCATTCCCGCGGTTTCACCCGCATCGTATCCGATCCCGTGGGTATCATCGTAATCAGCCGTACGACTCTGACGCCCACCGCTGGGCGTAGGCCTCCCCCAAGGATCTCCCATAAAGTTAATATACCTATCGGAATATTAACTTTATGGGATCTCCACAGCTATCGGTTCTGCGCTGCCCGCATCCAGTGGCTTCCCATAACCTTCACCAAATTGAGGTTAGGTATATCGAAATAATATATAGCTTATGTGTCTATTTTTCAAAATCTGTTCAGTTCTTTCAGTTACAAACGATAACTTTATTATAAATTGTAACGAAACATCATACACCCTGACCAAGGGAAGATTGACGATTTTTAAAATAAACGTTATTTTTTCAATTAAATAATAAACTTACAGTTGGACGCTACATAAAGGAACAAATTAAAACTCAGCGACGAAAGCTCAGAAATTAAGAACAGTCTATAAAGTTGTTACATTACAATAACAACAATGAAGTCTGTTCTTAATTTCTGAGCTTTCGTAACTGAGGCTGTATTTTCGAATTTTAGCATTAATAAAAGTTGTAAATTTAACTCTTTAAGTCTTTATTTATTTAGTACCTATTACAATATTTTGTGAGTACAGGATCTCAATCGTCTTGATTTGGCTAATCAAACAATAATTATCTCAATTATTTATCTTAGTTCTTTTTCAGTACTACCGAAACAAACCGCCTTTGCAAAGGTATTTTCTTCGACAATCTGTCGATGATAAAACTTTGCAAAGGTTGTTAATGATTTTGTCCAACCTGCTAGTTTACGGATAATATAAATAAATATTGGACACCACCACATACATTGCTCCAATACCAACCAATACCAAAGTATAGTAGCTTAAGCACTAGTATTATGACGACCGATTTGGTGCAGGGGTAGGCTACCCACCTTCTGCGCCAGTGGTCTCGGGTTCGATTCCCGAACAAGACAAATATTTGTGTGCATGAACATGTCTATTTGTCTTGGTCTGGGTGTTTACTATGTATATTAAGTATGTATTTACAAACAAAAAGTATAAGTATATGTATTATATTTATCCGTTATCAAGTTTTCCATGATACAGTTTCTTAATGAAATTAAAATTGGCTTAGATAATTGGTGTGAATGTAAGAAGTTATTTATTTATTTATTATGGAAATTGGAAACAACGACGGGTATTACCTCATACCAGAGCCAACGCCAGCCACGTACCATATAAGTACCAAACCAGACCCGAGGAAATATTGAAAATTTAATTTCCAATATTTACCTGACCAGGAATCGAACCCGGAACCTCTAGAGATAGCGGCACCTTGAAAACCGGTGCGTACACCACTCGGCCACCGAGGTCGTTAAAGTAGTAGTATCTACAGATACTTCTGCAGCTCTAGCAGCCGAAGTGGACGCGTGCCGCGTGTTGTGCGCACTGGATGTGGCCACGTCCCCTCCGCTGATGGCCAGCACTTGCTTAATCCATCGTCTGATGGCTTGAGCCGTTGCTGGTTTGTAGGGTGAGCTTCAGTAACAGGTTTTGTGATCCGCCGACTCTTAAATCCTTAGTAATAGACAAATAGTCTTTTACAGTAGTTGCAGGACAAATGCAATAATTTTCCGTAAAATATAGTAAAAACAATACCGGATGATCATGTCCTGGTGCTGAAGTTTAAATTATGTCTGTGATAAAAATGTTGACCCCATCATTGAAAATTTTAATATTGTTACTTTTTATAAGGGAAAACGTTTGAACTCTATGTCCTGTACACAAGTCTAAGAGAATTATCAATTTCATGGTAATTTTTCTAAAGTAACTTGATCAGGGACCATTCCGATATACTTAAAGTTCAAAACTATTTGTGGATCGTATGTAGAGCGTAATTTATAAGCTCCTATAAGAGACCTTTTTATTGGTTCTTGTGTGCCTATGTCATTTCCTAGCAATAATGACAAGGCTATTCAATAAAACCCTATAAGACTAGCTTTTATTGAATTATATTTTCATAAATTTAAAAATAAGGAAACTGCGTTAATGGAGGTCCAATATGGGTCAAGATTATTACCATTACAGAATAATGTCCACTACAATTTATAAGTAAGGGCCAGACCACAACACTGCGTTGCGGCGGCGTCGTATTGTAACGGTTCAGAATCGCACCTGAACTGTCTCGAATATTTCTTGAGGATTTAAAAGTCGAAATGTATTGATGTTGCTTACCTCAATAGCATTTAATAGTGTAAATGGATCCTGGTGTGGGAATAAATCACAAAGTCAAATTGGGTTGTGTCAACTGGGTTGTATTGAACAAAATTAGCCATTTACCATGTTGTTGCGCTGGGAATTTGCTTCATACTTTGTCAACACAGTGTATATGGGAGGGAGATTCTGTCTATAAGGCTTGGGGCTTGTTTAGTGGTTTCAGATTGCTTGAGGTAAACACTGAAAAAGAAACGGGTTAATGGTAGCGGAGCAGTTGTGGTCATTTGCATTTAATTTGGAAGTTAACACTTAAAGTTTTATGATTAATCTGATGAAGTTAGATACAGTAAATTTGTTTGAATTAGCGAGAAAAATATAGTTAATAAATACCTGAGATTCAGGGATCGAAACAATGATGTTTCACAATATTTGGACTCTGTGACAAATTATTTCATATAAGAAGATGCACTTTGTTGAGGGTTTTGTCGGTCTAATTTGCTTCACGGGAGTGTGGACAATGCTTGTGTTTCGGTATTGTTTCACGAAGTAATCGACACGAACTGTTATTAGTTGGTAAAATTATAAATCTTGGAGCGTGTTAATTTAGACATGTTTGTGGACTGACAGGTTCTAAAACAGAGTTTGTAGGCATGTTTTCAATACGGGCTACGTGTTGGTGGCACAATATGTGTTCGGCATATTTATTGGTTACACATGTGAACTTTGGTTTAATTACATCACATCAGTCTAATTATTATGTTTGGAGCTAAATATTTATTTTATACAGTGTTAGCGAAGTGCTGAAATGGGTTGTGACAAGTAAACAAAGATGCTCCTAGCGGCAGAGTTGAGAACTAAGACAAGTCAAATGACATCACATAAACATAGCGAGAAGTTTTTACTCACAGAATGTTAAATTAACATTATGTAAAACTTAAATAAAAATATGGGTTAAATAATCAAAAGTACAGAATATTGGTTTCTATCTTAGATAAGGTTCAAAGTTTCAAATATGTTTCTTTGGCTAGAGGTGATACGTTCGGAAATTATGTTCGAAAAATTACTATTTTGATAATAGTTTTCATTCGTAAATAATAAAAAAAGGGATCATACAAAATAATGTGTTTATATTATGTGAGAAGGTAATATTTTGAATAGTTTAGTAAATTCTATAACTTAACTATCAAAGGTTTCTGAACGAAAGCCAAGCTGGGCGTTCAGGATGTTTGAAATGGTTTGGCGTTAGACGCTAGATGGCCTATCAGTTTTGTGGGGGGGTGAATAGGGATTTCAATGAATTGTCTCCTATTGGGTAGGCAGGAATAGTTGGGTTGCCATGTTGTGAGAAATAAATACCTTATTTATAAAACAGGGAGAGGGGGTAATTATTGATGTATGGTATTCACACAAGATTAAAAGTAAAATACTTTAATTGTTGTAAAGGGGAAAAAGAAATATTTATAGGAAATAAAATTTGGAAAAAATGAATAATAATTATTCTAGAATGTACAATTAAGACATTAAAACTAATAAACCTTAGTCAAATTAGTATTTCAAAGTTAAATAATTAGACATGAGACATTTAAGAGACGGATTAGAAATATACTGAAAAGTTTCCATTAAACATAGGGGTAAAATTTCCCTGAGAGTGGGGAGAATTTCTAGGATGTAAAAGAAAAAAAAAAGAAAAAAGGACGCTAACTTTTGGCGGTTTGAGTAGGCCTATATAAGCAAAAACGACGCGACGCTCGCTCTTATTTCTCCGGGATCGACTTCGAGGCAACACGTATGGAAGACGAAACACTTTTTGAAGAAGTTTCCATTTTTAATCAAGCGAGAAGTAGTCTTCAAGCAAGTGTACAGTGAGTCCTTGCACCATAGGGCGTTTATTGGGTTCGCGATCTTTTAAACGTTTTAATTTTGGAATTCTGACTGGTAAATTGGATCCGAAATTAAAAGGTCTAGTTTGTTTACAGAAAGCATTTCAATTAAAGTAAATTATTCCCAAGTAAAATCCTAGAAAATGGGCTTAATTTGAGTCAGAGAGGGTTGGAAGCATAGTTTGTTTCTTCAGGAGTACATGTTTATGTCTCCGGGCTCCAGGCAAGGCTCACGGGAGGTCGCTAGGTAAAGAAAGTCTGGCATTGTGGAGTGTCAGATGAGTGTTCATTGGATAACGCTTAGTAATTTCCACATGGTTTGATCAGGCGGGCTGTTTTCATTGACAGTTTTTCAGTTAACACGTCTGATGGCGCGGGGCGTATGCCCCAGATTTGGAGACAGTTGCGGCCTGATTGAACCATACCTACCTGTAGGGTGTCTATCTGTTCCCTTCCCAAGCAGATGGACCACGGCATGAGCGATAGGATTTTAGGGGGCCCACTCACCCAAACTTGACAGAATTGGGGCGTCAGAACTGGCGATACAGGCGCCAGGTTTGTGTTTGTTAGGAAAGTCGCATTTAGTCGGAAATTAGGCAGGTAAGTACCTACTTAGAATCACGAGCTAGGTAACTCGAAGACCTTTGTTCTGGCAGAAAGGGGGAGGTCTGCTGGGGCAAGGCTACGAGGGGAGTCTGGTATACAGAGTAGGTAGAAAGAGTAGGGTCGCTGTTAGGTCTATAAGTAGCATTATGTGTTATCACAAATATATCTACGATCAAATCCGAATTTTGTTGACATCCCTAGCCATAGATTCTTGTGACAGACGAACAAACCCGGGCAATTTGACAGAATGATTATAGATAGTGGGGAAAAGTCCGATTGACAGTTTCCAGCAAAATGGCTGTCTTTTATCTAACAAAATAATGTTATATCTTAAGAAGAGCGATTAGGTAAATGGTTAGTGCGTTGTAGCAATGTAGTCTACAAGTTGTATGATTTTCAGTGAGGTTTGTAAGAAATTAATAGATTTGAAAAGGAAAAGGTGACCAATGGATACCTAGTGCTTTCAGTATTTGGGAAATGATTTGTGAAGTAACAGTGCTAGTGGAACAGTCCAAAGAGCTTGATTAGAGTAATCTTTATAGGTTCACGCATTGCAAAGATATGAAGGTTGAAATAATCTATCAAACATAAGTGGAGAATCTAAATTTACCTATATATTTGGCTTGACAACAGGTAATATATTCCTATGATACAAAAGGCACCTATAATAATCTATAAATTGAGCTGGTTGCGGAAGAGTTCTCTGGATCAGACTACTGCTATATTAATGTATGAAAAGGATTTTGTTCAGTGGCGGGAGAAGATGTTTAAACTCGAAGGAACTCGGTGTAATGTTGACCAGTGTCTTATGGAAGCTGATGTGGATTCAAGGTTTTCCAGATACTAACCTATTGAGTTGGAACATGATTCTATTTTAGCCATAAATTATGTAAAGCTATCGGGGTGAGGCGAAAGCTTCTGTCCAATTTGGTTGGATTCTTAAGTTATTTCCAAGACCAGTCCAATGGTGAGATTAAGGATATATTACCATGAGCGAGATTCTTTAGAGACAAATTTTAACCAACAAGTTGCAAAAGTTCAATAAGATCCGAGTCAGACACATAGACATAACTAGGGAATTTAGTTCTACGGGGAAACTTGGTCATAGAAAAGGTTAGGAGAGTCTATATTTATATGTACTTACTATGAATTAGAATTGAGTTCTTTCCCCTCAGGAGTCAGACTTGCTAGTTCTCCTAATTTAAGCACTCAACCTGTTGGATTTATCCCAATAAGGATTATTCAACAAAAGGAAAAGGCTATATCAATTAACGTTAACTTTAACTGCTGCTGCCATGAAGGAGAAAGATCTCTTCATGTAGACTAACAAGTCGCTTTGAAGCCTTTAGCTTGGTCCTCTTATATATATATATACATAAAGAATTGACGAACATGACAGCTTGACTTTATATGTTGAAGTTTGTTTTTATATGAAAATGTAATAAAGCAGCGCCGGAGGAGGGATGTCCAAGTCTGGTGACGAGTTCCACTGTTATGGGCGGCGGAGGTGCCCTGACTTTACCGGTTAAATAATATTGCTGGAGCATTTGTATTAGGCCAAGATGGTGATTAAGATCAATAGACTCTCTTCACCCTAATGATTATACCAATTTCCATCTCTGACTTTGCAAGCAAAACCATATGCTGAAGCTAATAGGTACTATTATAGATGTAGTGTTTCCATCTTCTAATAGATATAACAAATTTTCATCTCTAACTTTGCAAGCAAGGCCATATGCCTAAGCTAGTAGGTACGGTTATAGATCTGATATAGTGACTCAGTCTTCCAATAGATATAACAAATTTTCATTTCTAATTTGCAAGCAAAACCATATGCTTAAGCTAATAGGTATTATTATAGTAATTGTGTCTCCATCTTCATATAGGAATATCAAATTACATTTCAAACCACACATGCCAATTTCACCTTAGACCTTGCAAGCAAATCCGGATGCTGTTACTAGTTTCAGTTCCATTGTAACCCAAATTATTAAATTCCACCAGTTTTAATAGACAGTTAACCTTGGGTCAGTAACCAGAAAATTAGCATGGTGGACTCAGCAAAATAACTCACCAGGTTTTCAAAGTATATTAGACCTAGGAATCGGTTAGGACCTAACTGTTAAATGTCCAAGCAATGTAGGGGTAAACTAATGTTAGATTTATACAAGAGTATTAACTTATTTTGAGTGTCTTTGTCGCTATAAATGAGGTTAGAAAATTAGAAGCAACGGCCATGTAATATGAACAGCTGTTAAGTTGATGTAGGCATATAGGCAGTTCAAAGTATGAGTTAGTTAGTAGTAAGGTTAGTCTCTGTCGCTTCATTTAAAAGATCATGGGTCTACGCTTTACAACCAGGGTTCTCCATTACGACATCACAGGCCACTTCAGATTTGATTCAGAGCATCCATAGTAGTTATCTATATATTAATCGGACAACAGTTAGGTATTACAGCGTTCAAGCTAGCTAGGTATTTTAGTAACTAATAGAATTCTTGACAGAGGTTCAGTATTAGCTTAGAGTAAATACTAGAATGGTTTGTTAGTATATTTAGGTCATCTATTATTATTTAGGCTAAGCGATTAGAAAGGATAGGTAGGTGTTACAATTTAGTAGTGCCGTTACCAGGATTAAAAATTAACACATATTATAGCAAATCTTGTATAGGAATAAGAAAATAAGACAATATTTACAAACCTTTTTAATGAGTTTAGCATATAAATTACATTGGAGCTCTGAGTATTTCTGAAGGTAAGTGGCTAGTTTACATTGAGTTGGAATAGCCACAATTTGTTGTTTAGTGCAGAAGGAAAACTGAAGCGACGGGGTTAATATTAATTATTTAATTAAACTTCTGTTAAGCGTCCCCGGGCAGGATGTTTCTTAATAAGGGTCTTTTGAGAACTGTTCATAGGTCTTGATTAGGTTTAGTTAAGTATAGCAACTTGTTTTCTGAAATGGAAGAAATAATTCATTATTGTAATATGCTAGCAGAATCAAAAATAAGAAAATGTTTATCTTTTCAGAGATTTCATAGGTAGTAATGTTGAATTTTAGTTAGATGAAATGCTAAGTTGAATTGCATTCTGTTAGAGAATAAATAATTAATCACATAATTAAACAAGTACTTACTATTAATTGTCTTTTTATTAAAAAGAACAATAGTTATAATTCTTGAGTAACATCATATTGTGGTTTCATAGATTACCAATATTATCTCTGTTGAAATTCGTCAATAATTAGGTAATTTAATTGTCGAAAGCCGGGCAGGTGAATTCACAAACTTGTATAGCACAATTGTATAGTTGAAAGACTTTTGAGTAGAGGTTATATGGAGCTAATCAAAGAGCATGTATGGGGAACACATGGAGAATGACATTTGTCATTGACAAGGTTGTTTCTCTCCTTAGTGTTAGCTCTGGGTAGGCGAACGGAAAAATTATGGGAAACTGTATGGACCTTGTTAAGTACAAACTTTGTATGGGCTTGCATATTTGTATACAAATAAATTATAGAGACACGTTATATGACAAAAGTAGTACGGTTTTGATGTTTAGTAAAGACTTTGGGAGCTACCGTGTAACTTTATGGGTATGAACTTCATACGTTTTTGGGAACTTTGAGTCAATTTTATAAAGAAAATAGTCGCTATCGGTTCCTTGTTTTGTGACGTCGGGTATAACGATAACTAGCTAGCAACGTTCAACAGAACAAAGCAACAAAAATCTATCAGAATAGGGAATTCAAATGACAGTTGAAGCCCATACCCATATCCAGATTTCTTAGCCGGTAGCCCTCTATTCACAAAATTAGATTTTGAGGTTGTTTCTTGGAAAGGTCGATATTTAAGAACATGAGTGACAGGATAGATTTTCTAGCTTCCAAAAGCTTCGCTAGATGGCGTTGAACGAAGTGTGTAGCGGCTAGTATATTTTGGTATGAATCATATTTAAATTAAAAACCCAAAGGAAACTAATAATAAATTAAATAAGTACTACTGTAACAGAAACGAAATAGTTAAATTTTAAAGATTAAGGTAAATAAATAACTTCTGTCTGACGTTCCGTTTTACAAAAAAAAAAAGGGTCAAAGTAAAATTTCATGTTTCGTACCTTCTAACTGCATAGATAGGTGGGACAGCGCCATCTAGTAATCGAGCTTTCAGAAAATCGCCATTAGCACAGCATCACAAGAATGGTAGGGCAGTAGTTACCTTTTTACTCAACGGAGGTCGCCACGGGTACTTGTTTTGTTTTAAAAGGGGCAAATTCTTTTAGCTAACAGGGTAGTTACGCTACTGTGTGATAGGTCCCAGATAACATTTATAACTGTATAAACGCTGTACTACGAAAATTTTAAAGACTTTAGGCTGTTCCACTTTGCTGTATTTGGGCTGTATATCCGGATATTCAGACGTTGTAACTCAAAAAGAGGCCCCAAATTATACAGCTCTAAGTGTAAATCTAGCTGTCTAACAGCTGTGCAATAGCTGTACAAGCCGAAGCATTTAGCTGACTTAGAGATTAATTATAAACCATTATACAGATATTGTTCTCTAATTTTGCGTGTTTTATTCTTTTGTACAGTTTTAGGCTACAAAGCGTCTGAATATAAGAATAATATTTCGAATGAATCTCTGACATAGTTATTTTCTAACATTTTATTTATCGGATATGTCGGACACACGGCGGCGGCCATAATATAATTTGTGAAGTGAACAAATATTTATTTTGCTATTGGTAAGTACCGATTATTAGTTTTTGGTTGTTATTTTGCTTGCGGCTGCAACTTTTTCGTGAATATGTATACTAATAGTGAGCCAAAATTCATGCGCCCTCGAAATAATAGATATTATCGAAAATATATATGTAATGAAAACCGTTTAACCCAACTTGAGACAAATTTTATGAGGTCCCAGTACTTTTCTATTTAAAATAAATTAATTGTGTATAGTGTTCTGATAAAATGCTCTGTATATTTCACAAAAAAAAAACAAAAACTAACATTAAAATATCTTATGAAATATGAAACCATGTTTATAGGTTATGATTTAATGGCGTCCCAATTTAAACAGCTCTTGCTCTTTTAGTACTCGATAATGAAGCTTTTTGCGTAACTAAGTCGTAATTTAAGAATATACTACAGCCTATAAAGTAAAAATGTCTGTACGTTAGAATTTAATTACTCTAATAGCTTCTTAAAAGGGTAAATTAAGTATGTAAATATTACAGCAATTTAGGGTTCAATTAAAACAAAGAAGAAACCAATTCACCGGAGATCACATCAACCCAGATTAGACCTTCACCGCGATCACTGATCAAGCGTTAGAATAGTACCTACTGTTTGTGTGTGATTGGGTTTATTATATAATTATAAAAGATACAACTAAGAATCTCCAAGAGAAATGCTGAAGTAGAGTAGACATCTATTTTATAATATAAAAATGAATCCCTATTTCCCTTGGTCACGGCATCACGCGTGAACGGCTGGACCGATTTGGCTAATTTTGGTCTTGAAATGTTCGTGGAAGTCCAAGGAAGGATATAGGGGTAGGGTAGGGGTAGTGTAGGGGTAGGGTAGGGGTAGGGTAGGGGTAGGGTAGGGGTAGGGTAGGGGTAGGGTAGGTATGGGTAGGGTAGGGGTAGGGTAGGGTAGGGGTAGGGTAGGGTAGGGGTAGGGTAGGGGTAGGGTAGGGGTAGGGTAGGGGTAGGGTAGGGGTAGGGTAGGGTAGGGTAGGGTAGGGGTAGGGTAGGGGTAGGGTAGGGGTAGGGTAGGGGTAGGGTAGGGGTAGGGTAGGGTAGGGGTAGGGTAGGGGTAGGGTAGGGGTAGGGTAGGGGTAGGGTAGGGTAGGGGTAGGGTAGGGGTAGTGTAGAGGTATGGTAGGGGTAGGTTAGGGGTAGCGTAGGGGGTAGGGCCACGGGAACGAAGTCGCGCTGGGTCAGCTAGTATACAATAAACAGAAATATTAGATAACCCAACAAACCAACCAAGGGAAAGGGATAATTGTAAGGCGCCAAATCACAAATATAGTTTTAACCGTAGAATATGCATTATAGCGCAGACCACTGCTATTCGGACTATATTTCAAATTGTATTCTTTAGTTCGTTTCAGGTACTTCATCCAAATAATGACCCACAAGAGACGACTTCATCTACATCAAAAACTATTTCCGGTCAGGCTTCTAACAAGGAATGCAGCGATACGGCTATTACGATACCAATACGAATGACGAATACATCGTAATGACCCAATATGATAACGAATTACGATACGAATGCATTACGATTTATTTTTGATAGCATTTTGTTAAATTTATTTGAAGCTCTGTTTGAATTTACTTATATCAATATTAAGACTGAGTAAAACAAAAATAAATAAAACATTTTTAATTTATTTATTTATAATAACGTAATTTTCTTTTTAAAAAGGCTCATTTTGCATTGTTACTGTTATTGTATGGAGAAATTACTATGGATGGGATACTATGGAGAAATGTTCTTGGATCCTGCCTTCGATCAACAATAGTACTAGATGAAGGCTCACGAAGTAAATGAAAACATTATATGGCCAGACTGACATTTTTTAAACGGAGAAAAAAGGTTACGAATGTTACGATCTTACATTATAAATGACAAGAAGCGTTCTAAGTATGAAATACCTTAGTATTATTGACACTGTCAAAATAATCTACTTATTATACTCTCAAGTGGGCTTATGAGGCTTGGACATATCTGTCACTCCAAGTATGTATCTAGAGCTAGGTGTTATTGTTGATCGAAGGATAAAAAATCCTGCGGTAAAAAATCTTGAAATCTATCGATTACAATTTCAATTAAATTCTTTATTGCAGCTTGAGAAATATTCTTGTCTATAGCCTATTTTTTTAATCTTACTGCGAAATAATAAATGGCGATCAGGCGATCTGCTTCGTCTTCATCTGATGAACTTTCAGATTCAGGAATTTCAGAGTCAATTTTTGTACGTTCGTTCGTCAACAATTCGTCACTATCCAACCCAATTGTGATTGTACGGGACCCTCTTTGCTTGTTACTGATCCAAAATTCAGCAGTACGTATGGCTATATTATCATTGTCCAATAATTTTGGTTGTTTGTACGGAACCCTCCTGGCATGATGACAATGCTAACTTTTGAATTGGCTGACCTTGTACAATTATACTTTGTACCGTATAAAGTTCTATTGTTTCACGTTGTGAATATGCTTTTATTAGTTTCATTTTTATTCCTCCGGTCCTTTTTTATTTTTTCCATAGTTTTATATTCACAATGAACAATAAATATAATCACCCTTAACAGTATGCAATTAGCCAAAACTGACATTAAGCGATAGGTACATAAGTTTTACTTAGGCATTAAAATAATCGATAAGCTGAATAATTCTCAATTTATGCACTACCAAAATTATAATAATCTGTTGTAACACCGGGGGCTGTACTATAGAGAAAAATTTACGCTAATCGCGTCAGCTTTAGAATAGGGTAAGACTGAACTTTTATAAAGCAGACGGCATTGTATTACACTCTTGTAAAGAGATTTGCTTTCTAAGGGTGTCCTAGATAACCATTGAACAGTTGTTATCAAGCCTATTAACACGACTTTATAATAGAGTACTTCTACACCAATATGCAGATGATAGCAATATTCAATGCTCTTAAACAGAATTAGGCAATACAGAAGTAGAATTCAAGAGCAGTATCCAGTCGATATGCTGCTCTAGTCTTCTAACCTTGCTTGTAGTAGTTTTTTACACTACATACTGTATTTCAGTGTTTTTACGTCCTATTTAAAAGCCATAAGTAATAATTTCGACTATATACAGCCATAAACCAGCTCTACTGTATAACACTACACAATTAATGCTATAGTACAGCCCTAAGTATATTTTTACGCTTTTATTCATCGTTTATAAAGCTTATAGCTGATAATTAACTGGTAAAAAGAAATTTTGTCAGCCTAAATGTTTATTGGGGTGTCGCTACCGGTAGGTTACGAAAAATTTTGGCCTATTAATGTTAATTAAAATGGGTTATGTTATGTGTCAGAATCAGGTAAATTAATAGACTATGTGATGTGCGGTCCGAGATTGTAGTTTAAAGGCGTGTTTAAAAATGTTTAGGATAGATAATGACATACATTAGGTGAATTAGCGGGTCTGCCTTCCTTGTAAATAATAGTACACACCGGGGCGTAATACTTAACGGCGTTGATAACGGCATGCGCGTCCTGGCGCGTTTATGGTATCAAATTAGTGCGCTAAAACCCGAACGCATCTACGTATTATATCAAACGGCGCGCTAATTGGTGGCATTATATGCAGGTGAAACCCGTGCATCAGTGTGAGACCATAGTTTGGCACAGATCAGATATTAGTTATTGGTGTCAAAGTGACAGATGACAGGTTTGTTGAAGTTGGGGAGGGGGGGCGATCACGTTGTTCTGTGGTGCGCTATTTTTATTGTTGTTAGGATATAAATCCAGACATGGCTTAAAGAACTCGCATCCAAGCCAAAAAGATGGAAAAAAAAAAAAAAAAAAAAAAATTGTTGTTAGGAATGTTTTTGTTTTCATCAAGAAAATTTATGAATTATTAAAGGTTGAGTGTCATCTAAGTTTGTGAAATTGTTGAAAATGCTGAAACTGTCTGAAGGATAGATCTGTGGTTGTGTTTATCATTATTGTGAAAATATAACCTAAAAAAAAAGGACATTAAATAGTTATGCAAATAGGTTTTAGTGCAAATCATTGTAAGAGTTATGAATTTGAAGTAAGAAATAGTATTTTAGTTAATTTATAGTTTGTACAAGGTATTTCAAAGGGGTAAATAATTAAAGAGTTTGGCTTGGTTGAAAAATGTGTCTTGATGAGAGTGATTTCTCATGGAAATAAGTGGATAATGAAAACTGAAGAAGTGTTATGAGGTCTGGCTTTTCATGGTGTACATAAGAGAGGGAAGACCCTTTCTGACTTATAGATTGGATAACAACCACTTTGGTAAGTTAATCAGAGATTTAGTTTTAATTAAATTGTTGAAAATTTTTAGAAAATTAGACACAATTAGTACCTACTTGTTTGTGGACAGCTTAGACTCAAAGAGGGTAATTTTGTTTGAAGGGAACGGTATTTGCAATGCTAAATAAGTCAACGGATAACTTAGTAGGTGAAGATTAGATTTTTCAAACGCTCGGTTAACCTAACAGTTGAAAATAGTTCAGAATTAAAGAGAAATCTTGTCTCGATGAATGATAGAACTATTATTTTGTATTTTGGGGTCGGTGATAAAGTTTTAAAGAAAAAAAATAGATATGTCAGTGGGTAATAATTAGATTCCTAACTTAGTGGAAGAAAATTATATTGCTACAAACTAAAACAATGTTAGCTAGTTGTTAAATGTAGTTATGGATATATTTAAAAGGTAAGGTTTAGTGGTTTTTGTATTAGGTTAGTAAAGTGAGGTAACATTACTTCTTACTCCTTAAAACTTAAAAATAGCTATTTGGGTAAAATAATGGGTTCTTTTACTAATAGTTAGGTATTGGAATTCATGAAATATGAACCAAAAGGAATTTGTTGGTGAAGATTTTGTATTGGCTAGATTAGAAACATTAGATTCAATGGTTTCTAATTTGAACAGAAAGTAGAGAGAATTTCATCTAAAATGGTTCAGTGAGTTTGGAAAAACCATAATAGGATAATTTCATAATTATTAAACAATCTAATATATGAACAAGGGGAAAATTACTTGGTTTAGGTAAGTAATCGAAATTTTCATCCGGGAACATAAAAGAAACTTAGATGTCGGTTATAAGACTTGCAGAAATTTTATTATTTTAATTACAGTAGTTTTGATTTCAAGTAAGAGTTGTTGTTTGGATGAAAAAAAAAAAAAAAAAAAAATATATCCTAGAAACCGGAGCAATTATACAGATGCAGAAAAGGGAACTTATTTATACATGTTAATTTCAGTAGATTTATTTCAGGTTAAGACGTCAAAGTTAGGGTATGTACACAAGTGCAACAAGCTATAGTAATAGTTATCCAGCGGTTAAACTAATGTATTCATACAGACTGTTAGGATATGGATGGATAAGTAGGGTTGACAAGGGTGGGGTGGTGTGTTAGTCCGGAACATTATAGATAAATAGGTACTTAACAAGAATAAAATAGGGTTAAATAATTCTTTACCTTTCGTTGAAATTTGAGTTAGAAAATTCAACGACGGTTTAAGAAGGAATACAACAATGTTATAAAATAAATCAAGTAATTATTCTTATGTCAATGAGAATTATAGGAGATTGCTTGCCTAACTAATATTGCTTCTCTTAGGTATCCAGTTAAGTTTTATAGGTTGCTATGCCTAAAAGTAGGTAGTAAATATTACAAATTAGCTTAAATAGGTAAATAATGTAAGAACCAAGTGTGTCTGACAGTTTGGGGTCGCTGGCGTGATGTAGTGAACAACTGTTGACTATTTATAACTAGTTATGGGTAGCATTAGTGTTATAGGTATGCCGGGAATATTCATAGACTAATTGTATATTCTCTATATAGGAAAAAAAAAAAAACAGATGGATTTAATTGAAACATGTATGCCAGTAGTGGTCCTCGTTCACTTGACATGATGATGTTGAATAGGGGGTGGTGAATGGAGAAGGAAAAGAACTTTCATACAGGCGACGTGATTGGTTTGTTGTTCTTTTTATCAATCTTGGTTCTATATTAGTAATTAAATATACATTCTTAGTTGAACCATTGGTTAATCTTAATAAATTACTTTGTGATAGGACTATAGGTACGTTATGGTTGAAAAGAAATAACATATGGTCGAGGTTTGGGTGTTATTAGGGATTATTATTATTATTATTCTTATTTATTCGGACAAGCAGTGAGACAACTGATAGATGCTGGTAGAAAAAGTAAGGAAATTGTCGCTATAATAATAATAATAATAATAGTTTATTTCAGGCATCTTACAATATTAGGTGTTACAATATTAGGCCCATATAATAAATACCTTACAGACTAACATACATAATAATATATCAACTACTTATTAACACGAATAGCAGGCGGCGTCGTGTTGCGAAGCGCAGTGTCCGGTAGCCGACCACGAAACCGGCGGAACAGGACACCCTTCGGCCAAAAGTCTTCTTTCATGAAGGTCGACAGATGTTCGGTCGGCACCCTCACCACAAAAGAATTGAAATTCACGTTGTGGCGAGACTCCAACCTATGCTAAGAGTACCATTGTGTGGACACTGGGGAATATTTTATTAGAATGTTAGTCATACATAAAATTATTAAATTAAAAATTTACTAGTTGCATTGAGAGAACATCATTCTCGACTATCATCCATAGGGTAGAGATTGGTACTTGCAATTATAGGAAAAGAAAAAAACAAATATATGATGACTCCAGTTTAGGCAAACGATGAGACATTTGAATTGATGTAACGAATTAAATGTTATTAGGTAGTTAATCTTTTTTGTAATTTATATGTGTATGATTTTCAATACAAAATGATTATAGCTATAGGATTTTTACGGGTTCCGCTAGTGTCGTGTTGGGGCTGTTCCAGTGGGGTTTGGGAGGTAATTTATGTCACTTAATGGTCAAGGAGAGTTTTGTTGGTTCGGTCTAGCTGGGGGGTTGCGGACATGGTTATCGTAGACGAACGAACTAGTGGGCAAACAACTTTGTCCTTTTATAATATCAGTATAGACAGTGCAGTTAAATTTTATAGTATGTTGGATTGGGGGTCGTGGAAAAGTGTAACTACAGTTACAGGTTAATCAATTAGTAGGGTTTAGAATTAATGTAATTAAAATTACTAGGAATTCTATTTAGGTTAGTATTAAGACCTTAGAATTAAATTAGCTATAGAAAATGATATTAAGTGGGACGTCCATATGATAGGTTAACAACCACTGGGGTCGAATGGTTTGGAAGTCACTATATGTAGAGGTCTCGGGTTCGGTTCCTGTCCAGGTGATTGTCGTAGACAAACTGTTCAGTGTTGCTTTGGGGCTTGGAAGTGTGATGATACCCGTCGATGTTTGGTATTTATGATATAGGTACCTACTTATTTTGTAACATAGAAGGATATGAGCGGGATAAGTGAAATAAACGTTATTAATTAATATCATTATTAGTAACCAAAGTTAGAGATGGATAATGGGGTTTATAATGGGGAAAATTATTTACTAATTTTGAAATATGGTGTATTTTTCAATTAGTTAAATGAGTTAAGAATATGTTTTAAGGGATAAAGGCAGGTTATAGTTATAGGAATCTTAAAGGAACCAATATAGGTTGTACTATAGTGTAAAGGTTGGTTGCGAATTTGAAGTAGAAGGAATTTAATTGTTAACCAAAAATGCTTCTTAGTAGAAGTCAATTCTCATGCTCTATACTTTAAAAATTAGGGCATAAGGTCAGGTACTACTTAAAGGTGGGGGGTCGAAAGGTTAAAGTTGAATTCCATGAATAAACTTTGACTTAAACCTAAATTAAATTAGACGTTAACACCAAACGTGAATTGGAGTAAAAACCAAAATTAGGATAAGCCAAAACCAAATATGTCATTTGAGGGAATAAGGGGTCTTATAGTTTTTTATAGGCATAGTTAAGGAAGACACTTAGTAGAACTTTTGAAAAAAAAAACTTAATATTACTTATCAGGATTAAAATGTCAAAGTTATGTTAATAATGTGAATTTTACAACTAATATTTAAAAGAGTTATATAGGGATGTTAGTTGGTTAATAATGTAATCTTTATGTACCTAACATGAATTGAGCTCTGACACGTAATGGACTTAATAGATGGTAGCAAGAAGGTGATAAGTGTTGATAGGTTAGCAAAATTCGCTGATAGTATTCGGATAGAGAGTAGTGGGAATAGACTTTTAGTAGTTTGGCTAGGTTAGGGAAATTGTTAGATGGAAAAAAAAAGAAGGTAAGCGTTGATAGGTTGGTCGGTACTGCGGTATATACCTATATTAATATATATTGGGGGTATTTATATATTTACTTAGGTTGGTTTATAGTTCGATGCAACAGTGATGGTAGTGATGTGTTTCAAGGTTGAAATTGTTATTGTTATTACGTTCTTAATTATGGTAAATGTTAGGATTGGGTTGTTAAATTTTGTTAGAGGTTTAATTCAATTGGTGTAATATTGTCATGTTTTAGGTGGACAATTGAAATTTGCTAACGGGTAGGAAATGTTGGTCGAACATGTACAATTTTGGCTTTGGGTCATTATTAGCAAAGGAAAGGGATAGTATTCGGTCATGGTAGATAGTCTAATCATGTGTTGGAGTCAATTCATGCATTGTTAATGAACCGATTAACTATAGAAAAAAAAAAATATATATATTAATTTCGAACAAATCTGAGCGAAAAGTTTTGTTAATAAATTAAACAAAAGAGGAGTTCTTATATTTATAGGGAGGGGAAAGGAAAATAGAAGAGGTGACAGTATTATAAGGATCGGTAGTATTAATTTTACAAATTAAT
This sequence comes from Crambus lathoniellus, assembly GCA_949710035.1. NCBI lineage: Eukaryota > Metazoa > Arthropoda > Insecta > Lepidoptera > Crambidae > Crambus > Crambus lathoniellus. Next base: position 14,231,487 of record OX453315.1, read on the forward strand.
GTTAATAGCTTTCTAGGGCAATATACTACAAGTAATCAGGTGAAACGTTGGTTATGTTCATGGTGGCGCGGATGTGAGTTTGAGGAAGGACGGAATTGTTAAAAAGTGACGAAGAGTGGAATCTGTATATATATAAAAAAAAAATATATGTAAGTGTATATATATATATATATATCTATTTTATATATGAAAAAAAAAAGATTCAAAATATGAGGCCATGAGTGTAAACAAATTGGGAAGCCTGATTACAACCATTATTATTAACCCAAAAGATAAGATCCGCACACAACAGCACGTGATAGGGATAGGCGTAGAGCACGTGTTAACAGACTTGAATTTTGTACAGTGGGACTTTGGTGTTAGGATAAATAAAAAAAAAAAATATATATACAAACAGTGTTTATGTTTGTATCTTGTCCCGGTGTAAACGCCTGTACTAAATTTACACTTCACGTGGGTCAGGACGGGCCATGTTTAACTCGACAACTATACATTCTCCAAAGTGATATCGGAGGCTATTCCAGAGTTTTGAGTAAGCTTTTTGACAAAAAGGTCTTTGTATATGCTTCATTTAGAAGGGGGCGTACAGAGATATGCAGGGGCACTTTGGGGGTATAAAATGCTGCGCTAGAACGCCATGTAATCGTAAGGTTGGATTACAGTTTATACACCGAGGCGAGTTTATTCTAAACTGCGGATTCACAACCCGTACCTTCCACCATGCTTTGTACGTCTCTGGTGTTGGATATACATACGATGAATTTGGATAAAGCAATAAAAAACACTTAAAAACTCGCTTGATAACTTTTGATATTATTTTGGTCTAAATACACTCTACACTCTTAATTACATAATCACTAGGGCTCACTAAAAATTGATTCGATAGGGGTCGGAGGCCGCAATGTCCTTTGGTAGGACAAAGAGCATTGTGTTTTTCTTGGTCCAAATTGATTCAATTCTTTGATTTTGGGAAAATAATAAGAGAAAGGGATATATATATATATATATATAAAAAAAAAAAAAATATATATATATATATATTGATATAAAAATAATAATAATATATATATATAGATATTAAAAAAAAAAAAAAAAAAACATGTCTATATATATATAAATATATGTGTAAAAAGAAATATTAGAGATTTGGATAGAAAGAAAAATTCTACTCCGGATCCAATACTTGGTACTGTCACCTTTGAAGAATTTTGGGGTCGGCTGTAACGGTTCAGAATCGCACCTGAACTGTCTCGAATATTTCTTGAGGATTTAAAAGTCGAAATGTATTGATGTTGCTTACCTCAATAGCATTTAATAGTGTAAATGGATCCTGGTGTGGGAATAAATCACAAAGTCAAATTGGGTTGTGTCAACTGGGTTGTATTGAACAAAATTAGCCATTTACCATGTTGTTGCGCTGGGAATTTGCTTCATACTTTGTCAACACAGTGTATATGGGAGGGAGATTCTGTCTATAAGGCTTGGGGCTTGTTTAGTGGTTTCAGATTGCTTGAGGTAAACACTGAAAAAGAAACGGGTTAATGGTAGCGGAGCAGTTGTGGTCATTTGCATTTAATTTGGAAGTTAACACTTAAAGTTTTATGATTAATCTGATGAAGTTAGATACAGTAAATTTGTTTGAATTAGCGAGAAAAATATAGTTAATAAATACCTGAGATTCAGGGATCGAAACAATGATGTTTCACAATATTTGGACTCTGTGACAAATTATTTCATATAAGAAGATGCACTTTGTTGAGGGTTTTGTCGGTCTAATTTGCTTCACGGGAGTGTGGACAATGCTTGTGTTTCGGTATTGTTTCACGAAGTAATCGACACGAACTGTTATTAGTTGGTAAAATTATAAATCTTGGAGCGTGTTAATTTAGACATGTTTGTGGACTGACAGGTTCTAAAACAGAGTTTGTAGGCATGTTTTCAATACGGGCTACGTGTTGGTGGCACAATATGTGTTCGGCATATTTATTGGTTACACATGTGAACTTTGGTTTAATTACATCACATCAGTCTAATTATTATGTTTGGAGCTAAATATTTATTTTATACAGTGTTAGCGAAGTGCTGAAATGGGTTGTGACAAGTAAACAAAGATGCTCCTAGCGGCAGAGTTGAGAACTAAGACAAGTCAAATGACATCACATAAACATAGCGAGAAGTTTTTACTCACAGAATGTTAAATTAACATTATGTAAAACTTAAATAAAAATATGGGTTAAATAATCAAAAGTACAGAATATTGGTTTCTATCTTAGATAAGGTTCAAAGTTTCAAATATGTTTCTTTGGCTAGAGGTGATACGTTCGGAAATTATGTTCGAAAAATTACTATTTTGATAATAGTTTTCATTCGTAAATAATAAAAAAAGGGATCATACAAAATAATGTGTTTATATTATGTGAGAAGGTAATATTTTGAATAGTTTAGTAAATTCTATAACTTAACTATCAAAGGTTTCTGAACGAAAGCCAAGCTGGGCGTTCAGGATGTTTGAAATGGTTTGGCGTTAGACGCTAGATGGCCTATCAGTTTTGTGGGGGGGTGAATAGGGATTTCAATGAATTGTCTCCTATTGGGTAGGCAGGAATAGTTGGGTTGCCATGTTGTGAGAAATAAATACCTTATTTATAAAACAGGGAGAGGGGGTAATTATTGATGTATGGTATTCACACAAGATTAAAAGTAAAATACTTTAATTGTTGTAAAGGGGAAAAAGAAATATTTATAGGAAATAAAATTTGGAAAAAATGAATAATAATTATTCTAGAATGTACAATTAAGACATTAAAACTAATAAACCTTAGTCAAATTAGTATTTCAAAGTTAAATAATTAGACATGAGACATTTAAGAGACGGATTAGAAATATACTGAAAAGTTTCCATTAAACATAGGGGTAAAATTTCCCTGAGAGTGGGGAGAATTTCTAGGATGTAAAAGAAAAAAAAAAGAAAAAAGGACGCTAACTTTTGGCGGTTTGAGTAGGCCTATATAAGCAAAAACGACGCGACGCTCGCTCTTATTTCTCCGGGATCGACTTCGAGGCAACACGTATGGAAGACGAAACACTTTTTGAAGAAGTTTCCATTTTTAATCAAGCGAGAAGTAGTCTTCAAGCAAGTGTACAGTGAGTCCTTGCACCATAGGGCGTTTATTGGGTTCGCGATCTTTTAAACGTTTTAATTTTGGAATTCTGACTGGTAAATTGGATCCGAAATTAAAAGGTCTAGTTTGTTTACAGAAAGCATTTCAATTAAAGTAAATTATTCCCAAGTAAAATCCTAGAAAATGGGCTTAATTTGAGTCAGAGAGGGTTGGAAGCATAGTTTGTTTCTTCAGGAGTACATGTTTATGTCTCCGGGCTCCAGGCAAGGCTCACGGGAGGTCGCTAGGTAAAGAAAGTCTGGCATTGTGGAGTGTCAGATGAGTGTTCATTGGATAACGCTTAGTAATTTCCACATGGTTTGATCAGGCGGGCTGTTTTCATTGACAGTTTTTCAGTTAACACGTCTGATGGCGCGGGGCGTATGCCCCAGATTTGGAGACAGTTGCGGCCTGATTGAACCATACCTACCTGTAGGGTGTCTATCTGTTCCCTTCCCAAGCAGATGGACCACGGCATGAGCGATAGGATTTTAGGGGGCCCACTCACCCAAACTTGACAGAATTGGGGCGTCAGAACTGGCGATACAGGCGCCAGGTTTGTGTTTGTTAGGAAAGTCGCATTTAGTCGGAAATTAGGCAGGTAAGTACCTACTTAGAATCACGAGCTAGGTAACTCGAAGACCTTTGTTCTGGCAGAAAGGGGGAGGTCTGCTGGGGCAAGGCTACGAGGGGAGTCTGGTATACAGAGTAGGTAGAAAGAGTAGGGTCGCTGTTAGGTCTATAAGTAGCATTATGTGTTATCACAAATATATCTACGATCAAATCCGAATTTTGTTGACATCCCTAGCCATAGATTCTTGTGACAGACGAACAAACCCGGGCAATTTGACAGAATGATTATAGATAGTGGGGAAAAGTCCGATTGACAGTTTCCAGCAAAATGGCTGTCTTTTATCTAACAAAATAATGTTATATCTTAAGAAGAGCGATTAGGTAAATGGTTAGTGCGTTGTAGCAATGTAGTCTACAAGTTGTATGATTTTCAGTGAGGTTTGTAAGAAATTAATAGATTTGAAAAGGAAAAGGTGACCAATGGATACCTAGTGCTTTCAGTATTTGGGAAATGATTTGTGAAGTAACAGTGCTAGTGGAACAGTCCAAAGAGCTTGATTAGAGTAATCTTTATAGGTTCACGCATTGCAAAGATATGAAGGTTGAAATAATCTATCAAACATAAGTGGAGAATCTAAATTTACCTATATATTTGGCTTGACAACAGGTAATATATTCCTATGATACAAAAGGCACCTATAATAATCTATAAATTGAGCTGGTTGCGGAAGAGTTCTCTGGATCAGACTACTGCTATATTAATGTATGAAAAGGATTTTGTTCAGTGGCGGGAGAAGATGTTTAAACTCGAAGGAACTCGGTGTAATGTTGACCAGTGTCTTATGGAAGCTGATGTGGATTCAAGGTTTTCCAGATACTAACCTATTGAGTTGGAACATGATTCTATTTTAGCCATAAATTATGTAAAGCTATCGGGGTGAGGCGAAAGCTTCTGTCCAATTTGGTTGGATTCTTAAGTTATTTCCAAGACCAGTCCAATGGTGAGATTAAGGATATATTACCATGAGCGAGATTCTTTAGAGACAAATTTTAACCAACAAGTTGCAAAAGTTCAATAAGATCCGAGTCAGACACATAGACATAACTAGGGAATTTAGTTCTACGGGGAAACTTGGTCATAGAAAAGGTTAGGAGAGTCTATATTTATATGTACTTACTATGAATTAGAATTGAGTTCTTTCCCCTCAGGAGTCAGACTTGCTAGTTCTCCTAATTTAAGCACTCAACCTGTTGGATTTATCCCAATAAGGATTATTCAACAAAAGGAAAAGGCTATATCAATTAACGTTAACTTTAACTGCTGCTGCCATGAAGGAGAAAGATCTCTTCATGTAGACTAACAAGTCGCTTTGAAGCCTTTAGCTTGGTCCTCTTATATATATATATACATAAAGAATTGACGAACATGACAGCTTGACTTTATATGTTGAAGTTTGTTTTTATATGAAAATGTAATAAAGCAGCGCCGGAGGAGGGATGTCCAAGTCTGGTGACGAGTTCCACTGTTATGGGCGGCGGAGGTGCCCTGACTTTACCGGTTAAATAATATTGCTGGAGCATTTGTATTAGGCCAAGATGGTGATTAAGATCAATAGACTCTCTTCACCCTAATGATTATACCAATTTCCATCTCTGACTTTGCAAGCAAAACCATATGCTGAAGCTAATAGGTACTATTATAGATGTAGTGTTTCCATCTTCTAATAGATATAACAAATTTTCATCTCTAACTTTGCAAGCAAGGCCATATGCCTAAGCTAGTAGGTACGGTTATAGATCTGATATAGTGACTCAGTCTTCCAATAGATATAACAAATTTTCATTTCTAATTTGCAAGCAAAACCATATGCTTAAGCTAATAGGTATTATTATAGTAATTGTGTCTCCATCTTCATATAGGAATATCAAATTACATTTCAAACCACACATGCCAATTTCACCTTAGACCTTGCAAGCAAATCCGGATGCTGTTACTAGTTTCAGTTCCATTGTAACCCAAATTATTAAATTCCACCAGTTTTAATAGACAGTTAACCTTGGGTCAGTAACCAGAAAATTAGCATGGTGGACTCAGCAAAATAACTCACCAGGTTTTCAAAGTATATTAGACCTAGGAATCGGTTAGGACCTAACTGTTAAATGTCCAAGCAATGTAGGGGTAAACTAATGTTAGATTTATACAAGAGTATTAACTTATTTTGAGTGTCTTTGTCGCTATAAATGAGGTTAGAAAATTAGAAGCAACGGCCATGTAATATGAACAGCTGTTAAGTTGATGTAGGCATATAGGCAGTTCAAAGTATGAGTTAGTTAGTAGTAAGGTTAGTCTCTGTCGCTTCATTTAAAAGATCATGGGTCTACGCTTTACAACCAGGGTTCTCCATTACGACATCACAGGCCACTTCAGATTTGATTCAGAGCATCCATAGTAGTTATCTATATATTAATCGGACAACAGTTAGGTATTACAGCGTTCAAGCTAGCTAGGTATTTTAGTAACTAATAGAATTCTTGACAGAGGTTCAGTATTAGCTTAGAGTAAATACTAGAATGGTTTGTTAGTATATTTAGGTCATCTATTATTATTTAGGCTAAGCGATTAGAAAGGATAGGTAGGTGTTACAGTATCGAAAAAACGAAGTCGCTGTGCAATACGTTGCAATTGCAATACGTCGTAGATTTTTACGATGCGACGACGACACCGCAACGCAGCTTTGTGGCCTCGCTCTAATATCTGTGCTCTAAGCTTCTAACGCTGTATTGCGTAAGTGTTTTTTGAAATTGAAGCCATCATTAACTCAAGTTCTTGAACGTGAACCTCGCTTCGTGAACGCGATCCTGAGAGCGTCACTGCTCCCAGGTTATGTGGATGGAGCCGTTGCTGACTCCTAGAAGAAGAAATGTGTTCAGTTTAGTTGTGTCTAAATAAATAACTTCAGAAATAATAAGGCTTTGTAAAAGCGGGAACTAGGGTTGTGAGGGTCATACTGGATAAACGAATATGCCAGTTACTTTGTCATTAATTATTTTATTAAGACACTTCAAGATCATTAAAAATGGAGGGAAAATATAGAAAAACCAAGGGTTCCAGTTGAGTGTAAATGCGTCTATAGTGAATGAATGCTTCTGGATAGCGTTTCTGTCCTAATTTTTGACAAATGTTTAAAAATCTGATTGATTGAGTTCGATTTCGGTATCTGGATTGATTCGACGCGACTCTTGATCAGCTTCTATAATTGTCTTTAGTGTTGAATATTATGAAGCATAGAGCCAAATATTTACAAGCTTTTTATTAAGTTGCCATGTTAGTTAGTTAGTGGGGGACAAATCTTGCAAGCTTAATTTGACCCACTTCCCAGTGTCCGATGGAGCTGAAATTTTGTATACAGGTTTGGTTCAGATGACAATACAATATTAAGGTACAGTCAGCAAAAGGCTTGTCATAAAAATAATTTTTTTACTAAAAACTTATTCGTTCGTCACGCCACTACCAAAATTCCCACATTTGGATAAGTTGGCTAAGAGTAATTAAATCGTCTTAGCCAACTTGTTCAAATGTGGGAATCTGTCTCTTCCCATACGATTTATATAACTAATTTCCGTCCTTACCCCTCCCGGTATATAGTTCATTTATTGCTCTTGACACCCGTACCCCGTAGGTACCACTGTTTTCGTTCTCACGCTCAAGTTGAACTTGTCCACGACCGACACAAAAAACTTACAGTAGCTACGGCCTCTCCGGAAAACACTTTTAAGATTTTTGCAGTTATAACACAACCGAATCACTAAATTACAGACGTCCGATTTGCCCAGGGTAGGATACCTGCCTTCTTCACGTTAGTTCTATTATATATTCTATGCTTCTGCGTCAGAGGTCTCGGGTTCGATTCCTGAACAAAACAAATATTTGTGTGTATGAATATGTCTTATTTGTCTTGGTCTGGGTGTTTACTATGCATATTAAGGCGATGAATCCCGACCAAAATAGGCACGCTAATGCTTGCTCGGCCGCGCGCGATACACTTCACGCGGACGCAGCGGCAGCCGGCAGTGAACTTTGAACTCGCGAGCGCCCCGCGAATCGAAAATCACTTAAAATTCAATTAAAAATTAAATAATAATAAATTTACACTTATGACGGCCGGAATCCCTCGGCTAATCAAAGACAATTATTTTCGTATATTTTTCATTAACTAAAACCAAGTATACTGCAAGTAATACGATATTTGGATTAAGATTAGACGGATGTTTGGGATTTTATTTGACACAGTAAAATATCACCAATCGAAAAAATACGGCCGGAAGCACTAGATAAATAACTGTAAAATAACATATATTTTTTCCAAGTATTAAGTACTTGTGTTTTGCGAGTAATCCATAATTTAAAATACCCTATTTTGGGGAATGCCCGCCTTAAGTATGTATTTACAAACAAAAAGTATTTAAATATCCGTTATCAAGTTTTCCATGATAAAGTTTCTTAATGAAATTAACATGGGCTTAGATAATTTGGTGTGATTGTAAAAAGTTATTTATTATTTATTTATTTATATATTCATGGCCACCGAGGTCACCGAGGTCGTTAAAGTAGTAGTATCTACAGATACTTCTGCAGCTCTAGCAGCCGAAGTGGACGCGTGCCGCGTGTTGTGCGCACTGGATGTGGCCACGTCCCCTCCGCTGATGGCCAGCACTTGCTTAATCCATCGTCTGATGGCTTGAGCCGTTGCTGGTTTGTAGGGTGAGCTTCAGTAACAGGTTTTGTGATCCGCCGACTCTTAAATCCTTAGTAATAGACAAATAGTCTTTTACAGTAGTTGCAGGACAAATGCAATGATTTTCCGTAAAATATAGTAAAAACAATACCGGATGATCATGTCCTGGTGCTGAAGTTTAAATTATGTCTGTGATAAAAATGTTGACCCCATCATTGAAAATTTTAATATTGTTACTTTTTATAAGGGAAAACGTTTGAACTCTATGTCCTGTACACAAGTCTAAGAGAATTATCAATTTCATGGTAATTTTTCTAAAGTAACTTGATCAGGGACCATTCCGATATACTTAAAGTTCAAAACTATTTGTGGATCGTATGTAGAGCGTAATTTATAAGCTCCTATAAGAGACCTTTTTATTGGTTCTTGTGTGCCTATGTCATTTCCTAGCAATAATGACAAGGCTATTCAATAAAACCCTATAAGACTAGCTTTTATTGAATTATATTTTCATAAATTTAAAAATAAGGAAACTGCGTTAATGGAGGTCCAATATGGGTCAAGATTATTACCATTACAGAATAATGTCCACTACAATTTATAAGTAAGGGCCAGACCACAACACTGCGTTGCGGCGGCGTCGTATCGAAAAAACGAAGTCGCTGTGCAATACGTTGCAATTGCAATACGTCGTAGATTTTTACGATGCGACGACGACACCGCAACGCAGCTTTGTGGCCTCGCTCTAATATCTGTGCTCTAAGCTTCTAACGCTGTATTGCGTAAGTGTTTTTTGAAATTGAAGCCATCATTAACTCAAGTTCTTGAACGTGAACCTCGCTTCGTGAACGCGATCCTGAGAGCGTCACTGCTCCCAGGTTATGTGGATGGAGCCGTTGCTGACTCCTAGAAGAAGAAATGTGTTCAGTTTAGTTGTGTCTAAATAAATAACTTCAGAAATAATAAGGCTTTGTAAAAGCGGGAACTAGGGTTGTGAGGGTCATACTGGATAAACGAATATGCCTGTTACTTTGTCATTAATTATTTTATTAAGACACTTCAAGATCATTAAAAATGGAGGGAAAATATAGAAAAACCAAGGGTTCCAGTTGAGTGTAAATGCGTCTATAGTGAATGAATGCTTCTGGATAGCGTTTCTGTCCTAATTTTTGACAAATGTTTAAAAATCTGATTGATTGAGTTCGATTTCGGTATCTGGATTGATTCGACGCGACTCTTGATCTGCTTCTATAATTGTCTTTAGTGTTGAATATTATGAAGCATAGAGCCAAATATTTACAAGCTTTTTATTAAGTTGCCATGTTAGTTAGTTAGTGGGGGACAAATCTTGCAAGCTTAATTTGACCCACTTCCCAGTGTCCGATGGAGCTGAAATTTTGTATACAGGTTTGGTTCAGATGACAATACAATATTAAGGTATAGTCAGCAAAAGGCTTGTCATAAAAATAATTTTTTTACTAAAAACTTATTCGTTCGTCACGCCACTACCAAAATTCCCACATTTGGATAAGTTAGCTAAGAGTAATTAAATCGTCTTAGCCAACTTGTTCAAATGTGGGAATCTGTCTCTTCCCATACGATTTATATAACTAATTTCCGTCCTTACCCCTCCCGGGTTCAATTCTCAGTGAGGGTACAGCCAGGGACAAATTCTGTGAACCACCTGTTACTTTTTTTCGTGTGTTTGTAGTCTCACCTCACCAATCACTTGCAGTCCCTATCCCTAATTGCTTATGCATTGTAGGTACTAAGTATACTAAGATTTTATATTATTCTTATGCATTCACAATGCAATTTTGTAAGTATAGGAAAAATGTGATAGTAAAAAACCACAAGCCCCATAAGTAGCTTTCAGGCGGGATTCGAACCCGCGCCTCCGGGAATCCGGCCCGATGCTCTGACCAACTAAGCTACCGAAAGGCTTACACGACTCGTCGAATTTTGCTATCACTTGTTACGCTGTAGGCCAGCGTTGCTTCATCAATGTGAGGAAACCCTCGCATCCGAAAGAAACATTTTTACAAATGTTTAACAATCGATTAAGATGAAACAGCCATATTGAGATTTTATATTATTCTTATGCATTCACAATGCAATTTTGTAAGTATAGGAAAAATGTGATAGTAAAAAAACCACAAGCCCTATAAGTAGCTTTCAGGCGGGATTCGAACCCGCGCCTCCGGGAATCCGGCCCGATGCTCTGACCAACTAAGCTACCGAAAGGCTTACACGACTCGTCGAATTTTGCTATCACTTGTTACGCTGTAGGCCAGCGTTGCTTCATCAATGTGAGGAAACCCTCGCATCCGAAAGAAACATTTTTACAAATGTTTAACAATCGATTAAGATGAAACAGCCATATTGAGATTTTATATTATTCTTATGCATTCACAATGCAATTTTGTAAGTATAGGAAAAATGTGATAGTAAAAAACCACAAGCCCCATAAGTAGCTTTCAGGCGGGATTCGAACCCGCGCCTCCGGGAATCCGGTCCGATGCTCTGACCAAAGCCTTAAGCCTTTCGGTAGCTTAGTTGGTCAGAGCATCGGGCCGGATTCCCGGAGGCGCGGGTTCGAATCCCGCCTGAAAGCTACTTATGGGGCTTGTGGTTTTTTACTATCACATTTTTCCTATACTAAGTATACTAGTTTAACACGTTTACTGCGGGAGCGTTTTTACCTGCCTTTCCGTTAGAACTGCATCGGGCTCATTAGATCCAATGCTAAACTTTTCTATGGTGCGTTACATGGTCGAAAAGACCCGGTGAACTTCTCTGTGTAAAAGTACGATTATCTGAGTATTAAAGATAATTAAACTAAAAAATATTTTTGAAATATGTTTCGAAAGCAATAATTAATCCACAACTAGATTCGTAAGTTGATCTGACTAGTATATATATTATAAAAAACCGATATAATTATCGGGTTGTTTCGATCCGATAAACGCACTGATAGGCAACATATATCGACTAAAATTAGTGATGTACCCAGGTAATAAAACAACGATTTCGAGACAAAACTTATGAATTATTAATTTATACTAAGGTAACATTTGAGTTATGTTTTTCGTTGAAACATTCGCGGCATAAAGTTTTTATACAAATTGTGCATATAGTTTTAACCTTCTTTACTTTACTATTAGCTTGCTTGCTATTAAAATTTTCAAGCAATTTATCATAACATGCTGCACAATTCCTTTTTTAGATGAAAGAGGATTAGATGGCATATTATTTGTAGAAGGTTCAGCAACATTTTGCAGTATTTGTATTGTCTTGCCAGTTGATGGACATATGTAAATATAACATTTTTTCATGTCACTTTCATTGTCAGACATTACAAGTGTTCGTCTTGATCGCTTCATTTTGCAACAAAATAACTAATACTAGTAGGTAGCTATATGAATATTGCACTGTCCTTTAGCACTGCACTAGGTCAACTGATCAGTAATCTAGTGCGGCTACCGGGACATTGGGCATCGGGTCTCGTCAACCCGATAAACGCACTAGGTAAAAAAACTTGTGGTCGGTATCGGGTCGAATGGACCCGATACAGGATTTTTATTTATATGTTATATATTTTAAGAGACCATGTCAAGCCTATAACTATCTCTTTCCTATACACTAAGGAACCTATTTAAGTAGGTGACGCACCAGAGTAAGATGCACATAATTTGTCACCGCACCGTAGGCTAGATGAGCATCGGATCCTATCCACCCGATAACGCAGTGAACGTGTTAATACAATACCAAATAGTAAAAGCCTCTGCGCGTAGCTAAAAGCTATACAAGCTATGGTCTACTGGAGAGGTTACTTGTGCTAGTTCAAAAACTGCACAGGTTTTTCCCACATACATTACGGCCTACCTGTCCAGGAATACCTGCACAGGTAGACCTCTCCGGTGGACCTCAGCGTATATGTCTTACATAAACGATCGCAGAAATCACAATTTCGTGCTTATAATTTTATAGTACCTAAGTTGTTTCGTTAAGGTAAATTATTAATACAAACACCAGCTGTTGATATTGATCTTATTAATATCTAAAATCTGTATTGAAAAAAACACGCATCTACAATAACTTGGGTAGGTACCTACCTACTAAACCTTTCAAGATACAAAGAAACAACAATAACTAATTATCGTCCAGTCTTTACATTATGCAATGCAGATTCTTATAACGACAAACCTTTTCTCACAGTTCATTCAGTGCAATTCAATGCAATCGACAATGAAGTCGATTTTAACCTGTTTAATACTTTATTATCTTATTGGAACGCACGCTTACGTTGCTAATAAAGTTAAGTTAAACACAACAAATTTACCCATCGGTTTAAATGAAGAATACATAACGACTGATAAAGAAATCAATGCTAGTGATCAATATGAAAAAGATTATAGTGGTTACATATATTTGGACGATGTAGTGTTCGGTTTGAAAACTCAAAATTGGACCAAAGAAGAGCTCCCGTGCTTAAATGAAACTCTACATTTGATTTCGAGCTTGCAAAATTTTACTATGTGGGCAATTTGGGGTAAGTCACCTATTTCGCAATACATATTATGATTAAGGGACTTTTTTTATTATTCAAATAATATGTTGCACAAAGACGTTTTTAATAGTCAGTGTTGCCCTACCATTCAAAACCAATCAGCTTTAACAGAAGCAGCAATATTTACAAAAAACAGATCATTGCAGAGCCCAAATTGACAATAATGTGAAATAACCACGAAATAACATTTTAAGGTATTTTCTTTTTAAAGGTCGAAGTACTAAAAATAACTTTACACAAATTGTAAAATGCGTTCAAAAGTTTAAAGTGGATTTGAACCAAAAGTGGCCATTTTTAACAAAATCCCGTTAAAAACGGTTTGAATGTTTTTTTTTTTAATTGTGTAAAGTTCTTTCATTATCTGGGAACTTGAGTAAAATTCCTTTTCTTTTATAAATATTTAAAAATAATATAATAAAATCGATTGGCGGCGCTAGTTGGCTCTGTACATTTCTCAACCAAGCATTGCGGTCTATACGATAATATTGTACTTCACCAATAACCTTTGCACATGAGCGTGTTTATATAAATGTTCTTTAAAAATTTAAGCAAGGGCATATAATTGATTTGCCAGGTTATTGAGCTTATAGAAGGCTTTCTTTGCTTTTTCCTAAAACGACCCTCATGAGGGTGAACGGGCTAAATGATATTAATCAAATTGAGGTACTTTAGAAAAAAACTCAAAAATAACGCAGCTTACAGTACCTACATACCCATAAATAAACGAATAATGAATCTTGTAACGTCTTTACGCCAAAAAATATGTGTATTACTAGTTATTTAATTTTTTCCTTTTTTGCATTCACAATGCAATTTTTATCATATAAAAATGGAAAATAAAGTATTTAGAAAAAATCGACCCGTCTCACAACCAGCTCCGATGGGACTCGAACCCACGACCTTTCGCTATCCGGGCGACTGCTCTAACCACTGAGCTACGGAGTCGTTACGAGAAGCGTCGAATTTATCAAATACTTCTTACACGCTGTATAGCCAGCGTTAATTTCATCAATGTGAGGATATTACTACCCCCACACACGAAAGAAATACCTTTCCAGATATTTGACAATCGCTAAAGAAGAAATTACTATGGCAAGTTATTTAATTTTTTACTTTTTTGCATTCACAATGCAATTTTTATCATATAAAAATGGAAAATAAAGTATTTAGAAAAAATCGACCCGTCTCACAACCAGCTCCGATGGGACTCGAACCCACGACCTTTCGCTATCCGGGCGACTGCTCTAACCACTGAGCTACGGAGTCGTTACGAGAAGCGTCGAATTTATCAAATACTTCTTACACGCTGTATAGCCAGCGTTAATTTCATCAATGTGAGGATATTACTACCCCCACACGCGAAAGAAATACCTTTCCAGATATTTGACAATCGCTAAAGAAGAAATTACTATGGCAAGTTATTTAATTTTTTACTTTTTTGCATTCACAATGCAATTTTTATCATATAAAAATGGAAAATAAAGTATTTAGAAAAAATCGACCCGTCTCACAACCAGCTCCGATGGGACTCGAACCCACGACCTTTCGCTATCCGGGCGACTGCTCTAACCACTGAGCTACGGAGTCGTTACGAGAAGCGTCGAATTTATCAAATACTTCTTACACGCTGTATAGCCAGCGTTAATTTCATCAATGTGAGGATATTACTACCCCCACACACGAAAGAAATACCTTTCCAGATATTTGACAATCGCTAAAGAAGAAATTACTATGGCAAGTTATTTAATTTTTTACTTTTTTGCATTCACAATGCAATTTTTATCATATAAAAATGGAAAATAAAGTATTTAGAAAAAATCGACCCGTCTCACAACCAGCTCCGATGGGACTCGAACCCACGACCTTTCGCTATCCGGGCGCTATCGATTTTTTCTAAATACTTTATTTTCCATTTTTATATGATAAAAATTGCATTGTGAATGCAAAAAAGTAAAAAATTAAATAACTTGCCATAGTAATTTCTTCTTTAGCGATTGTCAAATATCTGGAAAGGTATTTCTTTCGCGTGTGGGGGTAGTAATATCCTCACATTGATGAAATTAACGCTGGCTATACAGCGTGTAAGAAGTATTTGATAAATTCGACGCTTCTCGTAACGACTCCGTAGCTCAGTGGTTAGAGCAGTCGCCCGGATAGCGAAAGGTCGTGGGTTCGAGTCCCATCGGAGCTGGTTGTGAGACGGGTCGATTTTTTCTAAATACTTTATTTTCCATTTTTATGTGTATTACTGTTTTTTTTTTGTTTTATCCACTCCATATTGGAAAAATTAATAAAGCAAAAATATGTCAAATTTTTCTGGCATGAAAATGAATCATTTTGAAATAGTAAGATTGATTAAAAATATTCGTAGCCATTTCGTTTCTTGTGACATGTTGGTATTTATTTACTTCTTGTTTATTTATCGAACAGAATGGGACTCAGTGTCATCACAGCCCTTAGGTATTTTATCTGGAAACCGATACCAGTTGGGTAACTTTGATCAATGTATGACATCGCCGTGGAGCACCCACCATCCAGAAATAAAGTCCCAGTATTGCCTCGCCGAAGTAGCTCTGGAGACTAATGGGCACGTTAAGAAAAAAACTCTAGACGAAATAGAACCTTATGGAAATGCGATAGATTTGATACAGGTTTGTAAAAGACGTTGTTCTTATCCCTTTATAATTTAAGAGGATACTTCAGCTCGAATCGAAATCACATATTAAAAGAATATCAACGTTTCTTAGGCGCCTGATTAGTTTTCGAAAACGTGACCGATTTCATTACATTTTTCATCAAAAATTACAAAAAAGCTTTAGCCGCGTTTCTATGTTAAGAGCCATTCCGCAATTACAGCCATTTGGAAGTTGTCTCGCTCGCACAATGCAAAATTTTCATAGATTGTGGAAAACAAATTGTAGTTTTTCGAAAAGTGTTTAATTATGTCCCTACAACCATATATTGCTTACAACGCAATGTTACGGATATTTTGTTATTATTTTATTCATTCAATTAAGTATTTGTTAGAATTAGGAAGTAAATTTTCGAAAACTTTAAGGTCATAGATCTAGTATTATTGCAGTATTGACAATGTTGAAATATGTTTAATAACGTATAACTAATTGCGTTGTAGGGACATAATGAAACACTTTTCTAAAAAACACAATGTGTTTTAAACAATCTTTAAAAATGTTTATTGTGCGAGCGAGACAATTGCAAAGTGCGAAATGGCTTTTAAGCCTTTTTCATTTTTGTATATTTTTTTATTATTTTTTACTCAAATCAATCAAATCAATCAAAATATTTATTTGTCGATCCGTCCGTATCAACGAGTAACTTCTTACCGTATTTGACGGTGGTAATGCTTTTTAAATGCCCACTGCCGTATTCACACGCATTATGAATCCTGAAAATAAAGGCTGAATTACACGAGGCACGCTATGGCATACTATTTGTATTGCTATGTGAGTTTGAACATTTCTATATTACTTTAAATTTGAAAAGCAATGCACTGCAAATTGTATGCAATATCTTTCCTCCTGAAACGTCTTTTCTACACTATCGAGTTTTGTGTTTTTTGAGGAATCATCAATGATGGATGCCGCGTGAATGAACGTAAGTAGATAAACAACGCTGTTTTTTATTATGGAAAGGCAAGCGCTTGTCCGCTCTTTCGCCTGATGCTAAGCGATATTGCGTTTTAGGAATCGCGCTTGCCTCGAAGAAACCGATTCACTCGCGACTTGAAGACCCCTACCTATTGTGTGTTACTAAATCTCTCTTAAATTTCAGCATAACACTCCTCATTTTCGGCCTCTGAAGTATTTAACTTGGGGGGCATGTGTGCCTGCATGCTGCGAACCTAGGTCCGTGGAAAGATTGGTAGCAGTGGTGCTAGCGCGCAGCCACCTGGGCGCTGCAGGCTTGCACCCGCGCATCAACGTCAGTGAGGCCTGCCAGAGGCCCGATGAACCTAGAAAGTTTGAAGCCTCGTTTTACGGATTCATGTAAGTAATAACAACAACAACATTTTGGAAAGCACAAGTCCTGGACCTCAGAAGGCACAGTTAACGTTCTTCTTCCTGATGGCACGCGTAAGAAGATATACTCCAACACTGAGTTGCAGCATCTTTTAGACAAATATCCCAATCAGCCGGTCGATTCGTCATCGCGAGGAAGAGGGAAGTGATTGTTGTCCACATTAACTTTTGATAATCGAACTTTTTAACTTAGTCGGGTTATCTTATAACATTGGCGAGGTATGAACACTTTTTTCTTTTTACTTCAACCTGCATAGTTTTTGAACACGTTTTTAGTAATATTGCTACTTTGCAAGGTATTCTCATGTTTGTATTTTTATTTTACGGTTTGATTTGACGTTTTGACGTGAATTTTTTGCGATTGACAACTGTCACCCACAGAACAGAAGTCACCCGTCTGTGTACTGTCAAAAGATTGTTTTTTTTTTTTAATTATCGTTGCACAACATTGGCACTTTATTGTGTTCGAATTGCGTTCCGTTCTTTGCTATGATTGTTTTTGTATAGGTTGTAAATTACGTTTAATTTTTTTTTTGTGTTGATTGTAAAATTGTATTTAAGTTTATGATGGAGTGATCACCTAGTCAACTCTGGCACGTGGAGAGTTTATTATATCATATTTTTATACATAGTATTAGGGTATTTTTTTATTATTTGTTTATTTTAATACTTTGTATTTATTATATAATTATTTTATATCCATGATTTTAAATGACGAGTACTATTCTTGTTCTTCTGACGATTATGAAAGTGCTGAAGATAATGTCTCATCCATTTCTGACTCGGATCTACTGGAAGTTAAACTGTCTAGAATGTTTGACAAAAATCCTAATTACCTATCCTTGGTGCATATCAATGCGCAGAGTATTCTCGCTCACTATACTGATTTTCTGACCTCCTTTGGCAACGGCGTAGTTGATTGCATCCTGGTTTCTGAAACCTGGCTCAAGCCATCTCTTCCTTCTTCTTGTTGTTCTCTTCCTGGCTATAACCTGTTTCGCAATGATCGCACTGGTGTGGGGGGTGGTGGTGTAGGTATATATCTACGTAGCCACATCCCTGCCAGGGTGGTCACTTGCTCTCCTTCGCAATATACGGGATCTCTTGAATTCTTGCTCTTAGAAATAATTATTCACCACAAAAAGATTCTACTTGGTACTTTATATAGTCCTAGTGATAAAATTAATTATTTTAGCGACTTAGAAAACACCCTTGATAATCTTGTTCCACAATACGACCATACCATTCTCATGGGTGACTTAAACACCTGCCTCTTAAAACTTGACGCCAGAGCTAAGAAACTATTATCTCTTCTCTCCTCTTTTAACCTTCACATACTTTCAACTTCTTCTCCTACTCATTTTTTTCCCAACTGCGCGCCGTCTCTTCTGGATCTTACTATGGTTTCTGATCCAGACTTAGTTGGATCCTATGGGCAGATGACGGCTCCTTTTTCTCACCACGATCTGATCTTTTTTAGATACAGAGTGCGTCCTCCCAAGATCAAACCCAAAGTTCTTCTTCTGCGAAACTTTCGCCATATAGTACCTGAGCGTTTGAAGTCGGATGTGAATGATATTGATTGGTCACCGATACTGCTATCAGACAACATCGACGCTATGGTCGAATATCTTACGTCTATGCTTACCAAAATTTATGATATTCACGCTCCAGTACGTCCAGTAAGGATCAAACATTTGCCTGCACCTTGGCTGACCCCTGCAATTCGTAACGTTATGGCTAAGCGCGACAAGGCAAAAAACCGTCAAAAAACTTCACCATCACCGGATAACCTGTCATCATATAAAAAGCTTCGGAACCTTAGCAATAGGATGTGTAGAGATGCTAAGCGCAATTATATCCACACACAAATTGCAAGCTTGGATCAAAAACATATTTGGGGTTTCTTAAGATCATTAGGGGTGGGAAAACACGCAGACACCAGTCCGAACACTGTAGACCTTAATTCTCTAAATAAACATTTTTCAACACCCACCTTAATTTTAAACTCAGACTCTAAGTCGGCTACTCTCTCTTCTCTGTCTAGTCTCGACTCATCTCTTCTCCCTTCGTTCACCTTTAGTGCAGTTTCCGAAGCAGATGTTACGAAGAGTATCAAATCCATCTCCACAAAGGCTATTGGCAGTGATGGTCTCAGTCTGAATATGATTCTTCCGGTGCTGGAGGACATTGTGCCAGTCATCACTCACATTATTAATTTTTCACTGCAACACAATGTCTTTCCTTCATCATGGAAGAAGGCCCACGTTATTCCCCTACCTAAAACTGCTAATCCTTCATCGCCGTCACAATACCGTCCTATCTCTATCCTCCCCATCCTATCCAAAGTACTCGAATCTATTGTCCACCACCAATTATACTCCTTCTTCTCGTCCAATGCCCTACTATGCCCATACCAATCTGGTTTCCGTCCTTCCCACAGCACAGTTAGTGCACTGCTAAATATAACTGAGGATATTCGCAGTGCGATGGATAACACCAGGCTTACAGCAATGGTCCTGCTTGACTTTAGTAGTGCATTCAACTGTGTTGACCCTGATCTCCTCCTTGGTACTCTTCGTTCTTTTAACGTCTCTGTCCCCGTGATTGAATGGTTTCAATCTTATCTTTCTGAGCGTTTCCAGTGTGTAGTTCATAATGATTCTTTCTCCGATTGGTCATGTATATCAGCTGGTGTGCCACAAGGTGGTGTTCTCTCTCCTTTGCTATTTTCAATTTTTATTAACGGTATTTCTAAAGTAATCTCCTCTCCTTTCCACCTCTATGCTGATGACCTACAAATTTACAGACATTTTTGCATTGATGAAGTTTCAAACGTTATTGACTCCTTAAATCAAGATCTGTCTTCCATTCGTGACTGGGCTTCTTCATTTGGGCTTATGGTTAACCCAGATAAGAGTCAAGCTTTGATTGTCGGTAGCAGCCGACTTAGGAGCAAACTCGTCTGGGAATCTGTTCCTCCACTTGTTTATGACAATGTTACCATCCCCTATACCGATAAGGTCAAAAACCTTGGACTCGTTGTCGACTGTACTCTGTCTTGGTCTCAGCATATTAATGAAGTCAGCAAACGGATTCACTTTACTTCTCACTCCCTCAAGCGTCTTCAATACTTCCTCCCTTTCAAAACAAAATTGCTGCTAGCACAATCTCTCCTCCTTCCACTTCTCGACTACGCCGATGTTTGCTATCTGGACGTGACAGAAGAACAGCTGAACAAGTTGGAGCGCCTTCAAAATCTGGCGATACGTTTTATTTTTGGATTACGCAAATATGACCATGTGTCATCATTTCGTAATCAACTACAATGGCTCCCAATACGACTGCGCCGTGATATGCACATCCTTTGCACCCTATTTAAAATCCTCAATGACCCGAACTCACCCCAGTACCTTGTTTCGCGCTTCCAGATGCTTCCTCCTCCCTCTCGCTCTGGGCGGCCTTGTATCACCAAGATGCTTGAGCTACCTAGAAGCAACACCAACTTCCTCCATAACTCCTTTTCCGTTAGAGCTGCAATGCTCTGGAACAAACTCCCGTCAAACATTCAGACCTCTCCGAGTTCCAACTCGTTTAAATGGAAATTAAAAAAACACTTTCTAGCACAGTTGTCAAATGTATAGAAATCATTTGATAACATTTAAAATCATATTTTATATATGTATTATATAAAATATATATTTTATATAAGTATGTATTTTATAATTTTATGTATGTAGGTATATTTTACTATTGTATTATGTATGTAGGTATATGAATTTTTTATTTTAGTAGGTTTTTGTCTTTCTTTTCAATTTTTTTTTTTTGCACTTTGCATCTCCTACTTTCATTCTCTCACACGTCCTGCGTTGGCTGGAAGAGATCTCTTTTAGAGATAAGCTCTCCCTTGCATACTCCATTTCTAAAATTGTATTTTTACTATGTTTATTGAGTGCAATAAAGAGTATAATAAAAGAGTATAATAATAATAAACAATCCAAAGTGACGCTCCAGTACTAAGTTTAAGGCGAGGATTCCCGACCGAAATAGGCACTCTAAGGGCGTTTGTGCACTACACTGAATTTTACCGACCCGGAAAAAAACGGATGCTTGTATTTTAATAATTAATCATTTATAATAGTAATAATTTATTTATTTCGTGAAGTTTCAATGTTTCAAACCATAAACTACACGAACTAAATAAATTCTTTTATTATAAATGATTAATTATTAAAATACAAGCATCCGTTTTTTTCCGGATCGGTAAAATTCAGTGTAGTGCACAAACGCCCTAAGGGCGTTTGTGCACTACCACTGAATTTTACCGATCCGAAAAAAAACGGATGCTTGTATTTAATTAATTACTAATATAAATGATTAATTATTAAAATACAAGCATCCGTTTTTTTCCGGATCGGTAAAATTCAGTGGTAGTGCACAAACGGCCTAACGCTTGCTCGGCCGCACGCGATACACTTCGCGCGGACGCAGGACCTGTGAACTCGCAAGCGCCCCGCGAATCTAAAATCACTTGAAGTCTCACAACTCCGATAGGACTTTTGACGATGTCAAATTCTAAATACCTACTTCATTTTAAATTTTTCTAAAAATTGCATTGTGAATGCAAAAAAGTAAAAATTTAAATAACTAAATATGGAAACGGTTTTTTTTACATTTACACTACCGGGAATCGAATCAGCGACCTCAGAGATAGCGGCACCTTTAAAACGATCGAAAAATTAATTTATATTTTAAATTGCTGACCACTTTTTTTTTTACTGACGAAATAATTATTGAGATAATTTTTCTTGTCTTTTTTTCAGAGCTCTACTTGGAATCATGTTCATAATAAGCCTCGTGTGTACGATAATGAATAATCGTAGGGAGAAAGAAATTTACCGATGTAAGTATTGTGCGAATTTTATAAAAAAGTATCAATTTATCATAGAAACTTTTGTATTTGAATCCTCCTAATACGATAATATCGACATAGATATATAGATATTTAGATATAAATCTGACGGGGTGGTTACAGGGTCAACGTAATAACCCAACAACATTACCTATGAACTATTTGAGTAGCCCGTGGCGCAGTGGTTACCGCGCTATGCCAGTTATAGTTGAGGTTAAGCAACTTTCGCAATGCTCGGCCACGTAATGGATAACCAAAAACTTTTCATCTCGAGCTTCTTCGTCCTCCGGAAGGCACGTTAAGCCGTTGGTTGGTTAATACCCAGCAAAACGCACTGGGCCCGCGTGGTGGGTCATGGCCCATTCTCCTAATCCATCCATAAGGAAGGCCAGTGCCCAAGCAGTTGGGCTATTGAATGGCTAATGATGATGATGATGATTAACTATGACAGTACGTAGAGTCAGTTCTTAAAATACATTTTAACAAACTAAAATAAATTGCAGTTGGTGCGATTTACAAAGCGTTCTGTCTTAAAGGAAATTTGAAAGACCTCCTGAAAATGAAAAGGGATGGAGTTGAAGTTGTGTATGGAATCAGGTTCCTTACGATATGCTTCATTGTGATGTGCCATCAGAGCGCAATCATAGACGTCGGGCCAATTAGTAACGGTATAAAGATGGACGTGAGTATGAAACATCGTGATATATACACCACAAAATATTAATTAGTACAAAGATCCATCGATATGATTTTTTTATATAGGGCCAGCCACAAAATTGCGAAAATGAAAATCCCAGCAAAACAATATTTTCATGTAATAAGATGCAAGACGAGACCTCGCACTGTAAAAAATATCAGATCTCATATCGACCTAACTCTACAAGCCCTAAATTCACAAACTCTGCTCTTATGTCGAAATGGCTCGGCCGTTGACTTACTAAAAGAATTATTGTCTAACAAAAAAGTAATGAACAGTAAATCAATTTTTCGCCTGACGCTCACGTAACGTGGGTTTCCCATACAAATGCCGATATTGCTAAGCAAGGATTTTATGGGAAACTCGTGACTCTTAGAATATTTGATTTCTTGTTGATATCATAATAGAATAACCAAAGGTACACGTTGTATAATACTAGCTTCTAGCTCTGTAGCTCTCAAGTCTCAATAATAAAATTAATGAAGGACTTTCCAGATACAACATTTCATCCCCCTTTTCACCCCTTGGAATTGTCAAAAACACTGACACAGAAAAATATTAATTTTCAATTGCCAGCCTAATTACAAAATTTGAAGATCCTAACTTCAAAACTGACGGACTTTCATACAAACATTCATCCCCTATTTCACCCCCTTAGGGGAAGAATTTCCAAAAATCCTTTCTTAGTGGATGCCTAGACTGTATAACGTATCTATGTGCACAATTTTAAGTCTCTAGGTTCAGCGGTTTGGGCTGTGCGTTGATATCTCAGTCAGTCAGTCAGTCAGTCAGTCAGTCAGGACTTTGAATTTTATATCTATATATATAAAAATGAATCCCTATTTCCCTTGGTCACGACATCACGCGTGAACGGCTGGACCGATTTGGCTAATTTTGGTCTTGAAATGTTCGTGGAAGTCCAAGGAAGGATATAGGGGTAGGGTAGGGGTAGGGTAGGGGCAGGGTAGGGTAGGGGTAGGGTAGGGGTAGGTGTAGGGTAGGGTAGGGGTAGGGTAGGGGAAGGGATAGGGTAGGGTAGGGGTAGGGTAGGGGTAGGGTAGGGTAAGGTAGGGGTAGGGTAGGGGTAGAGTAGGTGTAGGGTAGGGTAGGGGTAGAGTACGGGTAGGGTAGGGTGGAGTAGAAGGTAGGGCCACGGGAACGAAGTCGCGCTGGGTCAGCTAGTATATTATATAGATTTAAATTTCATATTGATGCTGGTTTTTTATTTTTCAATTCACATTGAGTATTTAAGAGTTTGGAATAGCATTCTAAAAAGGCATAAGAAATAGCAAATGTAATATCGCGTAATCAACCGTCCGAAATGCAAAGAAGGTCTTCACCAAGTGGAACGATCCAGGCTCATAATTAATAATAAGCAGCCAGTTGGATGTAATCTTTGGATGTAACCTATTTGACCTAGGAGAAACCTTGTAGGAAGGGCGCGTGTCGCGCGCGAGCATGTGCGCTTGTTTGTAATCCGTGTAGGGCAAAACAATCGGATGTTCATATTTTACATCCGATGGAAGGCAGGATTACATCCATCTAGCCAACGTTTAAGTGTAAACTAGGCCTAAGATGTTTTTGTCTTTTGTTATTATGCTCTTTACGCCGAAGCAACACTGTGCGACATTTCGTGGTATATGCCACATATCCAGCATTTGCGGCATGCGGCAGCCTAAGTAAAAAATATCGCATGGAATCCATCGTGTTTGGATACAATCTGCGACAGTCTACCACATGGTGTTGCCATGCTGCATGCATGGCAAGTTGCCACAATGTGCGACATTTATAATTTTGTAGCATGCGCCCTTGTGGCATGCCGCAATGTCGCACAGTGTTGCTCCGGCGTAAAAGAGCCCTTATA
Source organism: Crambus lathoniellus (assembly GCA_949710035.1). NCBI lineage: Eukaryota > Metazoa > Arthropoda > Insecta > Lepidoptera > Crambidae > Crambus > Crambus lathoniellus. Next base: position 14,256,040 of record OX453315.1, read on the forward strand.
TTGTAGGAAACGCAAATAGTCATGGGTTGGTTGGTGCTGCATGATGACCTGTTGGTGGATACATTCTTTTTGATATCAGCATTCCTGGTAGCTAAAGGACTAATGGAGTTAAAAAACCAACCTTCCATATTCATCCTGATAGTCAAAAGATACGTTCGGTAAGTGTTGGAACATTAATTATTTAGTGCTTACACACCAGTAAGAAGTATTATATGTAGACATACTTAAGTATTTATTGTACAGAGGCACAGCTTGTTTCACATTGAAATTACTTCCAGCTGGCCCAGAGAAAGAAAAAATATGTTAGAAATTCATAAAACAAGAGCTTTCATTTGATAGGCCACATACATGACCATGATACAGTCTGCAAAACTTTTTTTTATTATCGCCCTCCAAAAGTCAAAGGCCCTCCAAAAGTCAAAGTTTCTCCAAAAGTCTCCAATTCAAACTTCAGTTGCTTAAGTTATGCCTTCGTTTTTGGATCACAGAAGAGCACACGAGTGCAAATTTCAAATCATTGGGTCCAGTAGTTTCGTAGCCCATTTTTACTGTGACACCGAGACAGACAGACGCACGAGTGATCCTTTAAGGGTTTCGCTTTTATTTTTCGTCAAAACCCTAAAAATAAAGTAGAGAAGGCCAGTCAATGGTCAATTGGTCATGCGGTAAATCGTTTCCAATATCGTGCAAAGTGTGTCACTGATTTCGAATTCGAATTTATTTACGGGGAGGTTGGTACTGCTATGCATATTATGCTATGCCTTACAATATTTAAATAAATAAATAATAAAAAAATAAATTATTTATTTCAATAAGTACATTACTGGGTGCCTACCATCAACTTTAAGACAGCGATTCAAAAATAGCGCGATGCAGAATAGGTTCCTAAAATGAATTGCTTTCTTTCGTACTACGACCTTCTGAAAACTGGATCGCAAATGAATTGCTAAATGTGAATGACCGAACGATTTGTGTCCTTGTTTCTTCTACCCGTCTCTTTCACTCGATTCTGTCATGCCCGGAGAGTGAGAGGGACGGGTATAACCTGCAGGTGACATGTGAAATCGACCGGGTTATAAGTCAAATAAGAGTTTCGGACAGCTTAGCGGCTGTGAAATGTCATTGATCGATCACTGAATCGCTGTCATTGATATTAAGCTGTCGTGGTACGAATAAGCGAAGCAGATCAGTTTAGGTCCTAAACAAAACCGCAATAAGAGTTGATGGTAAGCACCCAGGTAGGTTTATTTATACAAAAAATTTCCACACTAGGCTCAGCCTGGATCGTGGGAATCTTACTTTGACTTTATTCAAAATGAGATGTAGCGGTACCTACAATAACATTGTAAATTTTGGTAACAAAAAGTGTTTTATATAAGTAAAATAATATTACTTATTCTAATGATATATATACCTATACAAACTGTTTTTCTTTTTACTAAAATGATACTTACAAGCTAGATATTATTATTTTTTGTCCCCTTATCTGACAAAAAACGGACTTGTTTCAAAATCTTTTGCAAAGCTTACATAGTAAAATACTACTGTATTTATTTAGACTTAGACTTATTTAGACTGTGGCACAGTATATATATACAGGATATTTTTTTTATCAGTGCACAAATTTTTAGGATCGACTCAGAATCGGTAGGTCAACAACTTTCTCCTAGAAACATAGGTCGAAATATGACAAAATTTTTTTGACCTTCCATACAAATCGGACTGATCACAAAAAAAAAATTATCCTCTATATATATATATATATATATATATATGCTATGCTATATATATATTATAAACGTGATGGTGCTGTACGCAGTGATGAGTGTATAGCTCCCGTCCTTCAACATTACCTCAATATTGCAATAACTGCTGATAGTATAGCTCAGACATGTTCAACTTTTTCCGTTTTCTTGACTTCAGTGTCTATATCTCTATAGATTCAGTTTCTATACATATTTGCCTGTAATCGATAAGCAACTTTCCCAATGGTCGGTCATGGGATAGGTGACCAAAAGTTTTTATCTCGAGCTCCTCCGTGCTTCCGGGGGCGCGTTAAATAATAATAAATAGTTAAACCATTGGTCCTGCATTAGTATTCGTTCATTACCAATCATTGACCGTTAGGGAAGGCCCCTGTTAGAGGAAAGTGCCCCAGTATTGAGAAAATTAAAATGGCTGATGGGTGTTGATAAAGCAAAGTAAGTAATCAAGCAAAAAATCATATTTGTGAAATTTTACTTGTTGACTTCCCGAAAAATTCTTATCTCCAATACAATAGTAGATTGTACAACAAGTGCATAAAAGGTACCATTTTACCCGAGACGTATATATCCATGCGAGCCGTAGGCGAGGGTGGATAGTCAATTCGAGGGTAAAATGGGTTTTATGTACGAGTTGTACACTCTGCTTTTCACTTCGAGTGTGAGGAAAATAAATAGCAATATTGCAAAAAAGAAAAAATAAAGACTTCGCCATATTGGCGGGAAGACTTTCGTTTTCTTTTTTTTTATACGGGCATTGGCAGCACAGTGACTTTAGCATTGATCGTAGTCCATAATACTCTTGAAATACTTATTCCTTAGAAAACTCATTAATTTTGCCTAGTTTTATTAATTTAATAATTTAACATGGATAATGTACAAAATTAAAGAAACAGAATGAAATACGTTAGGTATTAATAAAGTTTATTTAACGAAGTTTAATTGCGTGTGTGACTGTTTACCTGACGACCTTTGTCTTAAAGTCTGAGACTTAGACGAAGATTTTACTTTATGTACTAGAGCATAAAAAGCGATTCTATGCCGCCTATACCCAACATAAACACGAACTTTACGAGCATGAGAAGTGAAAACAACTTTTACTATGGGAACAATTCTTAAATCGCGAAAAAAAATCAGTTGCTCCATACTAATTTTCAAATCAACTCGATTGAAATGTATGGAACATCAGATTTTTTTTTTCACAATTTCAGAGTTGTTCCCATAGTAAAAGTCGTTTATATTGATCAGTACTTCAAGTATTTTGCGGGAAGTCAACAAGTAAAATTTCACGGTGTATATTTCTACCTTTATAAATAATATATTTTTTTAGGTTAGTGATAGGACTGGCCGTGGTTGTGTTCTTTATGGCGGCAGCGTTTCCCCACGCTGGGTCTGGGCCCCTTTGGGACAGGTTTAGTAATGACGAGTCCGATGCCTGTCGCGACAACTGGTGGCTTAACCTCCTGATGCTGAGCAACTATATCCACGCAGAAAGAATGGTGAGCTTATTCACTTTAATAAAGACTAGTGACTCACCGCGGTCTTACCCGTTCCCATGGGGATATCGGGTTAAATGTAGCCTTTGTCACTTGTTATTATTATAGCTCTCTAACTGTTGAAAGAATTTTCCAAATCAGTTCATTAGATCCAGATCCAAATCTCTTACATCCAAACAAACCGCCTCTTTGATTTAGTCGTACACACCACCGGTATCAGACCCGGAGGTCCCGGGTTCGATTTCCAGTGGATTTTGTATTCGGTTTGGTTTGTGGTAGGGTTGTTCAAAGTCCACCTGGCTACCTACCACCATTTTATCTAACTCTGACGCCAAAACAACTATGTTTTTAGCATTGTTATTTTCAGTAAGCTAGAGATAAGATAGCCTGTTCCTCAGTAATGGAGGGTAGTGCGCTTCCATCTTCATTCTTATCATAACTTAACATAAAGTGTGATAAAGGCTAAGTGCTACCCTGTTGTGGATAAAAAAAAACTTTACTCAAAATTGGTAGTTACTATCTCGTAGTGCGAACATGTGATTGTACAGTCGAACTAATTGAATCGTGTCCCACAATAAGTTAATTTTCTATCAGATATTAAAATTCAATAAGTTCGAAACTCAAACTTGTTTACATTGACAATGGCCCTTAAAAAAAATAAGCAAAATAGGTCATCCATTATTCAGTTGGTTCGACTATTAGGGTAAAATAAGGTAGGATTGTACGATCTCATTTACTGTTTTATTTTTTAGTGTCTGATCGTAACTTGGTACATACCATGCGACTTCCACTGTTATGTAGTGGCTGTTATTATATTCGCCGTGTATAAAAGAAGCCCAAGAGTAGGGGTGATCAGCGTGGCCATCATAGCTGCTGCATCCATCGTCACGCCAGGGGTCATCAACTATATCAATAAACTCCATGCTATTCAACTCTTCACATATGAGTAAGGTTCTTTCTTTCTTTATTTCTTTCTCTCTTTCTTTCTTTATCTCTTTCTCTCTTTCTCTATTTCCCTCTTTCTCTCTCTCTCTCTCTCTCTCTTTCTGCATAGTAGGTATACTTATTATAATAAGTAGGTAGGTTGTACCTACAGTGTGTTCTGCTGCATACATCGTCACGCCAGGGGTCATCTCATCAACTATATCAATAAACTCCATGCTATTCAACACTTCACATATGAGTAAGGTTATTTCTTTCTTTATTTCTTTCGCTCTTTCTTTCTCTCGCGGCCGGCGCGGCGGCGTGAAGCGGGTCAACTTGACTTGCAATGTATTTTGAAATTATCACTGTCCAGTCAGCGCCAAATTGATATAAGCGTCTAGAGTAGTCAACATCATCTGAAAAACATAAAACCAATTTGAAAACTAGAGTAACGGGACTCAACGCGACATTTATTATGTAGTACATAATGTACTTACAGCTTGACGTTCCGACTGTGTTGCTACAGCCGTGGTCACAAGCAAACTGGCGGTGCGCCGCGTCGTCTCGGGCGGGCTTGGAGATCTTCGGCCACTGTCACTTTTTTGTTTTGATTATCGCTAGTGATGTCATTACGGCACACAACACTCACAGTATCGGGGTTTGTTTTTAACGGTAAAACTCGCGGCTTACACTTGTTAATCACTGGATTCCACGCTGATGATAATTTAAACCCGTCCTCCCGATTGAAATTTTTATACTTCTTGATTATATACGACTCCGTAGCTCAGTGGTTAGAGCAGTCGCCCGGAAAGCGAAAGGTCGTGGGTTCGAGTCCCATCGGAGCTGATTGTGAGACGGGTCGATTTTTTCTAAATACTTCATTTTCCATGGAACGCGAAAGTTTAAAAACTTATATTAAACCAATTTGATCTACGCAGTTCGAATCATCATATTGTTGTAAACACGTAAGGTGTACAAAATATCTTGGCACTCATTGTTTCATATTTATATGAGCAGTCAGATTGTTCAAAATTATCTAAGCAAACAAAGCTGTCAAAGTTATCTGTGCATTATGGTGTTGTACATTATGTATAGTAGTAGTACCCTAACTTTATGAAACACTATAAAAAGTAACATCATTTCATAAATAAAGATTAAAATTATTACGGTGATTAATACAACCGACAGGAATAATTACGTTATTTTCCACATCTCGGCTATTCAGCGTTGCATGTTGCGTTTCTTCTTTGTTATGTACTTAGGTAATTAATTTGAATTTCAATGGACTATTACAAGCTAGATAATTAACAAACACTTTACTTATTCTTTAATTTTCTGTTTTTGTAATAACATTTCATATCCATGGTTTCTTCCGTTTGCAGTGTGCTATTTTAATACGATGCCATTCTATATAAAGCCACCTACCTACACGGAAATAAATAGATCTAAGTAGAAAAACAAAAAAGATAACAGATAATTCCAATTTTCATCCCATCGATTCGAAAAGCGATTATTGTTTATCTAATAACAGGGCCCAAAACGATTCATTGTTTATCTGTTATGTTATGACAAGAGGGTAACAATGAGATTTGAATTTAGAACATTATTAAAGAAGCATTGGTTGGAATGTAGCAAAGGGTGTGCGTACCTACTAAAAAAACCAACATTGAAATCGCGAAAAAATAATCAGCTGTTCCATACATTTTGATTTATTCGATTTAAAATGTTCTATGTAAGAGCTGATTTTTTTTTCGCGATTTCAATGTTGGTACCATAGTAAAAGTTGTTTGTATGCGTGAGTACATTGACTCCTTAATTTAAGAAGGACCTTATATACTTATTTATTATTCAACTGCTCCTTTTTTCCATTGCTCTTGTGTGGTATTTATATGTGCGTGTGTGTATGTGTGTGTTCGTTTGTCATTCAATGCGGTTTTTTTTTGTATTCTATTAAATCCTTCTATTACCAGTTTCCTGATGAACCCTCGCGTCAACCGCCAGTTCCTCATCACGTACATCAAGAGCCACACCAGGGCGGCGGCGTACGTCGTCGGCTTCTTCGCTGGCTGGCTCTTTGTACACAACAAGGCGAAAGGGGACATCAAGTTATCCAAGGTTAGAGTAGTACTATAGTGTAGTTGTCTAGGAGTAGTAAAGGTGAGAAATTTAAACGTTTTTTACTCTTTATTATGATTATTATTTATTACTATTCTTTATGATGTTGTTACTACTTACAATAATACTGAAAGTGCGCAACATCCAAGGTACCAAACCCACAGATTACTAAATAGTTAATACGCCTAACCTACACAATTATTTTTTATAATTTATTATTAGGTATCTTGATCTATAATTATGTCTGTTAATAAAGTGTTACGGAAGCTTATTGCATTCTTCTAGGCCACAAATGCTAATTTACACTATTGTGATTCATCTAATAATAGTGCAAACGCTACTCTTCACTCTGAATAAGTCAAGTCTTTTCAAGGCACATTAGCCTTCACCACACTTCACCTGATGTTAAGTGAAGGTATGGCTGAAAGAGGGAGAGCACTACTCCCGGTATCTGTCTATAACTATCAACCACTGAGGAATCTATCTTATCTCTAACACTGCCGGAATAAGACAACAATGCCGAAAACATCATTGTTAGGGCATCAAACTTAGATACGTTGGTGGTAGCTATCGAGCCCGGGACGGTCTAAGAACAAGTCCTACTACCAAAATCACGTAGTAAAATTATGTGATTTTGGATAGTGACATTCTGCCCATCTGTGTATGGCACAGAGGCATTAGGCTGAGATAGGAATACAGGATGCTCATTGGCGCCACACCAATCAATAGTATTTTTACACGACTGGCACAGATATTGTGCTTATTAATATTTAATCGTTGATTACTTTTCTGCATCTACAATTCAATTTGTATTCACAATTAAGTATATTGAAATATTTATTTATTTATTTATTTACATCTTTAGTACTCACACAGAAGAATAAAACAGAAAAGAAAGAAATAGATAAGTATTGTACAGGGGCACGGCTTATTTCAAATTGAAATTTCTACCAGCCTGCCCGTAAATATTTGAAAAAAGCGACTTACTGTCTCCCAATTTGCTCCGGTGGTCTTCGTATCTCAGCGGTCAGAGTAATCAACCGGAGAGTGAAAGATCGTGGGTTCGTATCGTACCGGAGCTAGTTGAAAGACGGGTCAGGTTTCAATTTTCTAGTATTTCAATATAGGTTGTATTGTACGTTCATTTATTTTTTTCTTTTTGGTACTGATCTTCAGGCTAAGTCCGTGGTGTTCGTGTGTGCAGCACTTGCAGTGATGGTGTTCATAGCGTTCCTCGGAGTATCATACCGGCTAAGGAGCTACTCCGACCTGGAAGCGCACTTATACGCAGCCCTGAATAGGCCCATCTGGGCCGCAGGCGTTGCCTTGCTAATACTGACATGTTCTTTTGGTCAAGTTCGTGAGTATTGATTATAATAATAACTAATACAAGAGCCGGTTTAAGCACTCTTCACACCAAGCCCGCCGACACCCTCCGAAACACACCGGCGCGGCGGCGGCTTAGTATCGGCGGCTATATTTCAGAATCAGGACATGTCGGCGACTCTTTTGCCTGTCACTAAGTAACAATAAAGTTTTTGTGCCGTCGACAAAGTTTAACGAGATATAAGTATGTTAGGTAGAGTCGCCGACAAAAAGTCGAAGACTAATGTCAGAAGGTCGGCGGGTTTGTTGTGGGGACTCCATTATATTTTACTCTCAATAGATGGGGTGACTTTTTATGAGGGCAGATCTAAATTCGACTGAGAAGTGTTTTCTAGAATAAATGAATTTCTTTCCTTCTTCCTTTCTTTCACATTGGTACAGTATTCAACGAAGTAGAGACAGTCAACATTGCATGCGAGCTGCCTTGCAATTAGATGCGAAGCGGCGTGCAAGTAGATGTTAACCTTACTGCAATTATTAGTAATTAACCACTCAAAATGAACTGAGGACATAAATAATACTTTGGGGTCATTTACATTTACAAGTTGTTCACTAAAATCGTACAAATCGACACATTCTACGTATAACTGTGCATCTGCAAAAAGCAAATTTTACAAGAGTGCTCTTTAAAGATTCTGGAAAATTAAAATCGTCATATCTTAGCAACTGCAAAGACTTATAACCTGAAATTCGAGAAGTACCTTTAAGGTGACGTAAATTTAACATGAATGATGAAATTTTATTTGTTAATCTATTGGTTTTGTGTTTTAGCACATATACATACTTATACGTTGTCCGAAAACTTTAACTAAAGTTCTAACTGGCAAATTACATTCTTTGATCTAACGGGATTCCAAAGACTAAATGTGTAACTGTCAGATTCATATAATGATAAAAAGGAATTATTATTATTATTATGATAATAAGGAATAAGTGTGTATCTACGTAGTTACATACTTAAACATTGGGATTACAAAAAGGAACTACAGTCAATAAGTGTGTATCTACGTAGTTACATACTTAAACATTGGGATTACATCAAATAATAAGTTGTTAATAATTTTGTTACATTAAATTTTACTACAGTATGTGGATTACTTGTAATGTAAGACAACAACAATTTGATCCTGATTTTTATAATAAATTTAAACATGTTTGTTGGCATACAACTTGTCTTGCTTTGTTGGTACGTTCGTATACATTTTGGTCTGATAAAGAATCTTCTGCAACATTACTAATAAATCATTTTATTATATTAAACGATGATGACAATGATATTGTAGTTTCTTAATCCAATATTTAATTCCAGCGTTGGTGACCAGCTTCTTGACGTGGTACCCTTGGGTTCCACTCAGCCGCTTGGCGTATGGAGTGTACCTGGTCCACTTCATAATCATCACCAGGAATGTTGCCATCTCGCGGAACCCTGAGTTCTACGACAATTTCAATGTCGTAAGTAAATTATTTTTTCTTTTCATCATTATTTAAATAGAGCCCGAGAGAGGAACAAGTGGTTAGCCCCGCCATTGGCTGTAGGTAAGTACTACTATCACATATATTGCTTCAATCGACGATTTGACGACCGATTTGGCGCAGGGGTAAACTACCTGCCTTCTGCGCCAGAGGTCTCGGGTTCGATTCCCGAACAAGACAAATATGTGTGTGCATGAACATGTCTACCTATTTGTCTTGGTCTGGGTGTTTTCTATGTATATTAAGTATGTATTTACAAACAAAAAAGTATTTATGTAAGTATTGTATTTATCCGTTGTCAAGTTCACGTAGACACAGTTTCTTAAGAAATTTGGGCTTAGATAGGTAATTGGTGTGATTGTTAGAAAATATTTATATTATATTTATCCCAAGGTAAGTAGCTCAAGTGCATGTTATGCGACACGAGATTACTGAATAAAATCTAACCCGGGAATTGAACCCGGGACCTCAGTAATAACGGCACTTTAAAAACCGGTTCGTACACCACTCGGCCAGGATCCAGATCACGGAGGTCATCTGGGAATTAATCGGGGAACTGGAACCACGCCGCTGAAACCGCGAGCGGCCGCTAGTAATATACCTTTTTTTTTATTCTATACTTCTATACTAATATTATAAAGAGGAAAGATTTGATTGATTGTTTGTTTGCATCGAATAGGCTCCGAAACTACTGGATCGATTTAGAAAATTCTTTGACCTTGTAGAAAGCTACATTCTTCCCGAGTGACATGGCTATATTTATCCCTATATTCCCACGGGAACGGGTACCACGCGGGTGAAACCGCGAGGATCCGCTAGTTTCCAATAACAACATTAAATGGATGATGCCGATGAATTAAAAAAGATTTAAGATACATATTTCAATACTTACATAAAAATCACAATTATGATGAAAATTAAATTTAAGAAAAAATCTTGCCCTTTTCTATGCAATATTTCATTAACAATTTAATTGTGAGACAAGAAAAACATTGTAAAAATACATAATTAACATTATGATTTTCGTACGCAATATAGGTACATAAGTAAGTATGTAAGAAATAATAATTTTCGTTACTATCTCAAATTACTTAACATTATAAGTATTATGATTTCATCAACATGGAGATTTTTTTTTGTTTCTCTAATCTAAGTGAAGGTTACCTAGTTAAATCATTTTTATTCCACGCAAACTGCCAGTCCATAATTATAATATAATTAGCCCCATTGGAAGCCAAGAAGATGTTGTATTTGACGATAATTAAATAACCTTACATTGTATTACGTCTTTATTGATCAACCTTACGTTTTTTTATCTACAATTTTTTTGTTAAATCATAGAGAAAATATAGTTCCTCCTGTAATCTAAACTTTAGGTTACTTGGCAAATATCCTTTTCCTTACACATTTGTATATAGGATTGGAGCAAATATAGAAAATGCTAAAGAACACACTTCGTTACAATCGTCTTACATCTCTCTTTACGTCTTTTATCTCTAATGACATTCTAATGTCTCCGTCACCGTAAAACAGTGTGGAATGGAACGTGAAGGTGGATGAAAGAGAGCATGTTAGAAGTAAGTTTCCTTTTTTGATATTATAATTGTATTTTAGTTGAAATTAAAACTCAAGTTTATAGTCCCTTGAAACTCTGAAAATATCTAACTTCTCAGTTAACTCAAAAAAAAGATACGGCCGCTTATGCCGCAAAACGCGCATATTTCGACACTCTCAAGGGAATCAAAATTCATAGGGTACTTTCCGTTGATTTAGGACTATGAAATTTAACAATAAAGTAATGTCGTCTTATACTACAAGTACAGGGAAAAATCTGAAAACTATAAGTACATTTATAATTAAATCATAAAAAATACAAGTAGGTAGTCATTTATGTAATCAAAAAAATCAATTTGCGCGGTCATAATTTAACTTCTAATTAACCTATAAACTTCAAATTTTGTGATAATGTTTATTATTCCGTATATTTTACCAACAAATACCAATATATTGATAATTTTGTTTTTTTTTCTAAATTCCCTTATTTTCCTATTACAAACCATTTTAACAACTTACATTTTGAGTTACAGATAACTTTTTAGAGCTATATTATATGTATAAGTAAGATGTAAGTACGGAACCCTCGGTGGGCGAGCCCGACTTGCAGTTGTCCGGTTCTTTTTTACTTTTAAGTGCGATATTGGCAGTCGTGTTTTTTAGTTTTTAAATTATTATTTTTTATATAAAGAATGTAAAATGTATTTTAAACCAGTTCAAACATTTTTGTTTCAGCTGCTGACCTCACTCGGTGTGATCTGCGTCAGCACATTCTTCGCCCTGGTACTGTGGCTATTCTTTGAAGCACCAGTAAATAATCTCTTCAATCTGTTAATCAGAAGAAAGTAAGTAACAAACGGCAATTAAGGCAAAAAGAAAGCAACAAATCCATTATGAAGAAACGATCACAATTATTTTTTTTATTTTTATTCTTACTAATCTTACTCCAACTAAGAAGAGGTCAAAGCATTGGGCCAGACTCCCAGGCCCAGTCGCGGGTTCAAATCCCGCCTGGTATTGCAATAATTTATCTATACTTAATAACAAAATTCCATGCGCATAAAAATAACTTAAAATCTTAATTTTTCTAATATTATAAACTAGCTTTCCGCCTTCGGCTTCGCCCGCGTGTAGGTAGTACACATCGTTATTCCGCGGGAATATTATATTTTTTCGGGATAAAAAGTAGCCTATGTTCCTCTCCAGGCTGCAAAGTATTTGTGTCCCAAAATTTCTAGCGCTTAGAATAAACAGGGTGTTAGTTGGTCAGTTGCAAGCTAATATTGAACAACTTTCCCCAAGCAACACGGGTCGAAACGTGAAAAATATTTTTGGTCTCCCATAAAAACTGCACTGTCAGCTGATCGATTTTGTATGAAGGGACCAAAGCTTTTTTTCTGATTTCGACCCATGTTTCTTGGGGAAAGTTGTTCAATTTTATGAGTACAAGCTGTCGTTTCGGGCTTGCAACTGACAAAACACCCTGTATTGATTTTACCTTGGTTTGGTTTTGATTTTTCGCTACCTATACTTACAAAAGTTTGACTATAAATAAACGGCTAAAACCAGGGCACCTGTTACATACTTTGTGTTATATGCAAAAAACTATTTTACTTTTCTAAATTTGAAAAATGTAACTTTAAAGGGTAGATAAATTCTCTATAATTTAAGATATAATTTGTGTCCTAAATACCTAAGACCATTCAGTACTTTGAGTTTTCAGTGCATGCTTGAGCTTAAAAGTCAAAAAATCCTTAAAGTGGTTACAAAGGGGTTTCCTGCCCTACTCTTAAAAAATTGCATGGTGAATGCATAAAGTAACTAAATTCATAACAAAAAATCCCCCAAGTACTCCAGGTGGGTTCGAACTACTATTTCCGAAGAAACTCGACCCCATGATTCACAAATTGTCGGAAAAGGAATCGTATTCAAATTCTGTAGGTAGGTACTCAGGGGGGCTAACGGTAAAAAAATTGAGATATGAGCATGGGCTTCATTTGACATTTGAAGTCCTATGTCCATTTATGGGCATAATATGACATTTAAATGTCGCTTCATTTGACATTTGAAGTCCACAATAATGTACATTTATGGGCATTAGTTCTTTAAATGTCAAATTAGCCCATGCTCATATCTATATGTTTAGCCGGTAGCCCCTGAGTAGGTACAGAATTCCAATACGATTCCGGTTCCGACAGTTTGTGGATCAGAGGGCAGGTCGGATTCGATACAACATCTTTGAGATTCCCGGTCCTAATATGATGTATTTTTATACTAAGCAATTGTTGTATTAATAACGATATGGTTTTTTTTGTAAATGTCGTTACCTAACTAAGAAACGCTGGCAAGTTTCTTGCGCCCATTCTTCTTGTCAGTTAAAAAAGTCTTGAATGGGTGGTAGGAAAATATTGACGATTCATAAGTACATATTTATTATGTCTCAGTGAATAAAGAATATTTTTATCTTTATCTTTATCTTTATCTTAATCCTAAGAAGGTAAGTCCAAAATCTTAACGATGTAAGTAAGTATTTGTTTTTTTTTTCAGAGTCAATGTCAACGAAACTCACGATTCTACAAAAACAACAAGGAGAGATGGCAGAGAAAGAATAAACGGTGGTTACATTGAAGAAAACTTACCTGAAACTGTACAATTTTCCAAAATGTAATAAGTACCTACACACACATATAATCTTAATTAGTTTTTCTTAAAAAAAATTACATTGAAGTACTTATGTGAAAATCGACTCGTCTCACAACTAGCTCCGATAGGTCTCAAACCCACAATCAGTCACTATCCGTGTGAATGCTCTTTTCGATTTCTATTTTTTCTAATAAGTACTTACATTTTTTTTTTTTTTTCAATAAAAAAAATTGCATTGTGAATGAATGCATAATAAGTAAAAAAAAACGTTTTTATTTATACTAAATATAACTAGTTGATAATGTTATTTTTGCCAACTGAATAAATATAGAGATACTTATAATAAAATCATTTTTATTCTTACAACAAAGTTGGGTTAGTATATTCATTACTGCTAGTATCTCTACACATTATTGTAAAGAAAAAAGTATTGCAAATCAATATTATAGGTTATAATTGGTTTTATTATATAATACTAGCTGTGTCTCGCAGTTTCATATGCGTTAATTTGAGGAAAAGGAAAAAACCTATTAAAAAGCATACTTCTGAAAACGTAAAATACTTACTTGACATTATATTATTACCGTCTACATAATACGTGAATTTACCATTATGGGAGAAAGTTCTTCTAATTTTATGTTTGATTACATACATAAACAAAACAGTAAAATACTTGTGCGTGCGGGACATCAATATTGCCTTAAAAAGATTTATAAAAATGGTACAAATTTATGATAATGTGCAAAAAGAAAAAAAGAAAAGTGTACTGGATCTATTACTATTCAAGTAAGTTCATATTATTAACACTTTAGACCATATAAAACTAACTTGCTACCCACATACATGTATAATTTCCGAAAGTGACTGGAATTGTCTTTCATACTGTCTAACTGAAAGATCTAGTGTCTGCTTACTTCGGGCATTCAAATCTGAATAATAGATAGCCTGATAATAACAGTATCTAATCAAAATTACATATGTACATATATAAAATTATATGTTTAATTATTTGTTACAGAATACTAATGTTGTCAAGGAAAAGCCACATAAATGCACACCAGATTTCGAAAAAAATGAAATAGCTTTAAAAAATACAAAAACTGAAAATCAATTTATCCACTCCAGACTTACCGAATGTTCCCACAGCATATAATTCAGCAGCAGCATCGTACGACGATTCAAGTTTTCAGCTTCATCATCATCATCATTTCAGCCGTACGACGCCCACTGCTGGGCATAGGCCTCCCCCAAGGATCTCCACAACGATCGGTCCTGCGCTGCCCGCATCCAGCGGCTTCCCGCGACCTTGACCAGATTAGTGGGTCGAAATTCGCTCTTTTTAGAAATATATAAAAAAAATATTTTTATAAAAAAATAAAACCGCCTTCTAAAAAACCACATCAAAAAAGTAAGAAATAATTCCTCACCAAATAAATAACGTAAGTACTTTGAAGTCGGGCGTGAAACATGTACAATTTTTTGTTGTTTTTGTTAAAACACGCCCGACTTCAAAGTACTTACGTTATTTATTTGGTGAGGAATTATTTCTTACTTTTTTGATGTGGTTTTTTTGAAGGCGGTTTTATTTTTTTATAAAAATAATTTTTATTTCACTCTTTTTAGTGCATCGTGCAGGCAATTTGCGTGTTTTCTGGTAAATAGGTATGTGATCAAACTCAAAACCTCCTTTTTCGAAGTCGGTTAAAATACCTTGAGGTATCCCCTTTTTAACAAAACAAGAATCATCTAAATCGGTTTATAAACAAAGGAGTTATGCCTAAAGATACGTATTAAATTCACATAAAGTGGTAACGAAAACGACAGTATTTTCAAGATTTCCTGAAAACTACTGAACCGATTTCAAAATTTCAAAAAATGGGACCAACTTGGATACCAACCTGATGTAATAATGTTTGAACCATTTCAATCGGTTCAGCCGTCTTCGAGTAATCGGTGGACATACACAAAAAAAAAAAAAAGAGAGAAAAAACATACATACAGACGAATAGAGAACCTCCTCCTTTTTGATTTAGAAGTCGGTTAAAAAGTGCTTTGTATAACCACAGAAATACAACGGCAGAAGTTAAAAAAATTGAATTCAGGAACCTTGCAGAAAATTTAAGTCATTTCTCATAGCAGATTTTAACGATAACAATACTCGCATATTAATCTTTGGCACTGCAAACGCAAGTAGTCGCATAAAAACTATAAAAAAATTTTTTGGAGATGGGACGTTCACAAGCTGTTGTTTTCCATTTTACCAACTTTATACAATACATGGTGATCATGGTAGCACCATTGAAAAGACACAGTCATATCGTACCATTGTTGTACGTTTTGATGAGCGACAAAACACAGAAGACGTATAACATAGTTTTTTCCATGATAAAATCTATGATACCCATGTGGAACCCACAAACGTTTAGATGCGATTTTGAAAAGGCCACGATTAATGCCATTCAGGAGATCTTCCCGGAAGTAACTGTCAGAGGTTGCTTTTTCACTATAAAAAAGCCATTTGGAAAAAGGGCCGTGAATTGAATCTGACGAAATGCTTAAGTTTGAAGAGACAAATTGAACTTGCTGCAGTACTACCACTTTTACCGGAAAATCTAATCATGGAAGGCTGGTTCTATGTTGCCAGCCAAAGTCCAGACAATCAAAACAGTCACCGTTTTCGCCGTCATATGTTAAGCCAATGGATAAAAGAAGATTTTATTAAAGTAGTATGTGTTCACGGAGAGAGACACAGAACCACTAACTTTTTGGAAGGGTGGCATAATAAGCTTAATGCAGCTGTATTGAAGAAAAAACCAAGTTTACTGAAACTCCTACATTTTTTGCACGAAGACGCTTTATTTTATGAACGAACTGCTAACGAAAGCCGATCCCGCGATCACAAAAAAGCAAAGAAAAATACCAGTTTATTTTAGATGCTCAACTAGAGTTAATGCAAGGCGACATAACAGTGCCGCTTTTTTTAGAAAAAATGAGATAGTTTTACTATTCTGATTTTACTTATCCAATTAAACGATTTTAACTACGCATTTTTTGTTTAATAATTTAGAATCAACACCATCTGGTGGGGATTATTACTTATTTTTTCCAGAAATCCCCACTAAGCCGAGTTTATTCATCTAGTGGGGATTTCTGTAAAAAAAGTAACAATCCCCACTGGTGGGGATTTTACGGTGGGGATTTGTGGAATAATTCCTAAATTTGAAATTCAGTGCGTAAATAATTTCAATACTTACTTCTCGCACAAGTGCGGGTAGTATTCCAAATTCAAAACGGTAGAACGCATAGCTAGCATTATACTATACTATGCGATTATTATAAGAATAGGATAGGGACGCCGCCATGTTGTGACGTCACGCTGTCAAAGTGCTGTCAAACTAACTTCACTTCACTTCAGTATGGTGTGCAAAAAAGAAATTTAAATCGTGAATCAGGGGATGATCATGTCATAGCTTACGATAAATTAATAATGATGTTCGTGCAAACCAAAACATATGAATAATTTGCAGATAAATACAAATCATTAACTTGATTTTTTCGAATAGTATAGGACTCATGAAAGTATGCTTTTACGAAAATGATCAGGTAATTTGACTCTCAATCAAATTAAAATTTTGTGATATTTAACTGCTGAACCCATTTTTTCATACTTATTGTTCTGCGGGGTACTTTAGTACTATGCTTCAATAACACAAAATATATTGAATGTTGATTCTATTTACTGGTTTAATATTTAAATTAAACAGGAATTCAAGTTATGAAAATAATTTAATAATCAACTTTACAATAAAATTGGTAAATTGGGGGTCTAGTGAAAAATTGTATTGGTCTATCATGGTAAAAGGATTGGCCAGCTAGATTATGCACGTTGATTGAAGTTAGATTCGGCAGAATCTAGCTGTTACCAGGGTGCGCCAGGTATTGGTATCACGGGGAGCGATTCAATCAAGCCACTCGGGGAGGCGCCTTTCGTGAATCCGCCAATTGTAAATCAAAACACATTATGCTTGCTAATGCTATTCCACCTCTTCTATTCCATTCATTTGAGAATCATCGTCCCGCTGGTCTGAACTGCTACTGCAGCTGCTACTGCTACAAAGACATTGAAGACTTTTCCTTCTGACATTGCAAAGTACTGTAGAAATATGCTCTAGTATTTTATCAAAGCTTTGAACAAATACTCAAATACACATGTGTCCAAACATTTATTCAAATGTTTGTGCTATGTCTGGCGCTGTTATGCCAGCGAGTAGGTGGATTAAAAAAATAAAAAAAAACTTCGTTTTGAAAGTGGCAATACTCAAACCACGTTCTGCCAAAATAAAAATAAACTATTTTCATTTTGTTTTGTACTTTCTTGCGAACTGTACCTTTTCAGAGTGAAGTTTGTCAACAACCCGTCCTATTCTTATAATAATCGCATAGTATATAGCTCGATTACCACTGACTCATTGACATAATTGTTCTCCCAGAAGGAGGTGGAAAAGGGTATGATGATGTTTGGGGAAAATGTGCGTTACCCCAATCGAACTGGGGAAAAATTATGACATTTGGGAAAAACAAGATGGCGGCCGTGGCGAGGTTTGTAACTTTTTTGTTTTCTAACCGATTCTGTTCAAACTCACAAAAGTGGTAGATTTTGACGTTTCCAATTGAGAAAAGTGGGAAAAAATGACAAAAACAAAATGGCCGCCGCGCTGGAGAGTTTTGAAAAAATCAATTTTTCGACCGCAAACCGCGGGGCCACAGCTCTAAAGTGTTGCTACGTTTGGGAAATAGTAGATTTCATTACAAGTGCGGAAAGCCTGTCATTGCAAAGAGTTCCGACAAATGTCTACCCGAGCCGAGGCGCAGCCGAAGGTGAGGGTTGACAGTCGGAACAAGTTGCAATGACGGTTCCGCACGTGTACTGAACAACTATTTTTAATACAGTTGCGAAAAAATTAAGCAATTTAATAAAATAATAAAACACAATAAACTCAAATAACTAATCGTAAAAGAATATAAGCAGAGACTTTTTTTTTGTTTTCTTCACCCATTCTGGGTTGGCAAAGGAAACTATGATCATACAGCCAAGGCTTCAGTAGAATTTTTTTATTGATATGAAATGAAAATTAAATTAAATGAGATGAAATGAAATGAAACCTAACAAAAGCAATCCGAATCCTACAGGAGCGCCTTTCCTTATTTCTCTCTTTTACCACATCGTTTTATATTAAAGTAACATTATTGCACTAATTCCACCATACTAAGTACCTACCACAGTAAAAACCAGAAAAAACTAATTTAGAAAATTAAGAAATAAGGTCCCTCATTTTCTTTTCACTTACTTGCGCAAACTCCTATAAGCAGATACTATGGTAAATAGTGCACGTCATACCATATTTAGTAATCCGTGGTCATACAGCCAATTTTATGTATTTTATAAATTCATAAATTTAATTTGGCCGATACTAATATTAATTTAATGTATAATTAAAATTACTTTTAAATCTGATATTGAAACAAATTAGTAGCTTCTTTTTAGAAATATTTGCATGAATCATAAAAACTTCTATGATTTTTTTTTAGTAAAACCTTCGTGGTTGGTTTTTTCTTTTTAATAGACAATATTTTGACAGTTGGGAAAGAAAACGCACGAGTTCGGGAAAGGTAAAGAAAAAGTTCGAGTGTGTAATAGCCCACATCCCGAACGCTATACGTCCCTGCAATACGCCACTTTTTGAGCAACTGTATTAAAAAATATTTTACCCATTTCACCACAATAACCCTCAATTTTGACAAAGGGTGGAAATTTTTTAAAAATTCAAGATGGCGCCTGTTGTGGTGGCCATTTTGTTTGAGGTACGAAAAAATGCCATTTTTATAGTCGATTCTCTTCCAGATGGCAACGCTGGAGCGTTTTGACGTTCATAGAACAGTTGTAGGTATACATACAGTGTGTAGATTGGTGGAATATTTTTACCTCATTTCAGGGTAATTTTCGAGATTTACCCCAAAATGCAAAAAAGTGAATTAACTACTTTTTGGCAAATTCGAGTATGAGGGTTTATGTATTGTCCGTATACAAATGAATTTTTGGTATTTTGGTCAACAACGTCTGGCAACCCTGGAAACTGCTGGGGAAAAAGTCATTTTTGAGATACCCTTTTTTCAAGTCCTATTGCGGCGACTGGGTGCAAGTGAGAAAGAGAATGAAAACGTCGTTGCACGCAGTATATGCTGGTTAATATAGGAAAAATATGAAAAAGAGAAAAATCAATATGGCGGACGCGGTGGCGGCCATTTTGTAAATTTTATACATTTTTAAAATATTATGAGACTTTTTTGAAGCAGTTTACAACACTTGAGAAGGTTGTCATGTATTGGCGAACTATGCAACATGTAAAGGAGTATTACCTTGTAAAACAAAATTACCCATTTTCAGGGTTCTTTTTGAGATTTACCCCAAAAACGTAAAAAATAGAAATAGCGCCATTTTTTTATTTTTTTTGACAAAAACCATTAGGGTCTGCCAATTTTTATGACATTTGACTATTTTTATATCCATCAGATGGCAACACTGGAATTGAAAGCAAGGTTCATTTTCCTTTTATTATCAGTAAGGAGCAGTTTTAGAGGGGTATAATGTATGAAAAAAGTATTCAGTATCTTAAAAAGTGTTAGAAAAAAATATTAAAAGTGGAAGTCCAGTTTAAGATCCTCATGACGAAGTACTGCCTGCCAAAATGGTACTATGTAGGTAGATGGTGCTTTAACTAAAGTTGTAGAGGACTCAAAGCAGATTCTAAAGCGAGGAAAAAATATTCAAAATGGCGGAAAAACAAAATGGCCGCACATATTTCAGGTACCGCATCATTTTTATTACCAAAAAGGAGCAGTTGTAGAGGGGTGTAATGTATGAAAAAAGTATTCAAGATCTAGAAAACTCTCAGAAAAAAATATTAAAAGTGGAAGTCCAGGTTAAGATCCTCATGACGGGGTACTGCCCGCCAAAATAGTGCTACGTAGGTAGATAGTGCTCAAACTAAAGTTGTAAAGGACTCAAAGCAGATTCTTAAACGAGGAAAAAATACTCAAAATGGCGGAAAAACAAAATGGCCGCACATATTTAAGGTACCGCATTATTTTTATTACCAAAAAGGAGCAGTTGTAGAGGGGTGTAATGTATTAAAAAAGTATTCAAGATCTAGAAAACTCTCAGAAAAAAATATTAAAAGTGGAAGTCCAGGTTAAGATCCTCATGACGGGGTACTGCCTGCCAAAATGGTACTATGTAGGTAGATGGTGCTCGAACTAATGTTGTAGAGGACTTTTAGCAGATTCTGAAGGGAGGAAAAATATTCAAAATGGCGGAAAAACAAAATGGCCGCTCATATTCCAGGCACCGTATCATTTTGTTTTACCAAAAAGGGGCAGTTGTAGGGGGTAAAAATGTACAAAAGAAGTATTCAAGATTTAAAAAACTCTCAAAAAAAATATGTTAAAAGTGGAGATTCAAAGTAAGATCCTCATGACGGGGTACTGCCCACCAAAATGGTACTACATAGGTAGACGGTGCTTAAACTAAAATTGAAGAGGACTCTAAGAAGATTTGTATTACCAATTTTATTATTATTATTATTATTATACTATATATAGCTCGATTACCACTCACTCACTGACTCACTCATTGACATAATTGTTCTCCCAGAAGGAGGTGGAAAAGGGTATGATGATGTTTGGGGAAAATGTGCGTTACCCCAATCGGACTGGGGAAAAATTATGACATTTGGGAAAAACAAGATGGCGGCCGTGGCGAGGTTTGTAACTTTTTTGTTTTCTATCCGATTCTGTTCAAACTCACAAAAGTGGTAGATTTTGACGTTTTTAATTGAGAAAAATTTCAACATCAATAAACTTGTTGTTAATTTATAATTATGTACAATCACGTCTGAAAATAATGTATACAGTTGAGAAAATTGTCACTTTGGTGTAGTTGTCTTTTGTTGTTATTAATTTCTGTTCAAAAAGTAATAGCCTTAGAGTGAAAAAAATCTAAACTGTATACTGTACCTAATAATTAGTTTTTTAAAAACAAAATTATTTTGACATAATATATTTGTTGATGATGTTATTCCATGCAGTTAAGTAATATTATATTTAATACTCTATGTTAATTCATAACATATATGAATGTAAAATGTAATACTGTCGAAACGCCGTTTCACCGTTTCCAAAACAGTATACTTATTTGTAAATATCGTTCCATCTGATAAAGCTGATAAGTTTTTTGCGCCCATTTTTCTTGTCAACTAAAAGACGTCATAATGACAAATGTCGTAGGGCAACAGAATTGACGATTTAATAAAACCGCCTTCAAAAAAACCACATCAAAAAAGTAAGAAATAATTCCTCATCAAATAAATAACGTAAGTACTTTGAAGTCGGGCGTGAAACATGTACACTTTTTGTTGTTTTTGTTAAAACCCGCCCGACTTCAAAGTACTTACGTTATTTATTTGGTGAGGAATTATTTCTTACTTTTTTGATGTGGTTTTTTTGAAGGCGGTTTTATTTTTTATAAAAATAATTTTTATTTCACTCTTTTTAGTGTATCGTGCAGGCAATTTACGTGTTTTCTGGTAAATAGGTATGTGATCAAACTGAAAACCTCCTTTTTCGAAGTCGGTTAAAATACCATGAGGTATCCCTTTTTTAACAAAACAAGAATCATCTAAATCGGTTTATAAACAAAGGAGTTATGCCTAAAGATACGTATTAAATTCACATAAAGTGGTAACGAAAACGACAGTATTTTCAAGATTTCCTGAAACTACTGAACCGATTTCAAAATTTCAAAAAATGGGACCAACTTGGAAACCAACCTGATGTAGTAACGTTTGAATCATTTCAATCGGTTCAGCCGTCTTCGAGTAAGCGGTGGACATACACAAAAAAAAAAAAAAACATACATACAGACGAATAGAGAACCTCCTCCTTTTTGATTTAGAAGTCGGTTAAAAATGATTATTATGTGAGCTTATTTAAAAAAAGAATTTCATTCATTCATTCAGTTTATCGAATATATTTTACTAAAATATAATTGTTGGCTTGTTGTTGTTACGTACACCGTAACGAATATTCTCTACATATTCAACAAAAAATGGTAGAAGATTAGATTAATAACTTTTAACGAAAATAAACTTTGATTACTAATTGCAACAAGAACTTTTTTATTTATTTATTATTTTATTTACATTGCTTTTTATTAGATTTTTATGGTCTCCATTTCTTTTTACCGTAATAGTATTATTCTTATTATATCAACAATATCCAATTATATTTTTATTAGCTGCCGGTAATATCTCACTTTTTTAAGATAGACGTCTATAAGATTAATTACTGAACACCTAATAAAATAATGCAATGTTACGCTTATTCCTATATTATATTAACAATATCCATTTATTTTTATTAGCTTGCTGTATTTAATCTTACACTTCCCTTAACCGTGTCTTTTAAAGATAGACGTCCATAAGGTTTAATACTGAACACCTAATAAAATAATGTAATGTTACACTAATTCCAATATTTAATCAATATATAAGCTGTCGGTATTCAATCTTACACATCTTATATTGTTTACTTGAAACTCGGCCCATTATTTATCAAGGACATCAAGTCGTTCATCCAAGTACTTACTGGGTTTCCTACTAAAGGAATCCCTGTTAAAGTTTCTTTCGAGCTTCTTGATTTCTTCTACAATGTCGTGTTGGCGCTGAAGTAGACTCTCCATTTTATGTGTAATATAATAATATGGTAGACGTTAAACACTTCACACTGACTATGACTCTTAATGTTTTGTTAATCACTTTCCCGAATATCGATTAGTTATGAATATAATAGCGCACGTGCAAATCGGTTTCAGTAACTATGGTGTCAATTTAATAATGTAATTTTTCACATATTCCTATATTATATCAACAATAACCATATTTTTTTATTAGCTGCCGATATTTAAGTCTTATGATTGTTAACTTGAAACTCGGTCCATAATTTATCAAGGACAATAAGTCGTTCATCCAAGTACTTACTGGGTTTCCTACTGAAGGAATCCCTGTTAAAGTTTCTTTCGAGCTTCTTGATTTCTTCTACAATGTCGTGTTGGCGCTGAAGTAGACTCTCCATTTTATTTGTTATATAATAATATGGTAGACGTTAAACACTTCACACTGACTATGACTCTTAATGTTTTGTTAATCACTTTCCCGAATATCGATTAGTTATGAATATGATAGCGCACGTGTAATTCGGTTTCAGAAGCTATGGTGTCAATATAATAATATAATTTTTCACATATTTCTATATTATATCAACAATAACCATATTTTTTTAATAGCTGCCGATATTTAATTCTTATGATTATTAACTTGAAACTCGGTCCATAATTTATCAAGGACATCAAGTCGTTCATCCAAGTACTTACTGGGTTTCCTACTAAAGGAATCCCTGTTAAAGTTTCTTTCGAGCTTCTTGATTTCTTCTATAATGTCGTGTTGGTGCTGAAGTAGACTCTCCATTTTATTTGTAATATAATAATATGGTAGACGTTAAACACTTCACACTGACTATGACTCTTAATGTTTTGTTAATCACTTTCCCGAATATCGATTAGCTATGAATATGATAGCGCACGTGCAATTCGGTTTCAGAAGCTATGGTGTCAATCTTATAATGTAATTTTTCACATATTTCTATATTATATCAACAATAACCATATTTTTTTTATAGCTGCCGATATTTGATTCTTATGACTGTTAACTCGAAACTTGGTCCATAATTTATCAAGGACATCAAGTCGTTCATCCAAGTGCTTACTGGGTTTCCTACTAAAGGAATCCCTGTTAAAGTTTCTTTCGAGCTTCTTGATTTCTTCTACAATGTCGTGTTGGCGCTGAAGTAGACTCTCCATTTTATTTGTAATATAATAATATGGTTGACGTTAAACACTTCACACTGTCTATGACTCTTAACGTTTTGTTAATCACTTTCCCGAATATCGATTAGTTATGAATATGATAGCGCACGTGCAAATCGGTTTCAGTAACTATGGTATCAATCTATGTCTTCACGAACCTCGTACGACCTTAAGCGATAATCCTCAATCAACTGGTGAGATCCGCTGGTGGGAGGCCAGTCAACCGATCCGCAGCCGCACAAAATTCACAAAGAACACTAAATGATGGTGGTATAGAGCTACTATTGCACTATTTTCCAAACGTCGATGAAAATACTCAAGTAAAATACCTACAAGGTGGACCGACGATCTGGTCAAGGTCGCGGGAAGCCGCTGGATGCGGGTAGCGCAGGACCGATCGTTGTGGAGATACTTGGGGGAGGCCTATGCCCAGCAGTGGGCGTCGTTCGGCTGACATTATGATGATGATGATGATGAATTAAAATAATAGAAATCCAATAAACAAGTATAATATGTGTTGTGTACTACTTACTTACTTGACAAACTAAGTATAGAACTTGGTAGAAATACTTTACAATTTAATAAGGTGTCTTTTTTACCTGTGTTAAGTAATTTTGTTTCATCGTGTATTTTTTATAATCGAATTCATTTATGTGTAAAAAGACGTTCAGCTCATAAAAAGTTAAGTTAAGTCAAAAAATTAGTGCGCCACTTTCTATTCAAACACGTCAAAATCATGAATAACTTGGCAACACTGATTATATTTCGTACTGAAAAATTTTAGTTCCATTTTATTTAATTTTTACTCTTTCTGGCCAAGCTGTAACTATTACTTAAAACACAGAGTTAAAAAGGCATTGGGGTATCATTATTATTTCAATACAATTTTATCATTATATCGTTATATAATATTACTAGCGACCCGCCCCGGCTTCGCACGGGTGCAATGCTGATACTAAATACACTACAGAAAAACTGTGAACGTTGTATATAAAAACAGTGTTGTAAACAACACCTTGTACAGTTCTTAGGTGTGCAAAGGATGTCGGGCCTTTTACAATATGCAGTAACATTCTCAGATAAAAGCATTCGCTGTTGTTGGGATGAACCACGTAGACTCTGCCAAGAGCATCCGTTTTTTTTACTCCGGGGAAACCATCAACCGCAGTACCTTGTTTTCGCCGTTGAAAAGTTTTAGAACTCTGGTTCCATGTATAGTAACCTGGAACTCTGTCATATGTCAAAGAATGCTGTCAATGTTGTATCCCGCGGGTTATTAACAACTTCTTGTATATTATAGGAAAATATAGGAAAAATGTGATAGTAAAAATAAATAAATTGCATTGTGAATGCATAAAAATAATTTAAAATCTTATTCTTGTATATTGTTCTCTGTGAAATTTATAGGCACGCTCTTGCCGCACCGGGCGGCCGGCCGGTACCGCCGCAAACGCTACGTCCCGCAATTTTTAAATCTGTAATATCTTCGAAAATATTCACTTAAATCATACGGTGTAAAGGGCCATATAGATCTATATTAAATGAACAATGTATTCAAGGTATTTAATTGGTTAAGGATTAATGCTGTATTGGTTAAAATCGCTTCGAAAATTAGTCATTATTTGTCGTAAAAAGTAAATGACAAAAAAAAGTTATTGTGGGTTATCCATAAGAGATAGACATATACCATCACGGACTTTTCTGTAGACCTTTTCAATGTGTACAATACTTAGTACATTATTTTGATAAAACTCGTAGGGTTCAGCCTGCGTTTGCAATGTAAGCGGAAAAAATTAAATTATTTACGACATCACATTAGAAACCTCAAAAATAACAGTACTTCTTCACTATTTAATGGATGTTATTATACATATAAACCTTCCTCTTGAATCACTCTATCTATTAAAAAAAACGCTTCAAAATCCGTTGCGTAGTTTCAAAGATTTAAGCATACAAAGGGACATAGGGACAGAGAAAGCGACTTTGTTTTATACTATGTAGTGAAGTGATAGTGATACTACTTTCTCATGGTAATTTGATCTTTCATTTAAGTAGTAGTTTCACTATGATTTTAATATAAGCCAACAAAGTTCTTAGAGAAATAAATAGAGTATTAATTTTCGCCAAACTGCAACACAAGTTAACCACGCCCGTATCACCAGTATCACCACACCGCATTGCAACTTGCAGACATATCGCAATATAATTTGTCCTGATGACAATACCTGCACTCTACAATTCGCAGTCCAACTCTCCAAAGGCCACCACTTACAGTCCAATAGGGCGATGCACGCGGGCTGCTTCAGCAGCCCGCGCACCAGGGCGAAATACTAGTTATTTTTATAAAACTTTATGGTTACGGAAGGTAACGGATAATTAAATAAGTAAAAAAATAAATAGTTTAAAAAACTAAACAAACACACTTTTAATAGTAACAGACTAAAAAGTACAAAATAACCGTCTATTCAGTAACTGAAATTAAAAAGCGTGGTGCGCCCTTTGCAAAGCATTTATTTCAAGAACTTAATTTTTACAACGCGCACCACGCTTTTTAATTTCAGTTACTGAATAGACGGTTATTTTGTACTTTTTAGTCTGTTACTATTGAAAGTGTGTTTGTTTAGTTTTTTAAACTATTTATTTATTTTTTCTTTTTAGTTTAATAAATGGCAAACCAAATTAACATTAATTAATGCCACTGGCTTCCTTAATAAGATGTAATAAATTACATCATTACATGTAATAAAGTATAAGACTAATTTATTCCTCCCTGTTCCAACATCAGACCCTCATCACCAAGTGTAGCGAATGGGTCTCATCAGAACGAAAAGAATGAGCCCAAACTCAAGGGGTTTCATTGTGGTCATTAAGAAGTGCCACTGGCTTCCTCCCTGCTCCATCATCAGACCCTCACCACCAAGTGTAACGAATAGGTATCATTAGAACGAAACAAATAAGCCAGAACTCGAAGGGTTTCCTATAGGCCACTAAGGAGTGCCACTGGCTTTCTCCCTGCTCCATCATCAGACCCTCACCACCAAGTGTAACGAATAAGTCTCAATAGAACGAAACAAATGAGCCAGACTCAAAGGGTTTCCTATTGGCCATTAAAGAGAACCACTGGCTTTCTCCCTGCTCCATCATAAGACCCTCACCACCAAGTGTAGCGAATAGGTCTCATCAGAACGAAACAAATGAGCCAAAACTCGAGGGGTTTTCTTGTGTTCATTAAGGAGTTTCACTGGCTTCCTCCCAGCTCCATCATCAGACCTTCACCACCAAGTGTAACGAATAGGTCTTATTAAAACGAAACAAATGAGCTCAAACTCGAGGGGTTTCCTAGTGGTCATTAAGGAGTGTCACTGACTTCCTTTCTGCTCCATCATCAGACCCTCACCACCAAGTGTAGCGAATAGGTCTCATCAGAACGAAACAAATGAGCCAGAACTCGAGGTGTTTCCTATTGGTGATAAAGGAGTGCCACTGGCTTCCTCCCTGCTCCATCATCAGACCCTCACCATCAAGTGTAGCGAATAGGTCTCTTCAGAACAAAACAAATGAGCCTAAACTCGAGGGGTTTTCTAGCAGCCATTGAAGAGTTCTATTGCCCACCTCTTGACTCCATCATCAGATCAGCTCGATAGTAGCAAATTATTGTATTGTCATCAGATTCATATAGACTTGCAAAGTTTCAAATCAATACGACAATTAGAAGTAGGTTAAAATTGAACTCCAAGATTTTCTTACATTGTGACTTAGTTACAAGTGAAGCTAATAAAAGTGTGGTAATAATAAACGGAGAGTTAAAACAATTGAGTAGAATTGAGTAGTTAACAGCCAAATTTATTAAAATAATTAGATAATTAAATATAAAAATGACACACTTATTCTTAAAATGACCTATTAATACACGCATACCAAGAATAGAAAATATTGGTACCGCGGTTAACGGAGGGACTTACGGAGGGTAAGAAGATATGTTGTTGTAAACTCCTTATGGGCGACGTAGCTTAGCTTAGGAAAGTGTTTTATTCATTGTTTAGGTACACCTACCTAATAAAATACATAAAGATACAACGCTGTCAACAATTCTGTTGACAATCCTGTCTTATTTAGAGAAACTATGTTTTTTGCAAACTTTATATTTTATGGATTTGCAATTTTTATGTTTATCAATGTAACCTGGAATCTTACATTTTCAAGTAATTAAAGTAGGTATAAATTTTAAGAAAATGTTAGAAATTGTTCATATTTATGAAAAAAAATTGAATTCGAGTATTTTTCGTTTTTTTGTACTTTCTGAGAAGGTTTACCATAGTAATGTATTTTTTTTTTTACCATCAGAAAGTAGAGATTTCAATCAACAAAAAGCTCACCGACTTTTTTGTAAAATCTGAAATTTTGACGTGAGAATTTCCGATTGAAAATAGGGTGCTTTTTCTATATTCAATCAAAATAAGGTGAAAAAATAAATATTTTAAATCAAATAAATTACAGTGTATTTAGGACATAAAATGGTAAGTTTTCATCAAAATTCGTAAAAAAAAAAAGTTTTTGTAAAAGTTAAAATAAAAAACCAAAAGCTAGGTTTTTTGAATTTTTCTCATGAATTTTGAGGTTATGTGAAAAAAGTCTAAATATAAAAGTTGTTGGTAATCAACAACTTTGTTATTTAACTTTTTTTCCATAGGACTTAAGTTTAGCCGGAAATCGAGATAAGTAAACCGGTTTTTTACCCTTTTAAAACTCATCCCGTACCACTTCCCGACCTCAGATCGCCCGTAATTTATTTTTCCTTTCATTTTTGTTCGATTCTCTTCCTTTTCCAATGGGTTTCATTTTACAATATTTTTCTTCACTTTTTACCATTTTCACCGGCTTCAGCCCGTCGTCAGTTGATGTTTATAAACCTACTCACGAAATCTCTGTAATTTATTTACACATTTAGTAATAAATTCTTTCTTCATTGCTGTTAATAGTACATACGAAGTAAAAGTGATACGATAATGTGGTCATCGTAGAAACTGTGAAAGCCTGATAAAATTATTTGTAGGTAGAACTTAAACGTTCAGAAAGTGATGACAAACTTGCAGCACAGGATGATACTTAAGATCATTAAATGACTGGTGAGAAAGAGGTAAATAACTAAGTAGGTATATTTAGTAAAATTCAAAACCAAAAAAATGCCATAAAGTTTTTTAAAAAATATTGCTAGTTATTGCGTTCTACCACTTTGAATTTGGTACTAGGTACACACGGCGGCACATCAGACTATACATGTTGACCTTGAGACCGCCTTTATGCCCTACGTAATAAAAGCTGTTATCGCAGTTCAACTGTTTAACTTGATGTGCTGTCGAGTGTACTTGTATGGAAAGTTTTAAAATTAATTTCCGCACTGAATTTCAAATTTAGAATGTTCACCTCGGAAATGTGAAACGCCCTGCATTCTTTTTTGAAACGGAATGTTAAAATTTTAGAGCATGAGTGAGAAAAAATATTTAACATTTTGATAATAAAAATTAAATACTATTCAAATGCCACCTATTCAGCAGACTTGGCAATACAAGCGAAAAGAGGCAACTGAAAAGCACATACAATGCTCGTGTAGTTACAACCGTTTTTGTAGATGGCGTGGATGTAGATTTTATCTTTTGTACCAAGTTTAAAAGATTTCAGTGATTCTACGATTGTTCATTTCAGCCAACAAAAATATTGACATAACTAATTAAACAGAATATCTAATACCTAATCCTTATCCTTACTTATATTATAAATGCGTCTCTGTCTGTCTGTGTGTTACACAATCACACCTAAACTACTGAACCGATTTGAATGAATTTTGGTACAGAGATAGTCTAGAGCCTGAGAAAGGACATAAGCTACTTTTTATTCCTGAAAAATATCACCTTCCCGCGGGATAACGTCGTGTAGTACACGCGGGCGAAGCCGCGGGCGGAAGGCTAGTTATTTCATAAACCAGAGGGAAAGTAGAGCAGTAGACCCCTTTGTGGCCACTTTAAGGATGTTTTCATTTATAAGCACTAACATTGAACTGTCCATTAAATTATTGAAAATATCTCATCATCATCGGGGCGTCGTTCGGCTGACATCCGAATGACGCCTACTGTTGGGCATAGGCCTCCCCTAAGGATCTCCACAACGATCGGTCCTGCGCTGCCCACATCCAGCGGCTTCCTACTAAGTTGTGAATGAAAATATTTACATTTAGTGTTTTTTTTTTTTTAAATAAATATCACATAATGTCATATAATCACTATTAGTTGAAACATGTATAAAAAGTTCAATTTTAGACACTAAGGATGATAAATACTAATGCGAGAGGAAATTTCAATCATTTTATCATCCTCAATGTCTAAAATTGAACTTTATTTTGAATATGTTCGAAAATTATCAAAATTGCTTTCTTGGGGTTGGATATGAGGCTATTACATATCATTTTAGGTATACAAATAATGATTCAACCGTATTATACTATACCTGGAGGAGCCCAAACTTGGTATGTTTTTAAAATTATTTTTATTTTAATTTAAAACAAGTGACTGAAATATAATGATGTGATATATTTTTAGAATCAAAATCCAAAAATTTAAAATTTTCATAATTCAAAGTTCAATATCGTTTATTCAATTTAGGTTTGTTTAATAACACTTATGAACGTCAATGAAGCTACGCCATCGGTTCGCAAATCCTACGGCAGGAGACCTTGTAGCGAGAAGAACCGGCAATCGGTTTAGTAATCCCTTTTATTAGATACGATACACCATAGGTTTCAGAACAACAATAAAAAAAAACAGAAACACAATTTTTAATCCCATGCTAAAAAGACGACGTCATAACTCCTCTCTTTCTTGTTTTGTTTTTCGTGCTGCGTACGGGTCAAATTAATTGGTATGGCCTAAAAATCAATCGTTCCGACTTTAATGCTTATAACATCATTTGCAGCTGTTTGGCGTACCGCTAGCACTATTGCCAAAAACGACGAAAAGTTATTCAGTACACTTCAGAGCAAAAAGTGGCCAATACCGGGCTTCTGCCCTAGTTGGAATACTGGAGATAGCAAAGTTCACTCAAAGAACGGCTTAACGGATTTGGCTGAAAATTGAGACACAGATACGTTGTAGCCTGGAGAGGAACATAGGCTACTTTTTATCCTAAAAAATATCACACTCCCGCGGGATAACGTCGTGTAGCCTACGCGGGCGAAGCCGCGGGCGGAAAGCTAGTTTTTTATAAACTCACCTTTTACTTACAAAAGGAACATCGACTCGACTCGACATCTAAACCATGATGCCTTTCATTGTTTTCCTTTCATATTATTTATCATGTTTTTGAGAGAGATTATAGAGTTACTCTATCAATTAGGGAAGTGAATTTTTTTTTTCTTGCGATAAATCGAAAGATCATATATAAGTTTTGTAACAAAGTATTTTTATTTTTTTTGCAATAATTCAAAAGTTAGATCAAAATAAAAATTTGTTTTTGAATCCAGAACCGAAGACACTAAAAACAGCTCCCGAACAAACACGAGCGCGTGTGACGTCATAATGTTAACTTTCACTCATTGCAGTTTAATTTAAACTGACATAATAGTAGAGAGGCCAATTCATAAAAACTCGCTTATTTACGATTTTCGTAGGACTGAAAAGGTTTATACCGACAAGTGGTGTCGTTGGATTCAGCTTAGTCTACTGATTGCCAAAATGCATGTTGTCGCTTTTTAAAATGGTGGAATAAGTACCTATGACGTCACATAAGTGGTGCGTCCTAGGTTTAGATTTTGCCGATTATTGCGATATATATTTATCGAATATAAGCAAACTAGGTGTCAAATGAAAGATAGTTAAATTTCTAACAAAACATGTTAAGCAATTTTTGGTGTAAGTATTGTATTTAAAATAATATAATCGATTTTTGAATTTTTTTTGTATTTTATTTTTATGAACAATACGTTTGGTGCACCAATAAACACAACTTGTATTTAAATTAGATTACCCATTGGGCAATAAATAATTAGCTACATTTTTGAAGAGTATCCCATACTTTAAATTTTCCAAATCCCAGTAAAAACAACAAAATTATGACAAAAACAACATCATCACGCACATTCGTGGTCATAGAACTAGATGGTACTAGGTCTTTGCGATATGTCGTCGGGAAGCTGCAATTTGTGATGAAAGTAAGCCGCTTTGCACAGTGATACAAGGGACCAAAATAAGCAATTTCACCCGCAGCAGCGAAAGTTTCATCCCGTAGAAACAGAGATGGCGCCACTTCTCTAAAAAATCATTTAAAAAATCTACAAGCCAAACCGCCGCAACGATTTTGATAAATTAGGTGTCAAGTGAAAGATAATAACTTAATCTATCATATAAAAAATACTGTAAAATCATACGATTAAAAAAGACCCAAATATTAGCTTGGTTTGAAAAAAAAATCGGGTTGTTAAAGAGATTTTACTTATTTAAAAAAAAAGTTTCTTGGGTTATCTTTTTGTCTTGTAATATTGTTGGCAATTAAATACAGTAGGTATTTGGTAAAAAAAACACGGTTTGCACTCCGGGAGTGCTGGCAGAGGTAAAAAGGGCTCATTAGACTTTTTCACAAACAAAAAAAAAAGGAATTTGACAAAAAAATAAAAAAATACGGGCTACATTTGAACCGAGGTCTGCCGGCTTTAATGCCGCCCGTTTTCTAACCTAAGCTATCACAACTTTGGAAACGGTGGCGAAATTTGCCATTGTATTCTAATGACATTGTTCCAGTTTTTCCATCAGGTGACGTGTCCGTCTTACGAATTTTCGATCTGACGATCTGACGGTCACGTGATTCTGACGCGGTTTAACATTTTTTACCCATCACAAATAGTCCACAACGCCGTTAAAAAAGTTTTCACTTCAAAAACTGCTTGTCGATATCTTTAATTCGAAAAATTCATTGACCTTTGATTTTCACAACCGCTATTGCAAAATTTGCACTGCGGAGTGCATGGAAAGGCCGATGAGTCGACAGCTACAGCGCATAGTATCGCAGGAAGTTTTGCACCCACAATGATCGAGAAAGCTTAACTCTGACCAAATCAGCGAGCAGTGAACTATTTAGGAGTCCATCCCCCTTGTGAATTTTTGTGCCATCCCCAAGAAGATGGGCATGGAATTGGGGCTTCTAAATTCAAAGCGTTATTTGTCACTACCATACCATAATAGCGTCAGAAAACCCATCCAGGAACTTGCGACCAAGAAATTAATAGAAAATGCTTTTGGTCCCACTATGTCTTCTGCACTCCGAAGGTTTTATTACTTTTTAAAAAGTCTTGTTTCAAAACATGAATGTCATACCCTGCAGTAATAACTGCTTTTGCCAGCATGTCTCATCCACTAGATATCCTCTCCGAAGAGGCAATGACTCAATTGGAACGGTGTGTGCTCATTTCATTATAATGCTTAAAAGAAGAATGTAAATAATATGAATATAATTATTATGTATACAAATAATAGTTATTTTCTTTCCAGATTTACTTGCGTATTGTATGATGCTCAAACAGAACACACGAGTCTCAATGCTGTACGCTAAGACATGTTTGCCGGCAAAATAGGCTGATGACAAGCCTTCCCCCGACATTAACCACACACAACAAACATGCCTTACGTGTAGCTTACCAATCAGGCCATATATGGGGTAATGTTTTGAATTTAGGAGCCATTCCAATTCCGCCAATTCCATGTCCACCTTCTTGGGGATGACACAAAAATTCACAAGGGGGATGGACTCCTAAATGGTTCACTGCTACGTCGATTTGGTCAGAGTTAAGCTTTCTCGATTATTGCGGGTGCAAAACTTCCTGCGATACTATGCGCTGAAGCATTCGACTCGTCGGCCTACCATGCACTCTGCAGTGAAAATTTTGCAAAAGCGGTTGTGAAAATCAAAGCTAAATGAATATAAAGATTCACAATTCGAAACTATTTCCAAAAAAAATCAACAATTACCTTTTTTCATTTGAGTAGATACTTATTTATAAACTATTACATTTTGCACTAAATAATAAGATTTTGTTTTTCTTTCAGTTCAAACAGTAGGTCGTCCCTCGTCGATTTAGAAGATTTTAATTAAATTAAATTATTTCGTTAAATGTACTTGCATTATTTCTAAAGTAACACTCCTGACATTTAAATTTACTTTTTTAATGGGTATATCTTGTAATGACAAAGAGTATTTTGATAACTAGATCATTGAAATCGGTGCGCCCGAAAAATTACTGCCCTCATTAATAATTTTTTAACTCCATAATTATTACAGATATCGCCAAGCAGTTTTTTTTATCAAATACTGTATTTAATTGTCGACAATATTACTTGATAAAAATATAACGCAAGAAACTTTTTTTAAAATAAGTAAAATCTCTTTAACAACCCGATTTTTTTTTCAAACAAAGCTAATATTTGGGCCCTTTTTTAATCGTATGATTTTACAGTATTTTTATATGATAAATTAAGTTATTATCTTTCCCTTGACACCTAATTTATCAAAATTATTGCGGCGGTTTGGCTTGTAGATTTTTTAAATGATTTTTTAGAGAAGTGGCGCCACCTCTGTGTCTACGGGATGAAACTTTCGCTGCTGCGGGTGAAATTGCTTATTTTGGTCCCTTGTATCACTGTGCAAAGCGGCTTACTTTCATCACAAATTCCAGCTTCCCGACGACATTTCGCCAAGACCTAGTACCATCTAGTTCTATGACCACGAATGTGCGTGATGATGTTGTTTTTGTCATAATTTTGTTGTTTTTACCGGGATTTGGAAAATTTAAAGCGAGTATCCCAATACTCTTCAAAAATGTAGCTAATTATTTATTGCCCAATGGGTAATCTAATTTAAATACAAGTTGTGTATATTGGTGCACCAAACGTATTGTTCATAAAAATAAAATACAAAAAAACTCAAAAGTCGATTATACTTTTTTAAATACAATACTTACACCAAAAATTACTTAACATGTTTTGTTAGAAATTTAACTATCTCTCATTTGACACCTAGTTTGCTTGTATTCAATAATTAGATATCGCAATAATCGGCAAAATCTAAACCTAGGACTCACCATTTATGTGACGTCATAAGTACTTATTCCACCATTTTAAAAAGCGACAACATGCATTTTGACAATCAGTAGACTAAGCTGAATCCAACGACACCACTTATCGGTATAAAAATTTCAGTCCTACGAAAATCATGTTTTTTCAACTTGGCCTCTCTACTATAAGTCAATGATGTTTGACATAAGTACAGTGTTGGTTGTTCTATATACTCAAATACATACCTATTGAAATGTCGAACCTAAAAAGTTATTCTTGTTTCGTACCCATGTGTACAAATACTACAAAAAGAACTAGACAAAAAATGTTTTTAAAAAATTATAATTATTATTATTTTTTTAAAACCCGCAGTGTATATAACACACTCACGCCGCACCTCCGCCCACTGGAACGGTAAGCGGCGGCAGTGTGTTAACTGTCTAACCTGCTTGTCATCTTTATATATTTTTTTTTTATTTGTTTTTTATTGGAATGCAGGCAGTAGTAGTGCCGACACCGAGCAGTGATCGTAATTTATTCAGTCACCCTCCGAAGAAATAATTGTATAGAAAACGATTATGATTTGACTGTTAAATTGTTAAAATGTTTTCCTTTTTGTATAAAAATGTATTTTTAGTATTGTAGATGGTGAATACCCAGTGTTCAGTAAAATCTAAGTTGATTTTTGTAACACTGATAGTATATAAGTTTTGTTGTAACATCTTTGTATATTATAAATAAATAATAAATAATAATAATAATAAATGTTCCCCAAGACCAAGAACGTCGGAACAAATGGTTCCAAGCAGTGAACCGTCATAACCCCAAAACAAAATCGTTTTTTTTTGTTGTGAAGATCATTTCGATGTACTATGCGATTATTATAAGAATAGGACGGGTTGTTGACAAACTTCACTCTGAAAAGGTACAGTTCGCAAGAAAGTGCAAAACAAAATAAAAATAGAGACCCCCAATTTACTAATTTTATTGTAAAGTTGATTATTAAATTATTTTCATAACTTGAATTCCAGTTTTATTGAAATACTTAAACCAGTCAATAGAATCAAAATTCAATTTATTCTGTGTTATTGAAGCATAGTATTAAAGTACCCCGCAGAACAATGTATGAAAAATGGTTTCAGTTATATATCACAAAATTTTAATTTGATTGAGATTCAAATTACCTGATCATTTTCGTAAAACCATACTTTCATTCATGAGTCTAATACTTTCCGAAAAAATCAAATTAATGATTTGTATTTATCTGCAAATTATTCATATGTTTTGGTTTGCACGAACATCATTATTTATCGTAAGCTATGACATGATCAGCCCCCTGATTCACGCTTTCTTTGCACACCATACTGAAGTGAAGTGAAGTTAGTTTGACAGCACTTTGACAGCTTGACGTCACAACATGGCGGTGTCCCTATCCTATTCTTATAATAATCGCATAGTAAGTATTTCATAACACCATTTTTATTAGGTACGTAATTATTATTTATCCTAGTGTAAAAATCAAATAAGTAGAGTTCATTCAATATTTTTTTATCTGGACTCCAAAATAAATACACTCTGCTTTTCACTTCGATTGCAAGGAAATAAAACAAGGATTAAGCATAAGTAATTCATATGTCGTAATTAAATTAAGCTAAAACCTAAATTTCATAAAAATAATATCACGTAAATGGAGGTGTATTGTGTAGTCTTAAAAGAAGTTACTTTATGCACAAAAGCATAATATCCATTTTATGCAGCCTTACTAGAATAAAAAATTTCAAGTTTAGGTAGTGGTTTTTAACCGACTTCAAAAAAAGTAGGTTCTCAATTTGATCTGTATTGTATGTATGTAGTATGTATGTAGGTATGTATGTATGTTTGTCCGCGATTATCTCGCGTTTGGCCGAACCGATTTTGATGCGGTTTTCAGGAAAGTATTTGTTACCTACCCTATTCAAATCCACATACAAACTGGAACACCCTATAGCATCCTGTATAACGGGAATTTTCCAAAATCCATTCTTAGTGCTCACATACATTTTAAAAGTAATCTACCCTCCAAAAATGGTGTATCTATCTTTAGCCCTATACAAATCCCTATGCAAACTGCAACATCCTGTAGCACCCCGTATAATGGGAATTTTCCAAAACCCTTAATGCTCACCTAGATATCATAAAAGGTATCTACCCACCAAAAATGGTGTCTCTACCTTCAGCCCTATACAAATCCCCATACAAACTGGAACAGCCTGTAGCATCCTGTTTAACGGGAATTTTCCAAAACCCTTTCTTAGTGCTCATATACATTTTAAAAGGAATTTACCCTCTAAAAATGGTGTATAGATCTCTATCTTCAACTCTATACAAATTCTCATACAAACTTAAACAACCGGTAGCACTCTGTATAACAGGAATTTTCTAAAATCCTTTCTTAGGGCATCTACATCATGAAAGGTATCTACCCTTTAAAAATGGTGTCTCTACCTTCAGCCGTTAGGGCTCTACGCCTATGCCAACCATGAATGAATCAGTTAATCAATTTGCGCCCGAATTCTCAAACGCTAATCATCTTTGGGAGCGTCTCAAATGTCATGGCATCTCTTTCATACGTTTGACATTTAAAGTGACAGGGCGATGTGTGAGACGCTCCCAAAGTTAAGTAGCGTACGAGTATTCGGGATTGGAGTTTTATATGTAAGTATAGATTAGTTAATCTTACTTAAGCATACTGATGCTAAATAATAAATATCGCGAGTGGGTTGGCTAAAATTTCCCTGTACAGACTCCCTATCTATGCCCTATGTTACATTAATAAGCTATAAGTAATCGAACTGTACCTAACACTCTAATGGTAATATGAAGAACTCTCAAAAGACATGAAACAAGTTGTGTAGGTAAGTATAATGAGTTAAGTACTTAAAACTTTTTTTTTACTTTGGATACCTAGTACATATACCTTTTATTTTGGAAATTGTAAGTTAGTAATAAATGTCAACGTACATAGGAAAATATTCCTAGATCATTTTGGGATAAACATAAAAATCTAAGAGTAAACAGATAAAATTCAAGCTGTTGATGCCTACAAAAGCAGAATCAGTACGACGATGAGTAGACAAGAACCTTGGCATTGAATCAATGAAGTAACTAAAGCGCGTCACAAACGGTGAAGATGCTATAATATCTTATCTTAAGATATCGTAAGATAAAATATTATAGCATCTTAAACTATCACACACGGTTAAGATACGATATATTTTGGAATCTTTTCACTCTCTTGATATCCGTCCTAGGTAGCGGACGAATATTCTGTAAACCATCTTATACAGGATGATAAAAAATGAGCAATTCGGATTTGCTATTAGACTTATTGGACAGTTCATCAGAAGATGATTCTGACCTGGAATTTGATATAAAAATTGCTATAGCTAATTCGATCTCTAGATCAGTTTGGATAGAAAATCATACTATCATCATTAGGTAGGTACCTACTCCTTACGTTTGACGTTTCAAAGCGTCATTATTTCTAAGCAAACTTTTTGGTTAAACTAGGTGTAAACTTACTCTTCGTTTATTAATAAGGGGATGAATGTGTTACGGGACCCCCTCGTCGGCCAGCGGTACACTAGCCGGAACGTCGGAAGTCACCGCATAGTATTCAATTAGAAGATGTTGTAGAGAATAAAAGATTGTTTCAGCACTTGAAGAGTTGTTTTATCAAATATTGTAAATTAGAAATGTGAAAGAATATGAAGAATAGGAACTGTTACGATAATTAATTAATTGGCTATTTAATAGTTATTACATTTCACTTATAAATTTTTGGTACGCTAGCTCGCACGCGAGCTCTGTTCAGCTTGATTGTTCTGGTAGGACTGAATCAAAATGCTGAAAGAATTACGAAAGAACAGTGGTACAGCATAAAATTGATGGCCAGTACGTAAAACTATAAAACTTTCCAGCCACTATGGAGTTTCTAACCATCCATCCACTGGAACGAAACGGCATCGTTACAAATGCTTTGACTTTTTCGTATTTATCCCAAAATGTTTAAAAAATAAATGTCCACCCGTGCGAAGCCGGGGCGGGCCGCTAGTTCTCTCTATGCCCAGCACCGAAATCGGGACAACCTGTATACACATCTTTTCGTATCCAAAATATATATTTCGTATGTTAAGATAGTATCTTAACATGCAAAATATATATTTCCGTATCTTAACATACGAAATATATATTTTGCCGTATCGCCTAGCATCTTAAGATACTTAATATGAAAATATATGTTATCTTCGGCGTGTGTGATGGTTCATTGAATTGTATGGCGAGCGATATTCTATGTTAAGATAAAATATTATAGTATCTTCACCGTCTGTGACGACCTTAAGCCAGTTTAATAGGATTGTCTGGTCTTTACGTGTACAAGGATTGTTAGAAGTTATACTGCGCCCCTCGAGGTGAATTCTGGCTCCAGCTTCATCGGAGCGCAACTGTGTTTGGCAACATAACAGCAGCCAGCGCCGCGGCACATAATGACATAATTGGCGGGCGGCGGGGGGTGGGGAGGGGCGCGGGGCCGGAGCGCATGCGCGGGTTTGACGGCCAAGGTCGAGGCCGCGACTCTGCCGCGCGCCGCCGCGTCGGCCGGTCCCTCGCGCGCGCCCTCTTTCTGAGTCTTTCTGGAAACCACTTCTGGGGGATAAATGCGCAGTACTCGTCGCGAGTGACCCGCTATCCGGCCCAAACCACCACCATATAGGTAATTACCATTACCAATTTCACCTTAAAACTCTATTGACTCGCTATGTTGTGTAATGTTTGTAATCCTAATCGCACACCTACATCTATAGCGTTTATGTTTTGCTGATAAATAGACTTAATAGCAGGCGTTACTCACAATATAAATTGCGTTCCGAATCGTTTACACGGCATCTTTTATTCGTTGTGCAAAATGGTTGGTAACTCGCGAAATTGGTCACCTCACCTTGCGCACTTCTTACCTACATCACGTCATCACGTTATACGCTAATCGTCTGAGCAAACATAGCTTGTTATAAGGCAACATACATTAGAAATAGGTAAAAGGCATAGGTACATACCTATAGTCCTAAAATGTGAAGTTTATCTAAAATGTTTTTTATCGTCCAAGATCTTGTATCCGAACGCGCAAACCTTCCGCGTCGAGTCCTTGAAAACTCTATTCGGTTCGCAGATTATTTCGCCCGTGTGCATTAAATTTTGGCATAGGTAGGTACTAGCAGCTTAATTGAAATAATTCTTCATACATTTCGTCCGACTGCAACTAAATGGTACATTTTGTCACACGTCAATATCTCCCACGTATCTGTCATTGCAGAGAATGAAACTTGTACCAGAACTGTACATTTTTTTTTGATCTGCCACATTTTATATCGTAAATTATCGTTTATGGGACTGCTTCGACATAAAAGAGAAGACCTAAACAATTTTGAACACTACGTTAGTAAGTCTTTCTTTACAGCATCAAACGATAAATGAGACAAGTAGGTACACATAGGTATATAGATAAAACTAATCAATATAATAATAACAGAGTAAAGAACTACTTGTTTATAAACCTAAATGAAAATATCAAAATGTTTACTTAAGTGTTTTTATGTTTCCCAAAAGCCCCAATGCGAGAAGACAAAAAGATAGTCATCATGGAGAATATATTTATACATGCCGATACGGTAAGGCTGGGCTGGACTCCTTTTTAGGTCTACCAGTCAAACATAGGCAGCAGTTAGCCTTATACATCTTCTTTTAGTGTCGACCGTTTCTCATTTGGCTTATTTTCCTAATGTATACATTAAAGTACTAGGTAATAGGCAGGCCTAGGAAATCGCGTAGTCGGTCCGGACCTCAGTGATGTACCATACCAACTAAATATTGATGATCTACATAAGATTTCAAATAGCAGCTCACGCCATAATCTGCAAAATTATGGCAAATTTGCAGCAGAAATTCTGGATATTGCAGCAAAATAGGTGAATCAAAAGTTATATCAATGTAAAGATGGCTAAAATGTTTATCCGCGTTAGTTTTTTTTCATATATTCGTATATAAGCTTGTGCTGCAGAACCTGCTCTATTGCTGGCTTGCTGCTAAATAACGACGTAAGTTTAGAGCTACCCTTTAAAATCTGATTTGGCTTCTCAATCCAAACGGATGCGATGTAGTGAAATAGTACGGATATACAAATATACTTAAATAAAGTCTTACTATCAAAGAAATTGTCCAGGCCAAAATTAATTTCCATTAAGCCACCCGTCTATTCCATTAGCACCTTTATGTATAAGTGATTCGGTCGTCTTCAGTTAGAAATAAAGGAATTAGTTGTTTTGTTAGTAAGTAGCTATTTAGTTATTCTACAAAAAGGCTCTATTTGTGTTGTTTGCATAGTATTGCCAATTTTTTTTGTGCTTTTGTTATTCTTATTAGATATTTTCCTGTTTTTCTTCTAATGCAACGGCTTTTTGATCTTCCAAGTTTTGCATATTTTTGTGTAGGCATTTTTAAACAAAATTGTAATAAACTATTAGTGTGTGTGTGTACCAAAAACACCTTACGTTCTTGTCATGAGGCTTAGCATTTCGACAGAGTGGGGAGGGGTGGGGGGTTTGACAGTGGGCCACAGGCTAGAATCTAATTTTAGACGCTTAAAGCACACAGATTAATGTTTCTTACAAGGTCTACGAGACGGACCCTATAATTAACTTTAACACCACTATGTACGTATGTGGTAACAAGGTTACATTAATATTAACCCCAGAATAATACCTATAACGATTATAGTAAAATATATTTTCCAGTTAAACGGGTCATCCATACCTTATATTAATGCGAAAGTAACTATGTATGCCTATTTCCCATTTAAAACACAGCATCAATTAAAATGGAGTTTGACATAGCCTAAGATTAGGGACCTTAGCAAGGTACCCAGGATAGTCTGATGCGATATTTTTTGTCATGTTTTATATTACACGCGGACGAAGTTTCGTCCATAGGTACACTAGTTGAAATTAAAGCTACAAAACGGTAAACGCTACTCGCAAATGACCACGTTGTAATTTAATTAATTATTATGGTCATAGATAGCCATAAGTTAATGTTAGAAAGACTTATTGAAATACGATTCTGCATTCCAATAAATTTGAAATTACCATCATCACCATGATAACAACTTCTTAAGATCGAAAAATAAATTTTATATTTAACTGGATCTAATAGGAAATACTGATTTTTAACACAGTTCAATTCAAAACTCACTTACAGCTAGGGTATAGCAAAAGCAAGAGAGATCGCAAGGGAATTTCAGGAGTAGTTAGTTATACACGTAGGTAGGACTTTGGTTTTAGATGATGCCATATTATTCCTTTCGCTAGATAATACATAAATATACATCTGATTCTGTTATTTTTTTCTGACACTTTGAACGGTAGAATATACGATTCGCTTTTGTTTCCTTTCGCTAACAGGACAGCTCAATTGTTTTCTATTCAAACAGTATCAGCCCTGCCGCACGCACACATCAACGCTTTTAGATACGGTCGCGTGTGTGAGTGCTCCCCATCCCCCTATATATAGGTCAGGGGAAGTGCGCGGGCGGTGGGCGGTTATTCCGACATCTTTGTTGCGCCTCTATCGACCGCGCCCGGCCGCTAGTACCCGCGACAGTATACAAAGCGCGTCGGCCACTCGTTTACGTCATTCATCACAGATTATGACATTTATTTTTTAACAATCGTTACTACATGAACAAATTATTACACATCTTTTGAATCTGCGGAAAGTAAAAATAATGAAGGAACTTAATTTATTTCAATAAATCAGTTGTTTTTTTCAATTCTCAATCGAAATCTTTAAAATTCTTCTATGGAAATCATTAGTTTGCCCTTTACTTCACGTTATAGATATTTGAAACTCTTTAAACCCGACTGCGAGCTCTCTGCGATAGAAGGAGGGTTAAATAATATCCATACACCACTAAGTTTTAATTAGTACAAAGATTTTAGGGGATGATAGTGTCCATCAATACGATCAATTTTTAGTAGGGGCCAACGACGGAATCGCGAAAAAAAATCAGCTGTTCCTTATAAAAGTACAACATCGACTTGACTGAAATGTTCCACACATTTGTACTTAATTAAAATTTAATGGTGTATATAATATCGATGTGTTCTGTTTATAAATAACAAATTGAGGAGCTGATTGCATTAA
Organism: Crambus lathoniellus; assembly: GCA_949710035.1. Classification (NCBI taxonomy): domain Eukaryota; kingdom Metazoa; phylum Arthropoda; class Insecta; order Lepidoptera; family Crambidae; genus Crambus; species Crambus lathoniellus. The sequence goes on from OX453315.1 coordinate 14,299,700, forward strand.
GTTATGTCTGTCTTCTCCTTTTGCCTATCACTGATTCAGCTAAATCTTGGTAGATTTGGTAGACCCCCTGCCCTACCACCTAACATTGAAGTAATGTTGAGTATAGGACGGAGCTATAAACTGTGTATATGTAGTGGTCAGATCATAAAATTGGTAATTTCATGAGTTATTGTTGGGCATTTCGTGAGAGTCGTATTTCATGAAATGACCAGTTAAAATTTACATATAACGATGTTTTTAACAACGTTTGTCAATATCACAAAATAGGTAAAATAGGTACGGCATTTTCATGAAATGACAAATGACCAACTATATTATCATGAAATGAACCATTTTATTTGAGGACATTAATTACAGTAAGATTTCCAATACATTAAAGTTTTCCTATTTGAATTTGTGTCCTGTTTGTTTTTTGTCACAGTTCCAATTCCAACCTAACCTAACCGAACATTACCTCTGTACTTTGTTGGTTTTTGAGTTTTCTAATTATTGCACCCCCTTGTTACACTCTAACCACAGAACACAGTCTTATATGTTCTCTGACTCTAACCCAAATCTAACTGCACATTTAACCATTGAGTTACATTATGACTCAAGGCTTTTATCTCCAATTGGTGCTAAATTATTAACATTTGTTACAAAAATATGTCCGGCATGAAACAATAAACAATAACGAAACGACGACAGCGCCTCAAGGAGAGTACAAAGTAACTATTTTGAATATGATCAATGACAATTTGTATCTCATTTATGTAAGTACATAATTGTAATGGAATTAAGAGCGGGATCTCCTAACACGGGTGCTTATGCTCTTAAAAGGAGGACCCAATCACAGCTGTTTTTGTAATACAAAATAAGTAACATTGTTTTACAGCTCGTGGTCGAATCAGGCCCCAGTAGTCGGCCCTTATTCAGGATGCAGGGGTTAGGGCACAATAAGTCACACCAATGTTTTTTGTTATCAGCATATTTAAATAATACGTAATTTGAGAAAAAGCATATGTTTTTATTTTTTTCCTGCCTTTAAAATGGCTGAGATATTAAACGTTTAAGTACGGCCTCTGATGCGAAAAAAATTGGTGTTAGCAAGCGTTGACGAATGGTTTCGAGTTTACTTTGGCTTGTTGCATTTTCGCGGTTTCGCTACAAATTGATCAATAAAATGGTTGTGACTTTTCGTTTACAAAAAAGCAAACCAAATGTTTATCAAATCTTATCGCAAATGGACTACTACTCTACCCTTTGTGGTCACTTAAGGATTTTTTTACTTTTAAGCACTAAGTACTAAATGGTCTTGAGTATTTAAGAGACAAATTATATTTTAAATTATAGATAATGTATCTATCTTTAAACGTACATTTTTCATATTTAAAAAAGTTAAATAGTTTTTTGTATATAACACAAAATGTGTGAGAGGTGCCAAATGTACCGGTTTTGGCCACTTCTTGATAGTTAAACTTTTGTAAGTATAGCGAACCAAACCCAGGTTAAATCAATATATTCTAATGCACTAGAAACCAATCAATTGCAAAACAACAATTTAATTGTTAAAAACAAAGGTATATAAAGTATTTCATCCAAAACAAATTTCTTAAAATTTTCAGCCAACACATTTTTTAAGACAGGAAATGGGATTTATTGGAAAAAAATCGTATGACTTATGGAATTCTAACGGTTGTTATTATAACTTTAAATACCCTATTTTAACTGCCTTTAGCAAAAATGGCAACAAGTTGTTTAAAAAACTTTTTGAGCAAAAAGTGGCCCGAAACGCCCCAAACCGGGGCTTCTGCCCTATTTAAGATAACTTTCACTTTCTATCACTTTCTAACCCTGTAGGCCAGCGTTGAAGAAACCCGCACCAGAAAGATTTTTTTCCTTTACTTACGGAACTGCATTGTGAATGCATAGAAATAATTTAAAATATTAACTAAATATGATTTATTATTACTTACTAGCAAATGGGCTTAAACTTTCTTTTTCCGAGTCTGGGTTATTTGTGAGTGAATATTAAATCATACCAGAAACATTTTCAAGTAAAATGTTGCAATGTTGCCGAAGGCGAAGACGCTCGCACTGTCAAAAAGTTAACACATTTCATGCAGGACCAAGCTTCTAACTCTACAACTTCAAATACTACAAAATTAATTCAAAATTCAATTTAAAAGTCAAAATGTATTGGTTGGTCAGAGCATCGGGCCGGATTCCCGGAGGCGCGGGTTCGAATCCCGCCTGAAAGCTACTTATATAGGGCTCGTGGTTTTTTACTATCACATTTTTCCTATACTTACTTACAAAATTGCATTGTGAATGCATAAAAATAATATAAAATCTCAATATGGCTGTTTCATCTTAATCGATTGTTAAACATTTGTAAAAATGTTTCTTTCGGATGCGAGGGTTTCCTCACATTGATGAAGCAACGCTGGCCTACAGCGTAACAAGTGATAGCAAAATTCGACGAGTCGTGTAAGCCTTTCGGTAGCTTAGTTGGTCAGAGCATCGGGCCGGATTCCCGGAGGCGCGGGTTCGAATCCCGCCTGAAAGCTACTTATAGGGCTCGTGGTTTTTTACTATCACATTTTTCCTATAGTCAAAATGTTATCACATTTCATGCAGAGCCAAACTTCTAACTCTACGACTTCAAAGACTCTACATCTTTAGTGTGTTATATCTCAAAAAAATGTAAATCCTACTGTGATAGTTTTCCTTTTAACTTCGTCATAATTATATACAACTAACGTGAATTTTTCACGTATCCAAAAACAACCATTTAGCTTTGGGGGGCACACCTGACCCTAACAAAATTAATAATTAAAGCTTAATAATTCGTAAAAACGGATGCCTCCATCAAATAACTGTTTTCACAAACCCGAAATATTTTTGAAATTGCTATTCAACGACACCTCACACTATGAGGTAGACAATAAAAATATTACATTCCACTTCACGGGTAGGTAGAGGTATTTTTTTTTCAATATTATACGTAATCTCTTTGTCGGCGTGATTAGTATGTATATTCATGCCAGCTTCCTAGTATGTACAATAATTATTTTCACAAGTATTCGCATCAAATGTACCTACCTAATGTTTTGATGTGTTGCTTTGACATCATTGTAAAATTTTAAGTCACGTCTTTTGAATACTTTTGATGGATACTTATGGTGAAAATTTATTGTTTTAAGGAACGTCTGTTTTTTCATTTCCTTTTAACTTACTTAGATTACTTGATAGTAATTAATTGAACATATAAAAATTCTTTCTTCCGTCCCTTTAATGCCAAATAAAAAGCCCACTCCCTTAAAAAAAAATACACATCTACTTTAATACACAGTACTGTACTAGTATTTGTATTTTACTTAGAAGTTCCTCTACACTACTGGTTTAATTAGAGTCATAATTACGTTCGGATGCTGTGTCAAGACCACTATTTATAATGTCACAGAGTTTTTTGCTAGAAACCAGTTTTTTTTTTGCTGTAGCAATGTGATGCTTTTGTAATATACCTAACGTTGAACATCTTTTGTGTGTTCAGGCAAGTTATAAGCTGTTAAAATCGACTACTTTTATGATTCCTAATGAGTAATTTTATAGTTGTTTAGCTTAACAATTTTTGCCGATAGTTTGTTTTAGTTTTTAACAATATTTAAATTTACATTAAACGTTTTAAAAGAATTTAAAATTTTGAAAAACCCCGCCTTTAAAATTTTATTGTTTTTAAATTACGCACATAATTAAAAACCAAATTGAAATCACTTGATCCGTTTAGGCACTACGAATATAGTGCAGACAGACAGACATTTTTTTATGTACAATATTTTAGTCAAAGCACCGACTCTGTATCTTTTACCGTTCCGGCAGGCAGTTGACCATCTCCATAAATGGCCGGATGGATTTTCATCAAACGTGGCCGTGGCTAAGAACCATCTCGATTAATTTAGCTTTCAATTAAATAAAACTGTATCAAAATGGGTCCAGTACAGGAGCTACGTTGCCTCAGACAGACAGACAGATACACACACACGTCAAACTTATAACACACCTCTTTTTGCGTCGGGGGCTAAAAATAAAATTATCATTGTCATTTATCCTAACTTATTTTAGATTTTTACTAATCCGGACTACTAAAAAAACACACACAATTGAGTTTGCTGAGTGAGCGTGTGCTTATCGAGTAAAAAACTAAAAGGTAACTTTTGGTTTTTGAATCTTCATCTTAATCGAGATGTATCTCCTAAGCCACTTGTCCATCATCATCTACAATCCCTGAGATATTTACCTAAAAGAAGAATGAGTCTATTGAGTAGGCTGTGTTTACACAGAGCGGCCGCCCAGCTGAGAGCGCGCGCCTATCGATTGGCCAAGGGCAAGGCCACGCTGGGCGCGGGGCGCGGGCGGGCGGCCGACGAAATCGCCACACGTTTGACATCAATAAATTAAAAGAGAACTAAACCGGCACTTTCCATAGATAGAAATGGTAAACAGCTGAATTTGGTATTAGCTAAAAGTAGGGCGGGAGACCCCTTTGGTGTCACTTTAAGGATTTTTTTACTTTGAAGCACTTAGTGCTAAATGGTCTGAAGTATTTAAGACAAATGTTTTATCTTGAATAATAGAGAATTTATCTATCTTTAGAGGTACATCTTTCAAATTTAAAAAAATGAAATAGTTTTTTGTATAGGTATAACACAAAGTGTGCCAAATGCGTAAATGGTCCGGGTTTTGTCGCATTCATATCTAACCTGGTGACGGAGGAGCCACATTCAATACAAAATTACCAGTCAAAGTGGCCAGCAGTATGAGAAAATTGTATGTTTACAAAAGTTGCCACCGGGTCGAGATATTTGTTACACTTCGAGACAAAATACAAATACACTTTAGACGATTACTTAGACAAGTTGCAAAGTTGGCACAACAGTAAAAGTTGTTCCTATTCATGAGATCACCACCTAAGAGGTTTTGCGCTTATTCATTGGCACGTGGTAAAGTATTCATCGAACGATCCCCTGACTGCAACGAGAAATTAAAGAGCTTATTTTTCCTTTTACAAATACACTTTTAGACGATTGACATGAGTGAAGTGAGCATAACAAAAAATTACAAGTAATCACATGCATGTAAAACAAAGCATTACTTAGGAATAAATTATAATTATCCTAAAAAGACTCTCTTAATTATTAAAAGCTATCAATTTTTAAGAAAAAATAGGCAGTTCAAATTTATTCACTTTCTAGCCATTTCCTTAATAATAAAGATTTGAGCCTGGCAAATGAGTCGCAATGGAGATCAAACATACCTACTACTGTGTTCCTTTAAGACATCACATACCCTAGACGCTGGCGAATTTGCCCCTAGGATAGATGTTCGAAAGGGAGGACACAAAGGGCGTACCTATTGGAGAGCAAGGATACTTACCTACTTGGAAGAGCAAGAGCGTAGGGCAATCGATATCACAATTAAAGATTCTATATCCAAACTAGCTTTCCGCCTGCGGCTTCGCCCACGTAAACTACAGGACGTTATCCCGCGAGAAGGTGATATTTTTTCGTAATAAAAAGTAGCTTTTGTTCCTCTCCAGGCTACAAAGTATGTGTCCCAAATTTCAGCCAAATCCGTTCAGCCATTTTGGCGTGATTGAGTAACACACATCCAAATATCTAAACTTTCACATTTATAATACATACTAGCTTTCCGCCCGCGGCTTCGCCCACGTGGACTACACGACGTTATCACGCGCAAATATGATATTTTTCGGGATAAAAAGTAGCCGATGTTCCGCTCTAGGCTACAAAGTATCAGTCAGATGCGTTCAGCTGTTTTGGAGCGATTGAGCAACAAACATACAAACATTCAAACATCCAAACATCTAAACTTTCACGTTTATAATATTAGTGGGATTAGTTAGCTATTGATAGGTCTAAAGTTTCCGACGGTTGTCAAGAGATATCAGTTTGTTGTAACTTTTTTTAGTAGGAATGAATTGTTTTATCCCGACGCTTATACGATAGGTAGGATATAAATTTCCCTTGAAATCGCTCCAGCTTTAAAGAATGAGTAGCATAGCTTGGCCTCCAGACGACACTACAGTACTCAGTAGTGAGTTAGTACTCAGACTAACGAACAAGACTATTGAAAAGCAAAACCTTCAGCTTAACATCTCTGAACTCTTTCATATTCCGTGTTACACTACCCAACATTCGACTTCCTCTCTTTGATTTGATATATTTTCGATATCGGGAACAAACGTTAGTGTTTTGTCGAAAATTGCACATAAGTCCTTAATTTCATCGGTTTTATTACATTTATAGTATATTCTGTGTTCAAGGAAGTATTTCTTATGGTATAAGTGATTCGATACATCTGATTCACTGATGCACTTTTCAGGCTTGATGTCTACTACGACTACAGATCGATATCATATAGTAGCAAGCTACGACCTACCTATAATCACAGTCCTACCAGAGTGATCATAGTATAAAATGTTTGATGGCTTAGTGTTAACAGAATTGGGTATTTGACTGACATTTTTTTATTGATTAAAATGTTTATTGAACTAGTAGCAACACAACATAGGTATTTATTTTCAAATATCTTGCATATTTTCAGCGATATAGAGCATCAAACATTCTAATCAGACAAGGAGAGCGCTATAGAAATGTGACGTCACATTTCTATAGCGCTCTCCTTGTCTTCACATAAGTCTTCACATTTCTATAGTGCCATACTCTCGCCATAGAAAATTTCGTTTTAGAAAGAGATAGCTAGAGTCACAATTAAGTAGCTCATAATTCGCTTCTTATAATACAGATTGAATTTCTTTTTCAACATTTGTTATTCAATAATGTTATATTTCTGAATGTCATAATTAAATATCTACATTTCCACAACAGTCAAATACCCAATTCCATCTACATAATATAATTTTGCGAAGCTACCGTCCGAGTTATTTAGATATAAAATAAGTATGTAGTTTTAAATCCAGATTTAAGTGGCACTAGTTACTTTTATGACGTACATTTTGTATAATAATTATTATTACTATTATACCTATAGTTTTCAGAGTCAACAATGGACCAATTTACAAAATGATACTTAAAATTTTAATTTAATTTATTTTAATGCTTTGAATTTTTGCATTGCTTTAAACTATGCATATGCTTTACCTAAACTTTTGTTTAAGTACAAAATACTACCAATAGATGTTGTCAAGTGTAAATATACCTTTGGATTGTATAGACGAAATTCATTTTGATAATAATTTGCTTACAATCACATAAGAGCTGTGATACCACGGCGAATGACGTCACTGAAGTTTTATCTATAGGTACGATGTCGTGTCTTACAACACTCTAAGAAGCCGCATTATTTTGATTACGTAGTCGACGTTTTAATGACGTCAGACAGCATCCTATTTTTTAATCTACTTCAGGATACTCGTATCCGTCAACATACCTATTGTTAAGTAATGATCCCATCAAAAACATAAGTGTGAAATGGGAGCCAAGTTTAATATTATGATATGTGCCTTGGTTGTTGACTTCAACAGCAAAAGAAGTGAGATCTGAATGGGTGCCAAGTTCAATGGTCAGTCCTGAAATATATTTATTACAACATAAAATGTTTTATAACAACTTTTTTTTTATAACTTAGGATAACATAATTATATTGAAGCCTAATATATATTATCAACCCAAACTAGCCAAGTCTATGTGACATGTTTATGTGAAATAGTTTTTGAATTATGAGAGAGTCAAAAGTGGCTCAAAATGGTTCGTGTAATATTAGACTCGGTGCTGCTAGCACTTCTGTTAGCTTGAACTTGGCTTGACACGCTGCGGTGTGTATAGATAGTCTGAAGGTGAAATTGCTCTACTGTCAGAATCCTTGCCCACTGAAAACTGGCAAGACATAGGAAAGCATTGATAAGGCGGCAGGCTTTGATAAGTCCTAGAACTAAGCCTAGTTCCTTCCTAAGCCTAGATCCTAGAACTGAACCCAGCCGGGTTCGTGGGTTAGGCCCTCGGTGTGTGACGCCCCCGTGGTGAAGGCGGCAACAGAAATCGGCTGTAAGCTATAACAGCCGGCCGACTTAATTGAAAATCGGGTGCCTCCACCACGGGGGCGTCATTCACCGGGGGCCTCACCCACGAATCCTGCTTACCACCATCCTGAATAAGTTTTACCAATTTTTGCTAGCCTCGAAATCGTGACAGCTAAAAGCAGATTTTTTCAGGTTTTTGTTCATTTTTGCCATTGCTTTTTTACACATGTGCGACAGAAGGAGAGTTGTTTTTCGAAAGTATGTTGTATGTATTTACCCGACTGCGACAGGAGGGTTTATTTTTTGAGTGTATGTTTGTATGACTTTTGTAGATACTGCTACAGCCTAAACGGTATGATCGATTTTAACGTACCTATGAGGTGTTGTTATATTCGTCTTGATAGTGACACAGGGTACCTAACCTACCTACATCAAAAAAATAAATAATAAACAAAATGGCAGTTTTTTTATGGCCTATAGCAATTTAAAAAAAAATCGCATCGAGTTGGGTATCAAAATAAAGGGTTTAAACTTCGATCAACAATATCACCTACACCTAATACTAATTCTAGATACATAGTTGGAGTGACAGATATGGCCGAGTAGATTATTTTGCCAGTGTCAATAATACTAAGGTATTTCAAACTTGGAACGGTCCTATTTTCTCCATTAAAAAAAAAGTTAGTCTGTGCCATGTAAAGTTTTCATTAATTCGTGAGCCTTCATCTAGTACCTCAGATCATATAATACTATAGTACTATTGTTGATCGAAGGGTTTAAATAGCAATTCCATAAATTTAAATAACTTGCAGCTTTGAAAAACTCTCCGCATTAATTTATCATAAAAGAAAAGAACTTACAATTTTTTTTATTTGTTAGTTTAGGAGACCTTTTAAATTATAAATGTTTCATCGAACGATCCCCTGACTGCAATGAGAAATGAAAGACCTTATTTTTTCCTTTTTAGTGGTATGTTTTTCAGGCAGGTTTTTTATAAGATTTTAATACTAAATTATGTTTTTATTTTAGTTTATCATCAATAAATCACCTTTCGTAAGTAAAAAGTAACAAATAAAACAATTGGAAGTTCTTTTCTTGTTGTTGAGTTGAGATTTTTGTTTTTTTTTAATACTTTTTTTTTCATATTTTTTCTTGCCTGGTCACAAATATATATTTTATTATTTGGCATTTAAAATTCTATAGAGACATCCATCTCTTGGAGACAGCTGAAGGTCGGGCACGTGAAATTTCTCTTTACTTACATTCTTGTATATGATACGTTCCTTCATATTTTACTTCAACTTAAAATAATATTATTATATGACGCTACAACTTTTAAATAAACATATCCATCCATACCCTTTTTAATATAATACCACGTTCATCCCTACCGCCAACTTTAACGCGGTTTCGAGATTCTTTGTTACACGTAACTTACGGAAAAAAAACATCTCGGATAAGGTACCCAAGTTCAGATTATCCAATATATTGCGTAGGTGCAGGGTACGGCACAAGGCAAGCAAAAATACCGGGCTGGGTCGCTCCGCGCATGCTCCAGCCGCCATCGATCTTCCGAGTCCAGGCCCCGATCCCCCTGCTACCTCACCTTCCCCAGACAACTCCCGACACGTGTATTGCCCACGTAACAGGGATAACTCATTTCGCAAAAACAATCATCGGAGACAGTAACTCGATATTCCACGCGAAGGCATTCTAACCAAATTCCCTCCAAAAAAGTGAGCACAATCATGGCGTCTCGGCTGGAGTTGGTAACCAAAGTCAAGAGCGACCAGTTTTTGTGCGCTCTGTTCTAAAGTATACATATAGTATCTATATAACGTTTGAAGTGGCTCGCGATCGCGAATCTGCCACATGTCCGCCCGCTTCAGCGCTCGGCAAAATTAGAACATGATTTATTATATTTAGTACTATGTGCCTCTCATCGGCACCTAATAAATTTGATTATGTTATTAAGATATTTAACGTAGAACTTGCATTTGAAGTAATGGAAAAAGAGGACACTGGCGGTTCTCTGTAATGAGTAGGTAAGAGCGCTCTAGATAATCTTCATTATACAATCTACAAACGATCAAATAAAATTACTTCAATAAATACACAACACTTTATATATGCATCAACGCGAATCTGTTGCTAAATACAATGTGCTGTCAAGTATGTTCAACAAACAATGTTCGTTGTTACGACACTAAATTAAAAAGGGAAAAGGGTGATCGCTGGTAGAGCCGGCCGGGCTCGCTGACGGCGGCGCGGCGGGAGGGGCGGTGCAGCTGCCGGCGGTGCATCATCATCCCCCCAGGGCCGCCCCCCGCCGGCCCATTGCCAAGTTCAATGCCAAGGTCATGCGCGGCCGACTGCGACTGCGCGCCGCAATGCAGGAGCGGCCGGCTCCGCGCGCCGGCCAGCCGTCAGTGCCTCGCAGACGACCGCGACACACGCCACAGCGCTACTCTTATCCGTGCTCCACCTGATTCACTTCCGTAACATCATTGTACCAAAAAATCGGGCGTCGCGAGCCACATTCCGGCCTGGGTATCCACTTTTGAGACCTTCCGTGGACGTGACCAAATTCCTGTACATGTGCCACTACATGATGCCTTCTCCACACCCCGTATAAATTATGCAACAGCACCTCATATCACGGGCTTCAGTAAGTACGAAAAACACATTACTCAATTAATTCATGAAAATTTTCCGGAAAAGTCACATTATCGATATCTATTTGAGTGATAGCTGAAATTATTTTGTGAGCAAATGATTCGAATAAGTAGATATTATGTCAAATAAAAAAACATTCCGGGGCGTCGTGTAACGTGTAGTGTAGGTACCTACTGCGGCCATGTTTGTTCTAGACATAGAGTGTCAACATAACTACGTGTCCTCTATGTGACTCGGAACTGCTTTAGGTTTCTCTTATCACTTTCAGCATAGTTGTTAATATTTATTGACTATTATTAAAAGTATACAAGACAATTTGCGGAAAGAAATTTACTGACTAGAGCGTGGCTATATACCTAGCTATCATAAAACAAAAACGTCTGAAGAAACAAATTCAGGAACCGAAATGGCCTAAAGCAATGGCTGCCTTGGCGGCCGCAGAATCATCTAAGATTCATCAAGGGCATCAACTAAACGACTAAGGGCCGCCGGTCTGCCGCTATGTATCCTGTTGTAGCTCGCAAAAAATGTCGAACGCACAAGTTCAAGGCAACCGGGTGAACCGAGCGACGCGGCTCTTTTTAGGCTTCAAATGAATTCTTTGTAAATTTATCATTGCTCAGGCGCATGTCCAAAGCACTTACCTGTTTTTAGAATACCACCTGCTGTTCCGTCGCCTTCACGTGATCACTTGCTAATAGACGCAATGATTTTTATTGCCACTTCCGCAACCAAGCGCCCGCATCGAAAGGTATTTTGGTCTGGAGTCTTTGACAATGATTTTTCAGTTCACGTTGGTTTTGCAAAAAAATCGTTAGTTAGTTTTAGCTCAAATAGGTCGGGACTTACATACTCGTAGTTCATTGTTCACCGCATGTAAGTTTTGGGAAAATTATTATGGCAATACCTACCATAAACGGTAAAGCGTTGATTGAAAAACAACTTGAAGAACTGAAATGGTTTGTTATGATGGCAAGAAGGTTATTGGTATAAAAAGATTGCCAGATCATTCTTATCTCGAAATTGTTAATACATAAGACAATGTTTACTACAAGGTATTGGGTAATACTGCCGGATGTTCTAAAGATATTCGACAGTGACTAATGATAAACAAATGTGTATGATTTAATATTAATTCTAAACTAAAAAAATATTGGCTTAGGTAAAGATGGTCATGTCGTGTTTTGGGTATGTTTTATGTTAAAAATCCGATAAAAATAAATATTACGAGTATACTTTTACACTCGTTTATTTTTTTATAAATGAAGATTATGTTACTGTTGTTATCAGGCTTATGTTTGCAATTCGAATCTAAATTAACAGTATTGTAGATATACCTAAATACGCTATACCTAATCTTTAAAATTGACCTATAACTTATTATGAGTATGTTAATACCAAAAATTTGCTTTGCTAAATAATAGGTCTTAACATGACATGTGAACTCCAAATTCAACAAAACTTTAGAGATATGATCAGACAACATCAATCTAACTATTGCCTATAATTTCATTTGAAAACTGCCTTAGATATAAAAAAACTGTTCGAAGCAGTCTAATTGATGACATCCAAAGAGGGATACCTACGTACTTCGAAGCAGTTATAAAAAGAGACGCGAGTTTAATTATTCTTTTTTAGATTTTTACATTAAGATGCTCCATTTTCGAAACTGACTATTAATTTTGGTAAGTATATTGATAAAAAATAAAAAAATAAAGACCAAGAAACATGTGAGAAAAAACGGCAATTTCCTATGTAAAGACCTATTAGGTATAAGGACTTGAGTTAAAAAGATATTAAAAGTCATACCAAACAGAATAGGTAGAATGATCGGCCACTTACTTGATAAGACGAATTTATAACAAACATTATAAAAGGAAAAATAGAGGAAACAGAGGAAGAGGAAAACCAAGAATAGCCCACATGGAACAGATCAAAGAAAAGGTGAATTGTGTGTCTTTTCAAGAAGCCAAGGTTATGTCTTTGGACAGAAACGAATGGAGGAAGCTGAACAGACAAGAGCGTGTCACATAAGCTAAGAAGAAGAAGAGAGTTAAAATTCAAAACAGAAAAAACCATAAAATTTCGCGAACTAAGAAAAAAAACGGCTTTGGTTGGGGTCCTATATTCATGCAGCAGCAGCATACAATTATTGTTAGTTACGCTCCATTTCTCTCACGTCACAGACTACAAAACAAAGTTCCAACAGATTAGTTAAACGTGTTTGACTGACTGAAAAGTTTTCGCTGATATTCACATGAGCGGGATAGACGCTAATGCTAATGTATGTAGGCGCAGTGGCATTTTAACGCAAGCAAATTTCGCCATAACGTTGCCGGTCGGAAAGTTCGTCAATTTTACTTCTATATCGCCCGATGAGGCCTCCTACACTAGTTATAATCACCTTGAACCCATAGCCGCGAACTATGAATAACAATAGAGTCATCTCTATCTCTTATACTATCAATAAAATTAATCCCCGATTCTATTAGGAAGGTATTCCATAGCTATCTATAAAAGTTGGTGACCAAATTTTCCATTAATTTTTGTTTTTACGTTTCGTTGTATTAAGGAAGACTTATTTCTATCTACCTCTATCTCTAACAAATAATTCTTTCCCGTATCCTCATATTGTAAACGACTGGCTCCCGTGGTTACCCGCGTGGTTCCCGTTCCCTCACATTCCTCCCATAATCTTTACTGGCGTAAGAATTTTTAAAATTGGTTCAGTAAAGTAACAAACAAAGAAATAATTATAAAATATTAGTATAGATCAACATCAGCGGTTTTCTATTCAAGTTTGAAACAAATAAAAAAAACTGTAAGTTTTTTCAGGAGGCATTTTATGCATACAATTTGTTGTACATTGCTATGTGAGTTTGAACATTCCTATGTTACTTTAAACTCACATAGCAATGTACTGCAAATTGTAGGCAATACCATGCCACGTGTAATTCAGCCAGTAACAAATCCGAAAATTCTGCGACATAACTACAAAAAATAAATTTCTTAATAATAAAATAAGTACAAATTATTTACTTAGATAAATAATCCAAAAATTACTCTTTTTTCCATTTGTTTTAGAAAATTATGAGTTAGGTACTACTCATCTAAACGGCAAACAAAATTTCTGCGTTCTGAGTAATCAGTAGGTATTTTCTACACATTGTTCAAGAATTTTCAGTTCCTGGGGCGAAGCAAACAACTACAACAACAGTTGCTGTAAGCCGTAGTTGTTCTAAAACTGTATCGAATCGAGCTTCAAGTATTTGATCGATATCGAGTTTCGCTTTTCTCGATACGGCATCCGCTCGTACTGTTTACAATTTTGTAGTTTTCGTTAGCACGATTCTTGCTGTAAAACTGTGTTTGTTTTCAACAATCCCATACGATGAAGCTGCTCATTTTGATATTATTAAGTGCCTAAAAACTGAGAATTTAGGGCCGAAAAGGGCTCTTGTAAAGGTAGGATTTAAGTTTAGCATAGTTATTCCTTATGTATGAATAAAAAATAATTAATATAGTTTTTCTCAGATACTTTATTGACATAGCGGCCGTATGTCGCCCATTACCTTCGAGCAACGCAGGCCTTCCGTCACGGAAGGCCTGCGTTGCTCGAAGCCCATTGCTGAACATGGGCCTCTTTAGACACTTGATTGAAGAATACTTCTTAGTTAAAATGATTGGAAAAAATTACGCATTCGAAGCAATATCACAAGTGGACCCTGAGGGTCTTTTCTGACCCGCAAAATCCAAAACGTTATATCCGTCCCTCTTAGATACTCTACAGTCGTCATGAAAGAATCGTGTGAAAGACTTACGAAGTTTTGGATTTGGCGGTTCGGAGTACGGCCTCTGGACCTTGGGGCTCTTTCTGTTTCATTCAGCCATTTAACGTCTCTACTACTGGGGCACTGGCCTTCCTTATGGATGGATAAGCAGAATGGGCCATGACCCACCACGCGCGCCTAGTGCGGACGGTGGGTGTTAATGATTGCAAATGCAGCCGGGACCAACGGCTTAAGATATGCTTTGGAACTGGGCGTCGAACCGCAACTGCGGGCGACACGACGCCGCTTGACATCGCCGCGTCATGACGCTACCATGATTTCAAACTCAACCGCAGCAGCAACATAGTAAAAGCAAATACAGCAAGCAGCAGTAACAATTCACCTATGATACCTGAACCAAAGGAATAGTCAGATTATACTGGACGGTGCACCGTTTCGTATGAAATCATCAATTGCCAGCATTTACAAGAAGTCGCGCAAATCACCGCGTGATCTTCCCGAGTTTGATGAATTTATATCGTTCTTAGAAACTAAGTTTATAGCACTTTAGCCCATACAGAAAAAGGTCAATTTTTGAAGTCGGTTAAAAAGGACGATTGGTCGTCACCAAGAAGGCGCAAGGTTAAAAGTAGAACGCAAGGTACAATGTGTGGACGAAGATCGAAAGGAGAAACAATTTTTGAGATATGGTGGGGAAGTAGGTAGGAAAAGAATAGAGTAGAGGAGCTTGAGTGTGTGTAAGTCCCTGCGCCGGCGAATGGGGAGCCAATTATTTGGAGTTTGTTGCGGAAATGCGAGACGTGGTCATACTTACGAAGATTGAAAATGAATCTGATGCAAACATTCTGCAGACGCTACAGACTATGAATATTCTTGATAGACTCGATAATCTCCTTCTGACGACTAAGAAGGGCTTCTATTTTTGCAATAAGTGTAAAAACCACACGAAAATGTAAAAAAGTGCAGTTCAAACCTTGATGATGTGTCATCTTACCGCTGTTGCGATGCTAACCGTTTACACTACAATCCAAAATGCACGTAACGTCATCCGTGAATACACCACAAAAATGACACTGTTTTTATAATGTCACTATAATGTCAATCTCACTAATGGTCAAAAACTGTTAATAATCGAAAGACTCTGTTGGTCTGGTTCTCTCTACCAATCTTGCACTCGTCACACGATTGGTAATACCGCACGACTCAACTTAACTTGAGACCCGCTTGTAAGGCCAGCCAAGCCGATGCGCTAATCGCACTCTGAGATACAATAAGTTTTTAGTTAATATTTCATTTTTATAACATGCTTTTTTGCTGAGTGTACTTTAATATTGTATTGTCATCTAAACCAAACCTGTATACAAAATTTCAGCCCCATCGGACACTGGAAAGTGGATCAAATTAAGCTTGCAAGATTTGACTCCCACTAACTAACTAACTAACATGGCAAGTTAATAAAAAGCACCAAAGATTGAAATTTCGAAGGACCATATGACTGAGCCCGTATGCTCAATCCGTAATTGTCAGATGATGTCAGGGGTATTAGAAAGTTGTTACAAGGAAATTTCAAAAATGCACTAGATCACAGCCATCTCTATCGTCTTCTACAAGCCATGCTATGAAGCGGAACGGCAACATTGCTGTGCACCGGTTTACTCCTCTGAGTACGAATCCTATGGATATGGCATACCTACGAAAAAGTGAGGCATACCTACACATACCGAGTAACAAAAATGGCGACCGGCCTCAATCATGCATTACTATGACGTCACGTTTTAATGTTGCCAAAAATAGGTCGAATAAATATATTGCTGTCTCTTTTTACATGGAGTATTGGAGGTAAGATAGAACAAGATGGCTACAGGTTTATGAGTTCAATAAACCGCGTGAACTACATGACGTTATCCAGAGGGAATGTGATATTTTTCCGGGATAAAAAGTAGCCTAAGTTACTCCTTTTTACATCAGCTACCTGCCAATGAAAGTCCCGTCAAAATCGGTCCAGCCGTTTCAGAGATTAGCCGGAACAAACAGACAGACAGACAAAAATTGAAAAACATGTCATTTTGGTATATGTACCGTATATATAATCATATGCACGTAGTATAAAGCGGTTATTTTAATGTTACAAACAGACACTCCAAATTTATTTATTTGTATAGAAGATATGCCATCTCCATAGGATTCAGTACTCGAGGTTTACTCGCTGTTTACCTGTCAAACGGTGTCAAATCGGCTCACTTAAGGCTATTGCGGCGATCAAACTCAGAATTTTCAATGTTTTTAAATTAAATTTCCTGACAAAGTATCATTGCTAGGCCTTCCAAAATATTATATGTGATAGATCTTTTCTTTATGAAGGGAAGTTACTAAAATTTATTTGAATCAAATAAATAGAATGTACTAAAAAAAAATATTTTCAAGACCCCTTTTTTCCGTCTTAAACTCAATTATCTCAATAACTATTTGAGTAATCAAGCAAATTTTTTTTTGTGTAAGTAGTTCTTAGTCATATCTAGGGAAGTTACTAAAATTTTTTTTTGTTATATTTATAGTCAATAACTAGTATCCCAAAATGCATCGTGCACCGTTTCGCAGCATAATTATTCAGTCTCCGTCTGGCATTGGCGGCGTTTGGATGTGGAGACTGTATCGCTCCGATTGCGCCAAAATTGAAAAAAAAACTCACACTAGGATCCTAATTTTTTTCAATGATGCTTATTTTGCTAGGAAATATTGAAATAGCGCTTCAGGATTGGGTATAGATGAATGCTTTGCCATTTATTACATAACCATAGACCTATGTAACCTAGGACAAGTTATTTTAGTCATTACCTAAAGCAAACATCAATAGTTTGAAATAAAAGTGACGGATAATATTGCCTAAGATACTTCAGAGCCCATAAAAGTTGTACCTATTTGAGTACCAATATCTTGTTGTGTTGTAGGTACATAATTAGTCTAAGTTTCTAACTTCTACTACTGTATATTAAATTTATGTCCGTTTTAGGTTCCTCAAAATTGAAAATGTGAGAAAGTTAAGATAGGTAGGTGTAAAAAATTGCATCAAAAAATAAGAAATTCGCTTGTTGAAAAAGTTTTTTACAGAGACATAATGTAAAAGCAATTCTTGAAATAAAACCGACATAATAATTTTATATACCTAGTTGATCTAATATCACCATTACACCAATTTTATGAGACTGTGAGAAGTCCAGCTTCTTTCCCTTGAGTGAGGAACATAAACCGCACCATTTTGTGTAAATTGCAGGTTCAAAACATTTTTATTACTGATTCTCTTATCTATTACTAGCGGCCGCCCAGCACGGTTTCACCCGCGTGGTTCCCGTTCCCGTGGGAAAATAGGGATAAAAATTATCCTATGTGTTATTCCACCCTATAATCTATCTCTGTTGCAAATTTCATCCAGATCCGTTCAGTAGTTTCTGCGTGAAAGAGTAACAAACATCCATACATTCATACTCACAAACTTTCGCATTTATAATATTACTAGCGACCGCCCGCGGTTTCACCCGCGTGGTACCCGTTCCCGTGGGAATATCGGTATAAAAAGTACATATAAACCTTCCTCTTGAATCACTCTATCTATTAAAAAAAAACGCATCAAAATCCGTTGCGTAGTTTCAAAGATTTAAGCATACAAAGGGACATAGGGACAGAGAAAGCGACTTTGTTTTATACTATGTAGTGATTAGTACAAAAAATAGAGCATGCATACAATTTCTTGCAAGAAATGCTCTCGCGGTTTTGAAATTCGAAATCCGAAATCCCCACAACAATATTTAAAACCGATGGTTGAGGCGCCAGTAGCAATAAAAAAGAATGAAAGGTCTGTCAACTGTATTGACAGTTTAAACTCTCAAATTTAACCACCGCGTCAGATAAGTTTGCGGAGTTCTGTAAGGAGACTTGCATAGTCGGAGTAAAATTTTTGATACTCTAATGAAATATTGCATAGGTACAAGTAAATTTTCCCTGCCAAATGTAAGACAGGTTGATATTCACATAAAATTGGATGACAATGTAGTAGAATTAATTAATAGTACTAAATTTTTAGATATAACATTAGATTATCGACTTCAATGGGACCCTCATATTGAAGCCTTGGCCGGTAGACTCAGTTTTGCGGTATTTGCTGTTAAAGAAATAAGGCTCTTAACCGATATTGAAACGGCAAGGTTAATCTATTTTAGCTATTTTCAGAGTGTATTGTCCTACGGCCTATTACTTTGGGGTTCAGCAGCTAACATCGAAAGTATTTTGTGCTTCAGAAAAGAGCTATTCGCGCCATATACAAACTTCGGCCAAGAAATTCTTTAAAAGAAATCAACATATTAACTGTTGCAGGACAATGAGAATATGGTATATGTGAAGAAGTATCTCAATACATTTGTAAAACGTAGCAATATACATCAATTCAAAACAAGAAATAAAAAGAAGATTGCCGTTCCAAGGATTCGACTTGAAAAAACAAGAATTTCGTTTTTGGGGAAAAGCGTAGCTAGTTTTAATAAAGTTCCACAGAATTTAGTAGAGCTGCCTTTACACAAATTCAAAAGTCATGGCAAAAAATCGCTCATGGGCAAAGGATATTATAAAGTAGACGACTATTTGAAAGACCGTAATGCATGGATTTGATGTAACACATAATCTTAGCTGAACTAATGTAATATTATAATGAAAAAGTTGTAAAAGTTAACGATATAAATCTTTGGTAATATCGTTACTCCAATTATTAAAGCTGATAAGTGTATTGCGTCTATTCTTCTTAGCAGTTAAAAAAGTCTTGAACGAAAATATTGACGATTCAAAAGAGGTTATTTATTAAGTCAAGTTGAATAAAGATATTTTTTATTTTATTTTATTATTTTATCCTTCAGGTCGTAAGGCCTGGCACATAATTGGGTCCTCCGTATTGCACCACTTACTGTCTTCACGCACTGGTGATCTATGTGATCACTGGCAAAGATTAGATCAACCTTCACTCCGTTGTCATCACTGGTTCTGTATCCCCAGTTCTCGCTATGGCTATTAAAATTACCAAGGACGAATCTAACCGGATGGGCGTTAAAGTTCTGCGGACAGCTGAAGTAATACGGTGCATTGGGAGGTTTGTAGACTGAAGTGACCGTACAGTTACTAAGTTCGGTAGTAAGGATCTCTATGTTACTGGTGTTAGTCTGATACACAGTGCGTACCTTTTTATCTGGCCAGGCGAATAAGCACTCCCATACTGTCGATGGGGGACTTCAGCTATGAGTTTCATCCCCTGAGTCACTTGTCAGATATGCTTTAACGAGTGTGCATCTGAGTTGCATAACCTCATTCCGCCCTCTCCTTTAAACTCACGCTCAGAGAATTAAGTACTCCTTCATCGTGCCTGAAATACCCTGCCGGCTTCTGTTTGCCCGAGTAGCTACAACCCAAACCTCTTAAAGTTGCAAGTGAATAGGCATCTTCTGGGTGAATCTATTCACACAAAATTTTATTCAAGTACTATAACCAACCACATTATAAAACTACCTTTGTGAGTTCACTCAATTCACGCGACTAATTTAATAAACATTGTTTAACTGTTTAGAATTTTCCGAATATCAGTCAATCACTTTACAATGCAATGGATGCACCCATTATTGTCTTTTTTGTTGTCGCCTTTGGTTGTCATGTCACACATACCACAAAATTGTCTTGAGATTCATGTTAATGAATATGACAAAATTTTAACATATAGTTGTGTTGCTGTCGCTTGGGTATTAATTTTAAATTAGTACAAATATTTCAGCATATAGCATAATATTTAAACAGAAAAAAGAACCTGACGCTAGGCAAGTTTTTACGTTTTTTACCCATTTTTAGAGCACAAGGGATATGATGCGTACATGGCGAAAAATAGTGACAGTGAAAAATAAAGATATTTTAAAATGAGGAATGAAAAAAGGTTTTTTTAAAGTGGCTGATTTATAACCTTACGTGGCAAGTTTACATTAGTAAACAAAGTATCAATTATTTCAGTTGCGCTACATTTTGTTTAAACAAATTCGACGATCTCCGTGGCCGATTGGTGTACGCACCGGTTTTCTAGGTGCCACTATCTCTGAGGTCCCGGGTTCGATTCTCGGACGGGTAAATGTCGAAAACTAACTTTTAGATATTTTCTTGTATCTGGGTGTATGTGATCGTTGCTTCCAATTTTCAATGACACAAGTTATTGTATTACTTATTTGATATTATCATTTTTGGTATTGGAATAATATGTATTTTATTTTATTTTTTTGTACTTTAACAATATTTTTATTTATAAGTGTTTTTTTATATATTGATTTATATTATAGATTGATAGCGTGATTTTATATAAACGGTATACTTATTTAAATATTGATTAACTAAGTAGATTTATTTTGTAAAAAAGTATTAGATGATGGGCTAGTATGAGTTATTTATATTTTTTCATATTAAATTATAAGTTTTATTTATTTGATTGGAATAAATCTGAAAATGTACCTACTGGTTAGAGCAGTAAACATTATTTATTTTTTTCAGTGTAATTTGTAGCAAATGTTGTAGTTTTGCCTGCGAAGATCATTTCGATAATGGATATATTATCGAAATGATATATTAAATTAAAAAAAAGATATATTAAATAAATATAAATAGCTGCTGCTGTGTTCTGCATTTTGAAGAATCGTTTGAAGTGATTATGTTTGTTAAAAAAAGCTTTTTTTACTACATACGAATAATATCTAAGATCTACTCTTCCTACAAACCGACGTTTACAATAAATATTCATAATAATTCTTCTTGTATTCTACATAATATAATTTCCTTAGTAAAAGCGCACATAGGTGATATTTTAGATGTAAATAGAATGCGCGCTGCATGCCGCGTCTACACGTATTTCTCAGTCTACGAGAGTGCCGCGGCCGGAGTCTTACCGATCCCAGCACCCCCTCGCTTGTGTAAGCAACGGCCATCGACGATATTTTTTTTACCTATGCTATATCCTTAAAACTAGAAATCCGACGTGTCGCCAACTTTATGCGCATGGCTTGTAGAAGACGATAGAGAAGGTTGTGACTAAATACAATAAAGTAACTCCGTAGTATCGGTCGACTGTATTATTTCTAGTGCATTCTTGACATTTCATTGCATCATCTTTCTGATACTACCTGACATCACCGGCTCATTCATATGGTCCTTCGAGATTTCAATCTTTGGTGATTTTTGTATCACAGAGTGCGATTAGCGCATTGGCTTGGCTGACGAAAGTAGGTCGCTACGTTGCACATTATAGTAGCGGCTACTATTGTACGATGACCCGTACAACGCTAATAAAATTTTATTCCGATATTCCCACGGGAACGGGTACCTACCACGCGGCTTAGGTACCTAGTTGTTACAAAGAATAATTTATCATTTACTGGTTTAAAATTATAAGCATAGCAACTTAGCAATCATTCAATCCTTACTTATATTATAAATGCGTCTCTGTCTGTCTGTGTGTTACACAATCACGCCTAAACTACTGCACCGATTTGAATGAATTTTGGTACAGAGATAGTCTAGAGCCTGAGAAAGGACATAGGCTACTTTTTATTCCTGAAAAATATCACCTTCCCGCGGGATAACGTCGTGTAGTACACGCGGGCGAAGCCGCGGGCGGAAGGCTAGTATGCCTTATAAATTGAACCATGAAACTATATGAAATCAACTTTATAACACAAATTAGAATGACATTTTTTTACCAGAATTGTAAAACATTTCTCCTGACCCCTGATTCACAAACCGTCGGAAACGCTCCCGACAGCGGAATGTATGCACTGTCACTGTCACTCACTATAAAATAGACAAAGACAAAGCACAGAATAGGGTTTGTGAACCAGGGGGCTGTTCTCCAAATGCTCCTTTTTTCTGTCTCCTTTCTGGAGAAATGAGAGACGATTAAAAGCGAATCACAAGGGCCGTTTTTCATACAAACGTAAGTAGTATACCCTGTTTCCTCCCTGGATAATGCCAGCAGAGCAATAAGTATATATTTTTTACAAAACATATATGGCCACTCTTATATATATAGTATAGAGTCGAATGAAACAAATCTTAGAATTCTTTATATTATTATTATGAAATCCTATGAAACTTCGCAAACCGGAGTCGAATCGTCCGAATTTTCCGACCCGAGTTTTCAATTCCGACAAGAATTCAAAAAATCGTTTCGTTCACCGCGTTCGCCGCGGTCAGTGTGCGTTCGCCTTGAAGAAGAATTGAATAAATGTATATTTAAAACAAAAAATGGCTTAATGGAAATTATAAAATGGATGTACACGGCACGGGCGTGCCCTAAAGAATAAAAGGCGTTTCTCCCTTAACCCGACATTTGACCTTTGCTGGATCACGCCTACGACCGACGAAGCTTCCCTTATAACGTGTGTTGGATTTATAACGATATAGCCTCTTCTAATAAATCGAGTGATACTCGTAAAATTTTGCCTGAAAAATATACGAAACTGTTAGGTATATACTCCATCATTTTCACGACTGAATTATACAGCTTTATCAGCACTTTTTGTTGTGTTTTGTTTATTTTATAACATTATATTATTATTATTATTTAATATAGGTAAATTGGATATTTTGAATAGTGTGCAAGGATCGTAGCAGGTGGCGATCCATAGTATCTGCTTACCTCCGTAGGATACAGGCGTGAGTATAAAAGTACAGAGTAATATTAAAGTATTCTTTGGTATAAGTATGTATATTTTGAAAAAGAATCAAGTGGCAGTCATTGAAACAAATCTCAAGCTCAACATAATAATACAAAAAATATGTGAATGTTTACAAAAAATATGTGAATGCTAAATCTTCTTTCTTACATGATGGCATTATCATAGACTGATACCAAATATAAAACAACAGCCTTATTAGTTATTTCAATTTTTACTTTTTTGCATTCACAATGCAATTTTTATTATTGAAAAATTGAAAATGAAGTACCTATTTACAAAAAATCGACCCGTCTCACAACCGATGAGACTCGAACCCTTTTCTATCCGGTTATCCACTGCGAAAATTAAAATAGTTTGCAATCAATAACTTCATCCAATTAGCGATTATCAAATATCTGCAAAGGTATTTCTTTCGTGTGCGAGGGAAGTAATATCTTCAAATTGATAAAATTAACGCTGGCTATACAGAGCGTTATTCTCCTTATTCATCCATAAGGAAGGCCAGTGCCCCAGCAGTGGGGACATTAAATGGCTGATGATGATGATGATGATGATACAGAGCGTAAGGAGTATTGGATAAATTCGACGCTTCTCGTAACGACTCCGTAGCTCAGTGGTTAGAGCAGTCGCCCGGATAGCGAAAGGTCGTGGATTCGGGTCCCATCGGAGCTGGTTGTGAGACGGGTAATTTTTTTCTAAATAAGTACTTCAGTTTTTTTCAAAATTTATATATTAAAATAAATTTATTATAATTTTTTTAACCCTTACTTCATTTTCAATATTTTTTGCATTAGTTTTGATGGAAAAGAAATATGTATTCGACTCCATTAAAACATATGAAAATAATCATTATACATACTGTATACTGTATACAAGAGCCCTTTCGAAGGGCTTCGTTTTCTATTAGTTTTTAAATTGTTTATTGGCTTATGATGTCATTCTGATCAGAACTGTAGCAGTCTAATCAATAAACTTATATGTCCATATTAATATAAATATCGCACTTGAAATTTAATATCAACACAATATTTTGATAATCGTTGTGTCTACAATGTTTCTTCAAAATATTTACTATGCTACATAATTTATGAAGTTATCTATTTTTATACATAATTCAGTGCGATAAGCTAGGAAGCCACTTTCAGCCCGAGACGCGACATCTACTCCCAATCCGTGTTCGCTTCGCGCCATCAGCTGACGCGCGGCGGTGCAGCGTCATGTTTGACGTATCGTCACCAAGATGGCCGCCAATATGGCGGCGCGTTTGTTTATATACAATTGTTACACTTGCGTCGGCAAGGTTAAACGTATCCAATAGAAAACTATTCTCATTATTCTTCATATAGAAGTCACAGTAACATTGCATCCGAACTAGTGATTTAATTGACACAAAAAATTTATGTTAGGTTAGTGATGGCTGATGAGGCTATAATTGTAACTTTTTACAATGTTTATCGTGATTTGCATCATTACCAACACCACGTGCATGTGCAGTGATACCAATAACAATAAATAAACAATGAAGTTGCCAAAACGTGCGAATGTGTAGCCAGTATAAACACGTGCCACTTATTGACGCGATTATGTTGCAGAAATAATAATAATGCTTGCATAGCATCGTTTATAATAAAACATAATTTACATTTATGTAACGATGACGTACAGTAGGTACCTAGACACACTACAATCGATCACGATAAAAATCTAGCGAATTTCTCATACTCAAAATAGAATAAGTAAGATAGTTGAATCAAAAATTTCATCTGTTTACAGCAATTCGTCTTTCGTGGTACTTAAGGTTTATATTTTAAGATAGTTCTTTTATCTACAACTATCATGGTATCTTCGATATTAGCAGCGTAGCCGCTATATAAATAGACTAATAAAATTGCTACTTTGTTGATATATTTACGATATTGTCAAGTTGCTCGTCAATAAATCCGATGTCACAAAGTATATTTTGTATATTTTTTTAATTTTTCAATTTGACGACTTTGACGTTCATAAGTGTTGTTACCTCAAACAAAATTGAATAAAAAATTGATTTGATTTGATTTGATATACAGGGTGTTTTTCTATACTTAATCGCAAAATCTCTTAGGTGGTGATTCTGCTCATGAGTATGAACAACTTTTACTATGGGGCCAACTCTGCAACTCAACAAAAAGACAGCTGTTCCATACATTCTGATCGAGTAGTTATTGACCATTTGTATGAACCAGCTGATTTTTTGTTGAGTTGCAGAGTTGGCCCCATAGTAAAAGTTGTTCATATAGGAGCACAATCACCACCTACAAGGTTTAACGCTTATAGAAAAACATCATGTATAGAGCGTATTGTAAGAGTCTCAATCTCAACAGTCTTGTTAACGAATACTTTATTTTCTTTTACCTAATTATAAAATCTGATATAATTATTCTTAGATGCATGATATTTTATGCATATAAGTGACTTAAATACACCATTAAATGATCAGTAATCCTACTAATATTATAAATGTGAAAGTTTGGATGTTTGGATGTTTAGATGTTTGGATGTTTGTTACTCAATCACGCCAAAACGGCTGAACGGATTTGGCTGAAATTTAGGACACAGATACTTTGTAGCCTGGAGAGGAACATAGGCTACTTTTTATCCCGAAAAAAGATCACATTCCCGCGGGATAACGTCGTGTAGTCTACGCGGGCGAAGCCGCGGGCGGAAAGCTAGTAGACTAATAATGGGTAGCGCGAATGACGTCACACGTACTTCATACAAAAGATCCATTTTCCTGTTACAACCGAGTTGTTTATTAAATAGTTTGTTGCACGTCGTGCTTAAAAATGGTGACGAGTATTTATTTGTCAAAGCGATGCACGGCGTTTTAGTAAAAAAAGTTTGACTAATTTGTTTTTGGTAAGTAAATAAATGGTTTGCAAAATAATTGAATTTTGAAAAAATCTATGAAACTGTAATAAATTTAGTGTTCTTTGAGAAATAATTAATATTATACTTACGTCACACGTAGTTCATACAAGAGTTCCATTTTCCTGTTACAACTGAGTTGTTCATTAAGTAGGTACCTACCTATCTGCATAGACTTTTTGTTGCACGTGCTCAAAAAACGCGACAAGTATTTATTGTTACGGCGATACATGGCGTGGCATTCGTGTAGAACTCATATTTCAGTGTTCTGTAGCTACTTAGTTGTTAAAAAAGGTTTGACTCATTTGTTTTAGGCAAATGGTGTCAAAAAATTTTGAATTTTCAAAAAATCTTTTAAACTGAAATAATAAGTGCGCTTTGAGAAATAATAATAAGCATTATTAAAACAAAAATATATATGAGGTATACTGTAATAAGTGCTCATTGAGAAATAATCAGTATTATAAAAAATGGATTGGAATGGTTTATCTACCATATTAGAAAAATTTATGTTTTCGTGATTAAGCAGATAAGTAACAAAGGTAGGTACTTGATGGAGGTAAGGAAACTTTTATCTTGACGTTATATGTATGATGTTTCTACCTCTTTTGAGGTAACAAAGAAGGGCAGAAACACGTCCACTTAAGCATTTAAAATCTTTAAAACAAAGGGATACCAGCTATGAAATTATTTAACATTGTTCCTAAAGTGTATAAATATGTATTCTTTGCCTAAAGTATAATTGCACATTAAATTCAGATTGCAACCTAAACATAGGTTTGTCTTGTACAAATGCAAGATGTACGAATATGTATATAGTTATAATAGGGTTTAGTTTACCTTCTCAGGAGAAATAAATGTTCAAACATTTGAATGTCCTTAGGAGGAAACAACAACGTTTGCTCTACAACTTTCTGAGAAATACAAAAAAAAACTATTTCCATACAAAACTCGATTTCTGTTCGGATATTTGTATGGAAAGTCGATTTTTTTTGTTTTTTTCTGAAAGTCGTAGAAAAAAAAACATTTTTGTTTATGATGCTAGTAATTTACTCCTGCGAGGTTGTTGAAGTTTAACAAATTCTAAACGTATACAGGTAAGCTAATTTGGAGCCACTAGGTGGGAATATAAAAAAAAATATGAAAATCATTTGTTGTGTTGTCAGTGAATAGGATGCCGGGGTTTCAAGGGGTTAAAAATGGGGTCACGGTTGACCAGTCGTTATTACTGAATGAAGTACAAATTACGAATAAAAAAAAACTGTTACAAAATCTAAAAGTTAATATGTTTGTAGGTAGTAAAAATTTCATTTTTATGACAAGCTTTTTTGCTGACTGTACTTTAATATTGTATTGTTGCCATCTAAACCAAACCTGTACTTATACAAAATTTCAGCTCCATCGGACACTTGGAAGTGGGTCAAATTAAGTTTTTGTCCAATCTTGTAAAAAGACAGGAACTTTCTGATTTTTAAAGTGTAGTAATTAACCGATCTTATACTTAACTACTTATCTTATACTTTTTTACCGACAATAATACTAGGTGAGCGACCTATCGCCAATCTAACCTAACCAGAACCTATTTTTTCTGCGACCAAACCTAGTATTTCAGTCGGTTTTAGTAATTTTTTGTCGGTCGGTTTATTATTTTCCATTTTTAAATATATATACCACTGAGCCACATAATTTTAAATGACGATCGATTTTATAGTCTCAAACGTCTGCATGTTAATTCATAAAAAAAAATATTACTAACTTCATGAACAGTTTGATTAGTGAAAAACTCAGGGATGCATTTATATAACTGCATTGTACTAACCCTTAAGTGAAAAAAATTGTTTGTAACAAAAATTAAATATTTTTTCGTGTAACATTTTTACTTAACTGTAGACTAGTTCCAACAAATTCCGCGAAACAAAAGCTGAGACATTAAACCAGAAACAATAATTAGGTACCTATTATCAGTGTTGCTAGGGGGTTTAATAGGAACAAAACACGATACAAAATAATACACCCACCAAGGGCAAGGCCTTTAAACAAAAATTCTTTCCTTGTCCTAACCTACTTTTCAATTCGAGTCCATAAAAAAATAACTTTAGTTCTATCTGTTACATAATAAAAGGTTAGCCCCAACCCAATTTCTGCAAAAAAAAAACCTGTCCAATCCGGATGCAGCCCCGCGAGACGAGCTAAAGCAGAAATAAATAACTCTGCGTTGCTAGGCGGTTTCAAGGCCTTGGCGGCCCTGGCACTGCCCCCCGCGCATGTGCAAAGCGCAAGCTGCATTCGCCAAACGCACACATGCACACGTTTGTACTATGTACGTGTATGCCGGCTAGGGTGGCCATTTCGTAGCGTGACTCGCGTAACGTCACGTAACTGCTCTCGAGTTTTTGTAAGAAATATTGTTCCATGCAATTAGAGTGTAAGGGCGTTTGTGCACTACCACTGAATTTTACCGATCCGGAAAAAAACGGATGCTTGTATTTAATTAATTACTAATATAAATGATTAATTATTAAAATACAAGCATCCGATTTTTTCCGGATCGGTAAAATTCAGTGGTAGTGCACAAACGCCCTAAAGGTGAGTGTACACAAAAGCATTTACTTTTAAAAGAACATCGAGCTTTTCCATAGTTTCATTACAACCTGATTTTTAAAACCAATTGGTGTAACATTTTATCGAGCAAAACACGAGCGCGGTGTTTAGTGAGACATTTCAACAAAGAGTGAATGAGATGTAGAGAGATATTATGTTAGAGGTAAATGCTCCATTTTCCGTGAACATTACGTCGAAAACAGCGTCAAAAATTTAGTGCAATTTATTACATAATGGAAATGCTCTATTTACCCGACTGCGACAGAAGGAGGATTTTGTTCTTCGAGAGTCTGTATGAGATGTATGTATGTAGGTTTCTATGTTCCCTGCTGCAGCCTAAACGCTTTGAAGGATTGTAAAGTATGAGGTGTCGTGCCCGAGAGCCAAACTAATTCGCTCTATGGAGACTCAACAATGATTCTATTTCAGTAATTTAGATTATGGAAAACTAGATTATCTAGTTTAATAAATAATTAATCAGTAATCCACTAATGTTTATGACAGCGTCATTAAAAAAAACAAATACAAAGCTATAAAAAATGGGCAAAAATGGTATAAGTGTATTCACTTTACATTTGAATACATTTATTAATTATCTTTCGTAAAAGTATATAATCCCGCTATATATGTAAATGAAAAACAAATAAAAAAATAACTCTCTACGTAAACTCAAATTGGTTTTACAGCTATGTTAAAAATGCTACCAGAAACAACCGACTTCTTCCTAAAGTATTAGTTTCCCGTTTTATATCTTTATGGATTTCGACTTTGGTGCTTAGATATGGTGGACATAAACACATGTTCACGATAAAATTAGTGATAGCATATATGCTGTAAAATTGCACAATTTTCGGGGCAATTATAACTTTTTTTTTATCTTCCAATGCGAGATTATTGGAGTTTATTATTTTATTTATTTATAAGGTTATTTTAAGTTTATTATTTTATTTATTTAGTAGTTTATTTTGAGTTTATTATTTTATTTATTTATTAGTTTATTATTACTCTCCATTGAAGACAGTATCAAAACGAAGGGTTTTAAATAGCCCTAGATATAAATGACTTGCAGTTTTGCACAACTTTCTGCATTCAATTATCTTAAAAAGAAAAGAATTTACTGATTTTTAAATTAGTAAGTTCTTACTTAAGAAAGGTAATTTAATGATAATTAACTAAATAACCCAATACTGCAATAAATTAACCACCAAAAAGGGAAAAACGAGATTTCTATTAATTTCTCTTTGCAGTCAGGGGACCTTTTAAATTATTAAGTGTTTCACATGCAAATGTAGGGAATGTTAATTTATAGGTATTATGTATCTTATTTAAAACGTAGGTGTAGGTAGGTAAAATAGCTTAGCTAATTATTCAAACTATATATTTAACCACTTTGGAATGCTTATTTTTGGTTTTGTAAGAAGTATTTTTATTTCAAAAGGTACTGCCATACAATTGTCTCTTTATAGCACAAAAATGATGGTGCACATACTCGAGTATTAACTTAAAAGGGTGCACCGCATGTGTGCGTGTCATACACGATGTTGATTAACGACGGAATATTATCACTGACACATAACACATATATTAGCATATTTATGTAGCTAGCGGGCGTCTCGTTTGAACTAAATGTGGAAACTGCCTCTACGTGTCATCCCGATATTCAATTTAAACTCTGACCGCGTGAGGTTTTGCAAAACGAATAGAGAGGACTATAACTAATTATTTTTACTTTTTTGCATTCACAATGCAATTTTTATTATTGAAAATTAAGTGTTACAAAATACCGAACCGTCTCTCAACCAAATAACTCCGTAGCTCAATGGTTAGAGCATTCACCCGGACAGTGAGAGGTCGTGGGTTCGAGTCCCATCGGAGCTGCTTGTGAAACGGGTCGATTTTTTCTAATAAATACCTACTTCATTTTCAACATTTTCAATAGACTACTCGTATAACTGTCAATTGAATTACTTTGCGTTCTATTCATTTGTTTCCATTTTGCTAATACTAACACGGTTCAACCAAATTGATTCACTTTGGTTGAAAGGCGAAAAAATACAGGCGCGCATTTACATTGAATAATTCACTTTTACGTTTACATTGTTTAATTTGGTTGCTTCATCCAAATTGAAAGGCAAAAGTGAACCGTGTATTTCCGCCATTAGAAAACAGATAAGATCATTCGTGCTAATTATTTATGAATGAAAAAACCAAAACAAAATTAGTTGCGCTTCACTTATGTTTACTGATACCACTTGCTTTAGATTAAATTAAATCTCTGAAACTTAATATTAACTCTTAATTATTATTTATTAAGACAAAGTAAGTTGAGTTAATGACCCATTCTTGAATGGGTAAAAAACTTTAAAACCTTCAAAATGGATAACATTTAATAAAGTAAATGAAAGAAAATTGTCTGTATAAGAAATTATATTTTCACTTCTCATGCTCGTAAAGTTCGTCTTTATGTTGGGTATAGGCTGCATAAAATAGCATTTTATGCTCTAGTGCATAAAGTAAAAGACATTATCTAGCATCTATACTTCATTAGTATTAAATAACAAATGAGGGTTGAAAGTCCTTCTCGTATCACATACTATAAGGATATTGTTAAATTCTAAAACCATTGAATTCATAATAGTTAGTACTCTCATTGCTAAAATTTTTTATACTCTTCATTACTGCTGTTACCTGATCTTAATAGTTAAACTTGATGTTTTTCTTTTTATCTTCCAGTGAAACAATTGTTCCTTGCAAACGTGAGTGATGGTTCTTCACATGCAACGTTAACATTTACATGTTACATTGTTAAATGTAGACAAATCTGAGCTGTAATGGCTCTCATTTGCAACCCGGCGAGCAATCACGTGCCTTGCAAATGATGCAATCTGGTGCATATCAAATCCACTTACATTCCGCCTACCTACGTATTCCTACCGAGCGTATTTAATTATGTTCCTTTTTACAGAGTTGAGCTGATTTATATACAACGTAATTTTTTTATCACCCCGTATAATTTTGATGAAATATTTTTGCACTTTTGAATGGAACAGCTGATTTTTTTCGCGTTTTTAGTTTTGGTCCCATAATAAAAGTTGTTTGTTTTCATGAGTAGAATAGACCCTAAAATTACCCGGGTGACAAAAAAATTACCGTGTATTTTGTTCATACTGTGTAGAGTCTGTTACGTCAAAATCAACGATAGCGCTAGATTTTGAGGTTTCAAAATCAAATACATGATTGTTTGTCTTTCGCAAATAGTTTCCGGCCCATTTACCCAACCTAATACATTAGTTTGTGTTACCCTAAGTACTTGCATAGGTATAAATTTAGGTACCTACTTGTTTTTTTGATCAGTATTGGACGTAAAAGAAAATTATAGATGAAATAAATGAGTATCCCTAAAACGAAAAACGATCGTTATGGTATCTAATGGTTATCTAGATCGTATTTTTGTATGAAAACCAGAGTGCCCCTCTCGGTCGTATAAGGAACTACAATTCAATAGATGTTTAACATTCAACAGCAGCACTTTGACAACTTTTGACGGATTAAACGATTATTATAACGACAGTTTTTCGTGCTACAGCTACCTACTGATAATTGATGATCCGATGGGACTCGAACCCTCTACCTTTCATTGTCTGGGTGAATGCTCGACTTCTTCTAATACTTAATTTTAAATTTTTCAGCGATAAAAGTACTATCGTTGGTATGAGCTTTTAAAATTTAATGAATGACTTGAATTAAGAAAAAGCAGAAAAGTAATCAGTCATGTTTCATTCAAAACTCCATTTCTAAGCAAATTTGGTCTATATAAAACCAGGTTCCCATAAATTAACTACCACGCGAATGGAAAGATTTATGGTTATCCCTAGCATCCCTAAACAAAGTTCCGACGTCCATACTTTATAACTGTTACATTATGCACAGGATATCTGGTATCATAGCTCATGATCCGTCCTCTAAAGACCGCAACTAAGGTATCGGGTGACCAGCCATGGCCGCGGCTCATATTATTAATTACCTTCAATTGATTGCAGCTATGGAGCTTAGTCAACTCTGCACCCGCGAGAATTCTGACTTCCTCTTGTATATTGCTGATCAATGCTACGACAAATTCAATGAACCTTCGCCTTTTTACTTTATTAGTTTTTATCATGCAAGCTATAAAAAGGAGATCTTTTATACGCAGTGACCTACATTGTGGGGAGGTGTAAATCAATTTCGCTCGCTCGGCTGTATATTAGTCCTAGGCATCCAGGCTTCCCGGGGTTTGCCCTTTGACATTATACTGCGTAGGAGGAAGTCGGCGCATGCGTACCTTCAACCCTCCCTTCCCCCCACGGCCCACGGTAGGGTGGTGCTCCATCGCGTGGGCTGATGACGCAGAACTTGGTCCTTGCCGATCGCAAAGGCTATTTTTGGAACAAGAATTTGCTTACCCGGAATAATAAATGATATCACTTCTTAAGCTACTCGCGGCTAGAACAGTTTTGTTAGAAGTTTTAGGAGTAATGAGCTTATCAATATTAGATACCCAACATACAGCAGTTTCAATTTTACAAAAAAATCAAGTAGTCGTGAATTTCTTAGGTGACTTTAAAGTAACTTAGAGGTATCTTAGACAAACGGTTGCCTTTGACCTTAGATAACTGATAGAGAGAAGGATATACACATCCCATAGTTAGTTAATTACAATAGTTATTAAATATTGGACTTTTGTCAAGTCCTAAATTAAAGTTTTACTAAAATTTTTCAAATTCGCGTTATATAACGTAACGTAAAACTACTAGAAAGCGGGTCTATCAATGAATCCAACTAAGACCAAAGTAATGACAAACGCACTAAGGGAAAACATAGAAATAGGACAAGATGTTATTGAGTATGTAGACGAATATATATATTTAGGACAGCTTATATCAATAAAAGACCAACACTCAAAAGAAATTGACAGACGAATAAGCAACACTTGGAAACGGTACTGGTCACTAAAAGAAATTGTTAAAAACGAAGCACTACCAATGTCAGTAAAAAGCAAACTTTATAACACATGCATTCTCCCATGTCTTACCTATGGGTGTCAAACATGGCCGGCTTCGAGCAAAATAAACCAAAAATTAATAGTTTGCCAACGCAACATGGAGCGAAGCATGCTTAACATAAGGTTGAAGGACAGGTGGACGACTGCTAAAATTAGGAAAATAACTAAGGTGAGCGATGTTATACAAAATATAAGGAAACTCAAATGGAATTGGACTGGTCATATCATGAGAACCCTCAAAGGAAAATGGACGAAAGATGTCATAGAGTGGTATCCTAGAAATGGAAAAAGATTAAAGGGACGTCCGATCAAAAGATGGGAAGATGATCTACCAAAAGGATGGAGAAGGTCAGCTCGGGACAGAGTGGAGTGGAAGAAGCTAGGGGAGGCCTATGTCGAAGGACAACCTGACCAATAAAGAGGTTGCTGTTACATAATATGTAACAGCAACAATATATATTATATATTATGTTTAAGATTTAACTATGTATTTGTATTAGGTCAGTGAATAAAGGCTATTATTATTATTATTATTATAAAACTAGTAGTAGTTTAAATTATTTGGTATTCAAAATAAAACACAAATTACAAATAAGAGGAAGCAAATATTTAGCCTGACACGTCAAATATTTTTTTGCCATAGTAATCTCTGCATGGAACAATTATGATTAAACTTGGTGAGGTTACAGGCAAGGTTTTTCCGCTGTAGTTACATAATGATCATAACAAATATGTGTGTATTATCAAGAAATCACTAAATGTAATTATGTTAAAGCAGTATATAGTAAAGTTATTGAAACAAATATTAGGTAAGTATTTGAACCTATGAAATTGCCGTTTTCTATGGGGAAATTGTAGGAAGTTGGAATTATCATACAAAGATATTTGTGGATTTCTTAGACATGTGAACTCCGAATTCAACAAAACTTTTGAGATATGATTAGACAACATTAATCTAACTATTGCTTATAATCTCATTTAAGCGTTCAAATCTGAATCTGAAGCAGTCAAATTGACGACAACCACGGAGGGGCACTTTGAAGCATTTACTTTTTTAGATGTTTAACATTACGACATACTCTATGTTCGAAACTGACTGACTATATTGATAATATTTAAAAAATTAGAGATCAATAAACATGTAAGAAAAAACGGCAGTTACGTAGGTAAAGATATATTCATAGAATCAAGTAGGTAGATAGGTATGTTAATTAAACTACCTATGAAAAAAGAGAAATATTATTTGGTGTTCTAAAAATACAGAAAGAATTAACAACTAAGCGTGTTTATTCACACCTAAAACCCTCGAATAGAATAAAAACATTGCCTTACAACTAAAAAATTCCAGTCACGTGATTTTATTCAAGAAAATTGTTTTGGATGTTTTTTTTATATTGTCTCATCGTTATTGTTCCTTTTTCGATTATTTATCTAAAATTTAAAAACCAAATTAGTCTCTACCTTGCCTTATCATTTTCAGCATCTATCAAACTAGTTCTGATAGTGCACCAACATTTCGTTCTAGCCTTGACCGTTTGTCTAATCCCGACGATATCTTCGCATTATCAAAGTCAAAAGTTTAAAACTTTTAATTTGAGTTGTTTTAGTAGCGTCAGTGCCTACAGATTGTATATTCCCGCGAAGCTCTGCTACGTCACGCACATGACTCAGACCTTGTTTTCTACTGATCTTTTCAAGGACATCAGCCAAACAACTAACATGTATTGTGCCAATGACAGCAATAACATTGTGATTTTTCGACCTGCAGTGTAAAATTGATCTTAAGTGGAGAATTATTTGGCTAAGGTATTTGAAATTTTTTAATATAATTAAGAATGAAGTTGGAAATCTTCTTATTGGCAGGATTTTTATGTCACTCACAGTCATAGTTAGCGTCTGTGGTGGTCCGTATTCGCCGTGCCGGAGTCTTTGCAAAAAAACAGCAATACCTCATCTCTTAATTTATAACATTAATTATGATACGAGTAACATATTATATGTCGTGAAGAAAATCTAATATAAACTGTATTTCTTTTCAGATTACCTATGCAACAACGATATAAGTCAGAACAACGGTCAACTATTTATCCGGTAAGTGAATACATAATGTTTTCTCAAAAAAAACTAATAAATAAATACAGTAAGATAAATATTTATTTCTCACACAAAATAAAAAAACCTAAAACATATAAATCTAAGAAACTGTAAATAAAATCGTAAATGATCCACCCACCCATATAAAAATACATATTTGGGTTGCACATGCAGGTGTATATGTATTTGAAAGCCGCCAGGCAATAAAAATTAGATTATGATTAGAATTTAATAAAATAAAACTGACGATTGGAATACTAACGAAAAAAAAGAAATAAGGAGCTAGCTGAAAGAAAACTATATCTAAGACAAATTGAGCATTTTTCCCAAATAAACTGGTTCTATAGAACTCAATGATATAATATGAGTTCACGTTTTATCATAGCACAAACTCTTGTCTCTCGTTTAAAGGGTTATCGCAAGTCTATCCAATACTTCCTGACTGATAACGCAGATAAGTGCGGCTCAATAATAATGCGAGTGATAATATTATACTGTTAATGCATTAAATTCCTCCGAGAAATTATTAGTTAAGTAGAGGTAAAAAACTGCTATTTTCTACTTTTAAAGAAAAAACTAAAACGTATAAACAACCAAACTTGGGTTTCCTAAGGCGGAAGAGTTTTTGTGAATTGGAACTGTTCCGTCAATGATATAGACATTGCTGTTGATAATGATAAAGCACTACTTACTGCAATGATATACTTACTTTAATATTTGACGTATACCCATAAGAAGGAAATGTAATTTGTATGTACGCTTCGAGATTGTGTTATTATGACGTGGGCGGTATGAGCGTGCGACAAGTGCACTCGTGAGCTCGCGAGGTGTGGTGTGTGCTCAAGGTCAAGGTTGGCACGTGTCGCGGGGAGAGGGGCCTGGACAGCCGGGACCCTCCGCGCTAGCTTCCTTGCAAGAACGACCCAAACCTGATATTTTTTCTGAGAATTTAGGTGAAGCTTCTGATAAAGTTAGATCAAGCAACAAATATTATCATTAACGTAACCCTATAGAGATAAGGTAGCATTTCAGTTAGGCCTCATTCGGCCGCCCGGGCGTTGAAGAGTACTACTATTGTGATTCGCTAGAAGATTTGGTATTAACATTTTTATTTTAAGATTTTGTACTTAATTTACCTAAAGGTAAATTGCGGTCACGTTAGTCCCACAGGGTCTTGTTTTGGGACCTCAACTTTAAGTACTATTATATTAAAATTATCATACGTATTAGAGAAACTTTTAAGGCCCAAAACTTGTTTTACTAGTGAACTCAACACAATCTATCTGTAAGATCTATAGTCTCTACATTTTTTATCTAGAGATATAATTAGACTGCGAGATGCCAGTGCCATCTGTTGCCTGCGCGTCTAACGCTCGCTCAGTTGATACGAATTATGTATGCTTTCAACCCGTTATGTAGTTTGTTCATGGTAACGTAGGTAGGTGGCTCTGCGAGCACGAACTGTAAAAATAAGTATTTTTTTATTTAGTACACACGCTTAGTTAAGTTCATTAAGTTTAGCAACATGTACTATTGTTTTAATGAAAGTGAATAAACTTTCAAATTGCTATCAATTCTTTTTTTGTACTGCAAGAATATTACTTACTAAAAATCTCAAACAAATCAAAGCTATTTAACGAAGAATTCCCGATTAGATATCTAAGTTCAAGGGAAACCAAAAAGAACTTATCCTAAAGTAAAAAGCCAGAATTTACTTGAAGGAGAAGCTAATGAAGAATGCCAATAGAGAATAACTCTAAATTCGAAGATTGCTCTTGGAAGTATTCAAGGTAGAGGAAGATCAAGAACTATTAAGAAGACAGAACTCACCTGACCAAGCAAGTTATCAAAATCAAAAAGATATTCAAAGAAGTCCATCAAGAAAGAAGAATCACGGACTATCGAACGACCGGGTGCCACGCTGTGCTCTCTCGGGAATAGGGGCGAGTGAACACAGCTGGTGGTATCTCAGTTGTTCCCTAGTTCTCCCTCTCATCGACATTCAGAAGAAAACACAAAAAACAAGAAACAACAACGCTAACGACATTAGAATACTTCAACATGGAACTTACACTACTCTGCACATCTTAAGTTTTACATAAAACAATTTTTTACGGATTTTAACGCACTTTAAATGTGGTCTTGAGACGACGAGACATCCCGTGGTTACAATAGTCGAAAAATTTAAAAACCATTTAATTTTTTTTTAAGTGTTAATACAATTCAAAACAATGTGCGTTGAAATCCGCAAAACAGATGTTTTATTATAATACCAAAACTACTTTTAAAATAATTAGATAATTTAGATTTGCTTAGTATGTAAATATTGGTTATTAACTTATTCTTAATACCGTACCAAAAACAAAGCGCTTCCAAAATAACAGCTATTCAATGTGTATAGTTATTTATTTATTATTATAATTTTCAAGGCATTTATTAAGGCTATGGTTGATCGATAAGACTTTTTTAATACAGTTGCTCAAAAAGTGGCGTATTGCAGGGACGTATAGCGTTCGGGATGTGGGCTATTACACACTCGATCTTTTTCTTTACCTTTCCCGAACTCGTGCGTTTTCGTTCCCAACTGTCAAAATATTGTCTATTAAAAAGAAAAAACCAACCACGAAGTTTTTACAAAAAAAAAACATAGACGTTTTTATGATTCATGTAAATATTTCTAAAAAGAAGCTACTAATTTGTTTCAATATCAGATTGAAAAGTAATTTTAATTATACATTAAATTAATATTAGTGTCGGCCAAATTAAATTTATGAATATAAAAAATACATAAAATTGGCTGTATGACCACAGATTACTAAATATGGTATGACGTGCACTATTTACCATAGTATCTGCTTATAGGAGTTTGCGCAAGTAAGTGAAAAGAAAATGAGGGACCTTATTTCTTAATTTTCTAAATTAGTTTTTCTGGTTTTTATTGTGGTAGGTACTTAGTATGGTAAAATTAGTGCAATAATGTGGCTTTAATGGAAAACGATGTGGTAAAAGAGAGAAATAAGGAAAGGCGCTCCTGTAGGATTCGGATTGCTTTTGTTAGGTTTCATTTCATTTCATCTCATTTAATTTAATTTTCATTTCATATCAATACAAAAAATTCTACTGAAGCCTTGGCTGTATGATCATAGTTTCCTTTGCCAACCCAGAATGGGTGAAGAAAACAAAAAAAAAGTCTCTGCTTATATTCTTTTACGATTAGTTAGTTGAGTTTATTGTGTTTTATTATTTTATTAAATTGCTTAATTTTTTCGCAACTGTATTAAAAATAGTTGTTCAGTACACGTGCGGAACCGTCATTGCAACTTGTTCCGACTGTCAACCCTCACCTTCGGCTGCGCCTCGGCTCGGGTAGACATTTGTCGGAACTCTTTGCAATGACAGGCTTTCCGCACTTGTAATGAAATCTACTATTTATTCCATAGAAGATTTCTTGAAATATATACCTTAGTTGTTTTTTGTGTTAAGTGTGATTGATGCTATCATGTCGAACGATTGATGCTATATTTAGTAATAAATTACCATAAGTTTGCATGCTGTTGAATGCGGCTAATTAGGCTTTAAGACTCTTTATTTCCCTAATTTTATAATAACACCACATTTCTGTATTACCCTATTTATGGCAAATAAAGCAATTTGTAATTTGTAGAGAGTATTGAAACTGCAATTGAGAAAAAAATTCATAATATTTAATTTTCAATATTTTAATTTTTAGTTTTTTTGCATTCACAATGCAATTTTCTATAGAAAAATGGAAAATGATGTATTTAGAAAAAATCTACCCGTCTCACAATCACAAGTTCACAACTCATCCCATTATTCCATCGGAGCGTTGTGATTATGAGATGGGTCGATTTTTTCTAAATACTTCATTTTCCATTTTTCTATAATTTTCAATAATAAAAACTGCATTGAGAATGCAAAAAGCAATAAACGTAGTGTATATTATTTAATTTTGAATATATTATTATTTCAGTTGTTTTTTTATATATCGTCGGTCGGAAACAGTAGTGGAACATTTTAAAATGATGCTGTTCTGAGCAATTGAGGTTTAAAGTTTTTGAAAATATTCAAATGTGATTTTACGTTAACTAAAGATCATTTTGTGTTTTTGTATTTATTGAACAGTATGCAGATTATAGCCAAGTTTATTGTGTGTTACTAAGATTTAGGATGTCATTTGTAGTTTTTGAGTTATCAGTATTTTTGTGAAATGTTCCAATAATGAACTGAAAATTTTCT
Organism: Crambus lathoniellus; assembly: GCA_949710035.1. Taxonomy (NCBI): domain Eukaryota; kingdom Metazoa; phylum Arthropoda; class Insecta; order Lepidoptera; family Crambidae; genus Crambus; species Crambus lathoniellus. The sequence continues at coordinate 14,339,846 of OX453315.1, forward strand.
GAAAATCTAAGAACTAATCGGAATATTTCTAAATAAGCCAGTAAGGAAATTAAAAAAACAATTAATTGAGAAATCTTAATGGTTTATCTAATATTTAAAAAATAAAAAGAGAACAGTTTTATCTTAAATTTAGATCTGGAACTTATTTTTTTAATTTTTCTTTATCAAAACCCAATCTCCGTCTGACCACTACACTGACCGTTCAAAGCGCGACTGGCACAAAACACCAAAAACAATAATCATGCAAAGAATTACAGAGTCATACTGGAACATTTCTAAATATTCTATTATTGAATCACGGTTGCACTTTAGAATTTAGATTTGCAGCGGGACATTTCAAAATAAACTGATACTGAAAACGAAGACATTACTAAAATGTATTTTTCCTTATCGGAATAAATAGTTTCCTGTCAATAAGAGCTAAAATTTGAGTTGTACCGTTAGTGATTTGGAAAAAATATTCTATTCCCTACCATTTAACATACTTAACTCAAAACACGTAATTTTGGTAATGTTCCGGTAATGAATCTGACCGACGATATTTTGAGTCGACTTATTATTGACATTTTAATGGGATCTATCGATATATTGATTACTAGCTGTTGCCCGCGACTTCGTACGCGCGGTGTAGTGACTTTTGTGTTAGTTTAGTTTATGTGTGTTTGTTGCCCAGATTTCATAACGCTCTTCTTGAAATCCTATTCTCTACTAAAAGGGTCTAAAGAATATCGAATATGCAGGCTAGGGTATGAACATGGTATGTTGTTATCAAATGCTGCATGAACATAAGTAGTTGAGCCCTCATTCATAGATCTGTCCGTCTACCTATCAAGAAACTTTTTCTCAAGTATGCGTGGGAGGTATCAAGCTAAAATTTATGTTCTTACTTAGTAATGCATAATATCAGGCCAATCATATTTTTACTATAAAATGAAAAAGAGATTGTGTGTATCCATACTAATATTATAAATGTGAAAGAGGGTTTGTTTGTTTATCCGTCTTTCACGTCAAAATTGATGCAAAGGATCGACGTGACTTTTGGAATGGGAATAGTTTGGCAGCTGAAAAGTGACATACTTAGGCAGCCATTAGACAGTCAATCTGGATCGCGATCCGCGATCAAAATCAATGATCGCGATCCAGATTGACTGTGTACGAAGGTGATTGACGGTTTGCGATCTTGATCGCAAAATATCTACATAGTAAATCTCGATCGCGATCAAGATCACGATTAGTGATCGCGATCTGGATGGACTGTGTAATGGCTGCCTTAGACTACTTTTTATCCCTGAAAAATATCACATTCCCGCGGGATAACGTCGTCGTTTAGTCCGAGCTTGCGAGTCGCGGGCGGAAGGCTAGTATTTTGATATGGAGACATTTCCTATTTGTGAGAGCTTGTAATTAACTTTCTTTAAGTAACAGGTATAAAATGTAATGACATACCTACCATTTAATTATTTAATTTAACATCATTTATGTAAGCTTTCCTAGTAAATAAATGAATAAATAAGTTAGATAGAAAACTATTTTTAATATTCCTTTATTTTATTGGATGGTACCTACGGCTGAAGGCCTAAGTAGCCAGAGCCGGTTAAATGACATAAAAAATGGTAGGTAGGTGTCGGTATCTACGTAGGTACTGGCCACTTAGCGTTTATGAGCAAATTTTTCAAAATTACTTTGGTGACATTTTGTCTACATTGCGACAAACTTATTTCACACAGTGGTTAGTTTTTGGTACTAAATATACTGTTGACTGCCGGCAGTCCATTTTGACAGTTAATTTTGTATTGCTAGTGGCTCCTCCACGACCACTGTCACCGGGTCAGATATATTTGTGGCACCACTATACTTACTGTAGCGACATCTAGCGTCGAGTGGAAATGCGAAATAGAAATATTACATCAATAGGGTGAAAACTTCAGTTTTGGCCACTGCCCCGAGTGCTTACTTAGCTTAAAACATTTCGTTAATAACTTTTGCTTGATAGTATACTTTTTATCTATGACTTTTAAGTCATAATAACAATAGTAATAATTCAGTTTACATCGAATTAGATGTTTCTTTTATTTTATCTAAGTTAGTTAAGTATTGATTTCTCGATGTATCTTTTAAAATTTGATTAACAAAAACACATCAATCGGCACCCTTCGCACATTTTAAGTTTAAGAAATAGGTTTTTAATTTACTAAAATAAAACTAAATTTCGTAAGTATATGAATACTTAGTTATATGTTTTTTACTATGTTTGTCCACGAATTTCTCGAAATCTTAAGGCATATCGAGATGGTTCTATTTGATTTAAATTAGGTGTATTCTAACTTTAGCAACAGTCTAAGATTCATCAAAATCAGTTAAGTAGTTTCCGTGGGTATGTTATAGTACAATTCACTAAAACTTATTGTTATTGTAAACTAAAACTTAAGAAATAAAAAGTTATTTAAAAAAAATAAACTGACTGACCTAATTACCGACCTCAAAAAGGTACCTAAATTATAGATATTATATTTTTCCTTTTCAGTTGACAAATACTTTTTGGAGTCTGTAAATTTTTTTTAAGTAGTTTTTTTGTATTGTAAGAATTTAAAAATGTAAAAAAAAGTATAAGATACATTCTTGACAATTTTAGATATAAATTTTGTATTTTATAGATACCTACTTAAGACCATAGGCGAAAGAAGTGAAAAACATCTTAGTGGCAACAGCGGGGGCTTTCATCCTACTTAATATAATCATTCGAATGTACTTTTGTGAAAGGTATATCGTAATCTTACTGACTTCCTGCGCCATCTATTGCTTAGTAGTTATGATGCGAAAGAAGTGAAAAACATCTTAAAGTGGCAACAGAGAGGGCTTTCACCCTAATTAAAATAATCATTCGAATGTACTTTTGTGAGAGGTATATCTTACTGACTACCTGCGCCATCTATTGCTTAGTAGATATAATGACGTAAATAACATGAAATTATTTTTATGATTTTATATGTGCCTGGATGGGTTTCAATTTATATTATGTTTTGAAGCAGGTAAAAAAAAATAACATGATTCATTATTAATTGAGACAGCGATTAAATATAACGTATTTTCATAATCATGTGGCACCATCTATTTTAGTAAGAATCAGTCTTTGTATTTTCCCGTAGGAATAAGGGGTTTTTATTAAATATAAAGTACCCTATATGTTGACCCGGGTTATAAGCTATTACTTCACAAAATTTGGTAAAAATCCGTCCAGTAGTTTTTGCGTGAAAAGCGAACATACAAACAGACAAACAGACAAACAGACAAACAGACAAACAGACAAACAGACAAAAATTTTAATAAATATCGTTTTGGGGTCTATATCCTGTACACATCACATAGCAGTAATTTTTTTTTTATATCTTTCATGTACAGACTTTTTTTCCGTTTCTGTTTTATTATATGTATAGATAAAATTTTGACATATTTCAATTTATTATTTTAAGTTACATATTTCGTTTTTTGATTGTAATTTGAATATTTTTTCATTGTAGTTAATTTCTAAGTATATTGTCATTTAACTGCTAGAATTTGAAATTAATGAATACCTACTTATTAGTAATTTAATCTTATCGACCGAATTCATTGTTATCTTCTAGAGATGCGATATCTGGGATAGCAGATTTGTTAATATTATTTATATTTGGGTTTATTTTTTGAATAGGTATCAATAAAAATTAAAACTAGTTACCTACTAGTCTTCCTTTCAATATTTTATGGCATTACTATTCTCTTAGCGCTCAGTCACACTTGAAATCTTGTTAAGGCAAAAGATCTGTACTTTCATGTAATCGCCGCCATAGTTATTCTAAACAACACTACTTATTTTTTTATTAATACAAAGATTTTAGGGGATGATAGTGGACATGAATGTGAACAACTTTTACTATGAGTCGAACACGGAATCGCGAGAAAAACTATGTTAAGTAGTATACTAACAATATTATAAAGTAATATCTATGAAATGTTAAAATCATTCAAATATAATTCAATATTGCCACTTTATGAAGTTGATAATGTAAAATTTTTATCTACTTACTTACATACACGGTAATTTTTTTATCAACCCGGATACTTTCAGGGATTATTCTACTCATGAAGAAAAAAAAAACAAACAACTTTTATTACGGGACCAAAACTGAAATCGCGATAAATAAATTAGCTGTTCCATACATTTTGATTAAATATTTTTGCTCTTTTGTAAGGAACAGCTGATGTTTTTTCACGATTTCAGTTTTGGTCCCCTAATAAAAGTTGTTTGTTTTCGTGAGTAGAATAATCCATAAAATTATCCGGGGTGATAAAAAAAATACGGTGTATAATCTTGATGTTAATTTACGTCAATCGATCAATTCTTATGATTATGATCGAACAAATTGTATTTTTTTAAAGAAAGTAGTTAAGTATAACTTTTTGTAATATCCATGTGTATGTTAATATAAAAATATGAATTTAATTACTGCACAGGTGCAAATTTTAAAGTATATTTTTTGGGAAGAGAAAGTAACATCGCTCTCCACAAAACAAGTTTCCTTGTTACTTGTTCAGGGGCCATTGCAGGACGGAGTTATACACTGTGTATAGCGCCATCTCGCTTACAATATTACTTTATCATTGTTTGGCTGTTCGCAGTAAGGCCCCTGTACCCATTGTATCCATGTATCATTTTACATTTATCATCTTATTTTCTCTACATCAGTAGTAGTAGGTAGAAAAACTCGCGTTTTTGTAGGTACTTAATCGTTATCGTAATCTACACCACCCGTCAAAATGCTACCAAAGCTGTCATAGTGCTGCCTATTAAATGTTCAGGGCCCCACAGACTACCTATCAGTCCGCCTGTTGGCAACGGCTTGTGAGTTATGCCGATATTACATGGTTCAACCACATTGATTCACTTTGGTTGAAAGGCGCATGAATTGTCTGCCTTTCAATTTGGATGAAGTAACCAAATTGAACAATGTAAACGTAAAATTGAACCATTCAATGGCAATGTTCTACCACATTCAACTCACTTTTGCGTTCAACGTTCAATGCAATTGAACAAAAGTTGTAGTTGTAAACATAAGAATTGAATTATTCACTAGATGTTCATTCTCAATGTGCTACTTGATTGGTAGACATTTTCAAGCAATGCGAATTGAATAGTTAATTTTTTAAGATACGTGTAAATAAATAGCAGTGTCTTTCACTTCTGCGCCAAAGTGAATCAATTTGGTTGAACCGTGTAATATCGGCATTAGCTGCAATCTACCACACACCGACCTCTTTAGGACTGACGGCTAATGCGCAGGTATAATGTGTGGCCGCTAGATGGCACGAACCAATGTCGACAGTTATCGACCGGATAGAAACCACAAACTAAAACTAAAACTAAAACTGACGACTATCAACTGCTAGTGTATGGCCTCAAAGCCGGTTTTCGACTATTGCCGATAGGCAATGATCGGTCTAGTGTGTGGCCGATGGAGGTCTCGAACGTCAGACGGCCGCCGATTTAGGACTGCAAGCGAACTGATAGTCTGTGGGGTCCTTTAGCAGGCGTCTGTCACTGGGCGTTTGTGCACTACACTGAATTTTACCGATCCGGAAAAAAACGGATGCTTGTATTTTAATAATTAATTATTATAAATAATAGAATTTGTTTATTTCGTGTAGTTTAGGGTTCGAAACATTGATAGTACACGAAATAAATAAATTCTTACTATTATAAATGATTAAATTATTAAAATACAAGCATCCGTTTTTTTCCGGATCGGTAAAATTCAGTGTAGTGCACAAACGCCCACTCGATGTATTTGCGCGCAAATCTTGCCCTCACCGCCGGCGCCGGGGCGCGGCGCGGGGCGGTGCAAATCCATAGAAATTAGGTCCGCAAAAGAGCTAGAATATATGCGATAGAAAGAGATGCAACGAGTGGCCGTTCGTAATTTGCGCCGTACAAGCTGAATTTCACTTTATTGCGTTATAGTTAGAGTTGCTATTTATTTAAATGGCTTTGCGGAGTGCAGTATCTGTTACGAAGTAACTATTTAGTAACTTGTGCCTTTAGTTCCGTAACCGACTGGCGGCTATGGTTTTCATACAAAATAATACGATTGCTGTGACGTTAGAGGTTTTCGTGCTCTACTCATTATATTTATGTTCTTTTACATTTCATCTACTTACTTACTTATTAATCTCTTGAGTGGGTTTATATACTTACCTATTTCAATAAAAATATGTCAACATTTTTAACGAAACTCAAGAAACATTTTTGTTTGTAAGTAGGTATAGGTATTATGTAGGTATGTCGTGAACTTTATCTTAACCAAACCGTATAAGAATCAAATCATTGTATTAGCTTTGCAGCAATATCTGCTACCTGCTCGGTACAAATTAGGTACCTAATATGTAACAAGATTTTTTTTTTCAGAATAAACAGTAGTACCTACTGCTCAAAATTTGAAATTTTTACAAGTTGTAAGTAAGTAATAAGCTTATACTTATACAAAAATAGGAAAAGCATGATCGACATAATTTCTTAATTAAGTAGTAGGTAGGTAGTAACCGCCTAGCAGATTATTCCGAAAGGTCTACAATGGGGCCCTGTGGTATTTTTCTATTAGGTACTCTTTTTCCTATAGGGACTAGAATTGCATTGTGTATGTATAAAGTTAGTTTAAAATCGTTTTCATCATAATAATATTCAGTAAAACTTCTATATCATAATGTGTATGCCAGAAACAAGTATACCACTTTCTCCATACGCCCATTCATGAGACTTTAAGCTCTGCAGGGAAACCTGATTTGCCTGTTTCAAGATAACCACGTTTGGAGTTGTAATTTAAATAAGAAAACGGGGAGGTCATAAGACAAAGTGTAAGTACATGAAATGCAAAAAAATAGTGTTTCTTTTTTTGGCATCTCTTTTTAGCACCTGATTTTAAATGTTCGTCTCTGTCTGTTTAAATAAAGTGGGTTGAATTTAGCATAATTATATATGTAAAAAAATATATATTTCTTTTCTTTTTTACATACCTACATTTTTATAGCATGCAAATATAAAAAATAGTGACCAAAAAACACAATTTGGATAAATTCTTTATGAACTAATAAAATTGTACGGTAAATGCAAATAAGTAGGTACACAATACCTTTGAAGTAATACAAGAAAAACATTTACTTGATTCTACTTAAAAACTACATATTTTCTTAAAACTGAATCAATAAGTATGATAAAATTTCGACATTTTACTTTGTATTACTTTGAACAAAGAATGCATATAAAAGGAACTATGTAAAGGTACAAAATAACATAAAACATTGTTATTATGCCATTAAATAATTATTCAATAAGAATCCTGTCATAACCTTTCATGTTATATTTTATGTGGTTGTGTGTTTGTAAACGATTACGAAGATTTTTTCTTATTATTTGAACATTACATTTAATCCGCGCGTGGTGATTTATATAATTAAGGCAATACTCGGAAAATTTGTGCCGGAGCGAGACCGATTTTGCAGATTAGGCAAAAAAAACACAAAATCACTTCGTATTAAAAAACTATAGAGATTTTTTATAATGCTTCTACACGATCCTAAATATTATTGGTGTCCACTAATTAAACCCATTTCCAACAGTATTTGTAACCCCATTTAAGAATAATCTTGAATTTTCGTATTTTTAGAGGTCTTTTCGAAAATAAAAAGTGTCGAGGCAAAATCATAAAATCGTGTTTTTGAAACTATGCGCATTTAGATAAAGGTATGAAGAAATATATATCTTATTACCAGATTTGTAACAACTCTAACCGTCCTATAGTTTTATATCAAAAAGTCCATACTTTGTCCGAGTAGCGCCCGAACTTCACTTGAACTTTACTTGTAGGTTGGTGGTAGAAGGTCATATTATTATGTATTTTTAGTAAAAAAATCATAAAAAAAATGTCTAAAAATTAAGGGGTGGGCCACCCTTACCACTTAGGGGTATAAAAAATAGTTTACGACTTATTCTTAGATCTACCGAATACTTTTTTTTATAAAATAAATGATTTAAATCGGTCAAGCCGTTTCGGTGGAGTTTGGTTACAAACACTGGGACACGAGAATTTTATATAAGTAAGTAGATTAGATGTAACATTGTATTATACCTAGGGTAGGTAGGTATATATTTTATTACAAGCTTTTATTTAACTTGCAGTGTATGTATGCATGTATGTCCGTTCGTCAAATCTTGCGAGCTAAATTTGACCCACTTACCAATGTCCGATTGAGCTGAAATTTGGAATTCACCTTTAGTTCCGATGACAATGCAATTAAATATATAATCAGTATAGTTATCAATTCAGAATTCTTGCAAATTTTCAAGTACTATATTCTTGTTTTGTTGTGATGGTTACTTGACACTTTGTCAATGTAGGTAGGTACCATAAAGTTATAATCAGCGAGCATTCAGCGAGCGCAATCTTCATAGAGTGCGTGTCAGATAACTCTGCGACTGGGGCGTTTATGGCGCTAGTTACAGTACATTATTTTGTTCTAAGCTTATGGAAAATATTAGTATTCGATTTTGACCCCGCGCAGACTTATCTGGCGCACTCTCTAAATTCAACTAGTAATAGAACACACGTCCCAACCCGACAGCCGATTTGAATTGGTTATTTGAGAAAGAACATGAGTCCATGTCACATAATTGCTATGGAGACAAAAAAACAGTCTGTTTGAAAAGTATGCTATAATATACTATTTACATAAATTTGAGATTATCAATAGAATATTTTATAACGAGGGACTAAACGAAGCCATTATATACCAGAGGTGGTTTGGCTCCCGAGCGTGCGAGGGAGTCAATGAAACCGAGGGTATATTAAGTTGGCGTTTAGTCTCGAGGTGCAAACTGTACTTTTCACTTCGAGTGCGAGAAAACTAGTCAATTTAGTACAAAAACATTTAACAAATTCTGACATTTTCGCGGTCAGTAGTAGTAGTAGTAAAAATATTCGCCCTTTTGTAGGACAGGCCAAGACATTTAGCCATACTGCCAATTATTGAGTATTATTTAATTATTATAGTTTCTTATGTTTTCATAAGAATGTAGGTGTGTTACATTCCAGTGCTCCTTGGAGTTTTTGGCGTCAAGTGTGTCAAGCCAACCTTCTCGATAATTCTTGCTGAGGTTAGTCACCACACCACTATAATAAAACACTCGGCATCACTTTACCGAGATAGCGCCTATTTTAATCATTCTACATATCGTTCAGTTGCGTAGACACTTGGGGCACAAAAACCACACCTATCTTGAGTCACAAAATCCACTATGAAACAAATTGCGATTAATTAAAATATCCACTCAACCTAACCCGCCAAAATGGCGCTAAAAACTCGCAGTAAGTTTTTTCCGCTAAACCAGTCATAAATTGACAATTTAAAACACATGGCGCCACCTTCCTTGCGGAAAAACCATGAAACAAAAAACATCTTAACATTTTCGCAATGAAGATGGTCCACACTTCACAATTAATAGTATATTTACTGGCTGTTTGAGTTTATCTAATGTCACATGAAGGAAATTAAAAAAGTAATTACATTTTACTCCCTAGGGACTAAAGTGGTTATTTAGTCCCGCTTCGTAGGGCTATATTTGCGTACTTTTAGAGCATGAGAAGTGAAAATTATTATTATTTATATTAAAACATTAATTTAAAGTCCCTGGACTTAGGCTTTTTCTCAATTACTTAAAAAAATGACATTTAATTAAAAATGAAGTTTCCCTGTCAGTTACAGGCTACTCAAAATGGTTTTGAAGAATTTTTCGTCATTCTTTTATGACAGGTACCGTTCAATTATTTTCAAATCCAAGACCTTTTTTTGTTAATAGGTCTTTTTCTTTACGAGCCCGTTGCATTGCATTGGCAAATCCAGGTGATTTCTGTGGGTATTTGATAAGAAAAAGTGATGTGATACAAGGCCTTGTTCAGTGATGTGATACAAAGCCTTGGCCAAGACCAGATTTGGTGTAGCTTTTTGATTTTTTGATTTGATTTAATTTTGATTTGGTACGAACGTGTGTAGCACGGATTATATTTGCTTTACAGCAAAGTTCGTTCGCACCAAATCGGCGGTTAGGTCTGGTCTGGACGTGTGTAGCGGCTATAAGAACGAACGAACTATAAAAAAAGGAAAAAACGCGAAGTTGCTATATTCAAACCCTATGTGTCACTTTGCACATAAATAGTTCACTAAAGTCAACGACAGATGGCTCCAAGTTAATACAACCATAGTCTACCTACAGAAAAGAAAAAACCTTTTTTCTTTATGTACTATGTTTATCAACTTTGATAGAAACTTAAATGTGTCTTGTTCTTTAGTATTTATTTTTGAAATACGTACTAAAATTTACAACTGAAAATCAGCGTTTGCTTGCGTTGCAAGACAAGTAATATGACGCTGAGCTGCGACCATTGAGTACTGCTGCGGCACGGCACACACACATTTTTATTTTGAACTTTTTGTCTTATTGGGTCTTATTTGTGTTTTCTATTCTTGTTCGTAATACAGTGCTTCCTTCTCTTATACCTTTGTGAATATGCCTTGTATTTAATGAATATGTGTGTCTGTAGTAAGAATCTACAATCTCTATTTGGTGGTAAAATATATTTGTGTGTTTGCAGACTTGATGCAGTTGAAGAGCTAGACTGTAATAAATTAACTGGCAAACGACCATGCAATAATTATGCATTAAATGAAATGAAGCAACTTAGAAACACGTCCAATAATAACTAAAAATACAAAAATAAATTATATTAAAAAACCTTTTATTTAAAATCAAGCTTTTATTCAAATGTCCTAAAAAGAATAAAATAAACTTTGTATCAAGTCAAATCCAACAAATTTATTACATTAAACAATTTATTTGTTTTAAAAGCTTGTCGCGAGATTTTATTGTTACTGGGCTTGCACTAAACACAAATGCTTTAACTTATATTTGACATATGAAATTAAATAAAGCGACAAGCTTTTAAAACATATAAATTGTTTAATGTAATAAATTTGTTGGATTTGACTTGATACAAAGTTTATTTTATTCTTTTTAGGACATTTGAATAAAAGCTTGATTTTAAATAAAAGGTTTTTTAATATAATTTTTTTGTGTAAAATGAAACACTCCATTATTCACTCATTCATAGAGCCCCGTTCATAAAATTATGAAGTACTTATCCTTGAAGTAAAAATACAAAAAAAACTTTATAATATTGGACCTAGTGGCACAAAACGTTCCATTCCACAGATAGGTCAAACTTAGATAGATGCGTTTTTGTGTTTGAGCTGTAGGTACACTTTTTTTATTGTTATAAGTAGAGTCGAATATTCATGATGATTTTGAAGGAATACATGCATATATAAATATTGTAATCATTAGTTTTTCGAATTTTAGTAAGTACTTAATTAAACGGTGAATTTTAATCAAAATTCGTCTTGGAACGTTTTTCCAAAAGTCTGTTTTGTTTAAATGTTCCAAGGTAATAATTGGATCATTATTTAGAAACTTTTAAATTTAATTTAATAAAAAATAAACTTTTTAAGAGTATTCTTCTTACGTTTCTTTGTGGATCTTTCGATCGTTTATAAGGTTTGAAGGGTTCGAAAAACTTATCAATTATAAAGTGTGGAGAGTCAGTGTCTTTGCCATAAGATAGAAGGTACGAAAATGCTTAGCCTGGTATCAGTAACTCGATTTTGACGACCTTGTGGATTGGACCGTTTTTGCGTACCTAACTAGGTCTAATTGAATTCGACTTTTCTTTATGTACAGTACAAGTGCAATTCCAGCAGAAAACTACACGACCTTAAAAAAAAGAAAAAGGCACCACCAAATCGTATTCAAACTCAAAACGAACCTTCTTCTACAATAAATCAGGTCACACGTAAATAATGTTCCTTTTGCTGCCAGCAACAGCTACAAGGTGACGGATAATCGGCCTCAAACCGGCCTCCCTCGGGAAAACCTAGCTAAGGTTTCATTGGCCTAATTTGCCTACAAACATGGTCGTGAAGGCCTTTGTGCTAGACTAAATGAATATTCAGTGAACGAGACTTGTCACTGAAACCGCAGAGGAACTTTGGGGCTTAGATAACTATAGTAGGGTGACACATTGAAACGCATACAGTTGATTGTCATAATTTCATTTGGCATACATCATATCATAAGGCATAATATTGAAAAGCATTTTATTCTGTGGTATAAACTTCATAACCCATGATGATTATTAATGCATAATAGTTGAAAGGCAATAATAAAAGCATAATCTTCGAAATGCATATTTACGTTTGTCATAATTTCGTAAAGCATACTTTAAAATGCAAACTTTCTATAGCATAATAAATTTTTAAACACATTAATTTTATAAAAATGACAATATATCCAAAACGGTGCGTCGTCGTAGCCAAAAGTCGGTTAAAAGAAAATTATGTAACGAAATTTTTCGATACCTTTTTAACAACCCCGGAGTAATTTGAGAGACATCCAATGGTAACTTTTTTTTTTTGGAGCTGCTGGCTCAATTATTTTTATTATGAATTTTTGACATTTTAAGATTATGCCTTTAGATACACTTTGGAGAGTGCGCACAGAAACTTCATGATCTTGTTCCTCCAGCCCCTTTCCACCATCGGGGTACCAGACGCAGGTTAGCTGATAGAGAATGGAATGCGCTATATATTGCCCGTGGTCCACCTGCATTGTTCACCCAGGTGAACCACGGGAAGCGCGTCGCTACCTGCGAATATTATACAAACGAAAATATGAATTTCGAAGACTACGCTTTTTGCCTCTCAATAATTATTATGCACTATTATTATTATTTTAGATTAGAAATGAAATTTATGCCAAAGAATAAAATGCTTTTCATTATTATGTATTATGTTATGATGATTGCCAAATGAAATTATGACAAACAACTGTATGCGTTTCAATGTGTCACCGCTTGCACCCCATTTAGCTCCGCTGATGAGCCCACTGATTCACGAACCGTCGGAAACGCTCCCGACAGCGGAATGTATGACCTGTCTCTGTCACTCACTATAGAATAGACAAAGACAAAGCACAGAATTCGAATACGATTCCGTTTCCGACGGTTCGTGAATCAGGAGGCATTTCACATTTTTGCCCTGAAGTGCTTTTGCTTTTTAAGGTGGCGGCTTTGCGCGAAACAATTAAATAATAAACCGTTTTTTGGCTTCGCCGCAAACGGGTAAAAAGGTAACACGCCCATATTATCAGCAAATTAGCCGATAGAAATGATCGCGGAAGATACCTACGTAATTCAGTAAATATTTTTCCATACTTTAAAAGCCTCACCCACCAGGTTGTGATAACAACGTCCGGCCGACTGAATACAAAAGAAAATTTCTTTTCCTAATCAAAAGAATGCGTTACATTCATAATATCCGCCATCATAAGGAAATTAAACATTTGTGTTTTAATAATATAATGTAAAAAATACATTCTTTCTCGCCAGCCAAGTGTTCATTCAATTACGTGAATGTAATACATACTTAACTGTTTTTTATAATTAACGGTTTGTTACATAGTTACAGTATACCTACATACATATTGGTCACGGCATCTAAGTGTCAAAGAATACTTTTATGAATATAAGTATTTTAATAAATCTAATAGAACTCAAGAAGAGCATTGACACAAGTTATTTGACAAAAAATAATCTTTAACACTATGTAAAATCTTTGCCCGGGGTATTTTTTCAATGTAATCTTCTACTATCTTCTATGTAAATAAAAATGAATGTTGCTAAGCGCAAAACTCAAGAACGGCTGGACCAATTCGGTTTTTTTATATAGTGTTACTTAAGGCTCACGGAAGGTTTTTATGGAGAGAAGAAACATAAAAATTTCGTGGAAAATATAAAAACATTTTTTTTTATTTTCCCATACAAACCAGTTGTCAAACATTTGACATAATTATATCGTCACCGTCATTTTAAACAAAACAAGGGCGCACCTTTGTATTTTTTTTTGTAATATTACACATTCCCGCGGGATGACGTCGGCGGGCGAGGCCGCAGGCGGAAGGCTAGTTACAAATAAAAATGACATTTATTTATCAAAGAACTTTTTATCCCGATAGCCTCACGGGAACGGGAACCACGCGAGTGAAACCGCGGGCGGCCGCTAGTATTTACATAAAATCGTAGCAGCAAAATCTCTCGTAGCTCGTAGTCTTGTATCACTATAAAATTAGAGCGAGTTGATTTTCTTTAATTAGTAAGTACTTATTTGTGTGCGTGAACATGTTTATTAGTCTTGTTGTAGGTATTTTCTATGTAGATAGGTAGACAGGTTCTTTCTTACTGAAACACACTCTGAACTAGATATAATGAGTGATTGTATTTTTAACCGACTTCTAAATCAAAAAGGAGGAGGTTCTCTATTCGTCTGTAAATATGTTTTTTTTTTGTGAATGTCCACCGATTACTCGAAAGCGGATGGACCGATTGAAATGATTCAAACGTTATTACATCAGGTTGGTTGGTTTTTGAAATTTTGAAATCGGTTTAGTATTTTTCAGGAAATCTTGAAAATACTGTCGTTTTCGTTACCACTTTATGTGAATTTATTACGTGTCTTTAGGCATAACTCCTTTGTTTATACACCGATTTAGATGATTCTTGTTTTGTTAAAAAGGGGATACCTCAAGGTATTTTAACCGACTTCAAAAAAGGAGGTATTCAGTTTGGTCACATACCTATTTACCAGAATACACGTAAATTGCCTGCACGATGCACTAAAAGAGCGAATTAAAAAAGTTATTTTTATAAATAAATAAAACCGCCTTCAAAAAATCACATCAAAAAAGTAAGAAATAATCTCTCACCAAATAAATAACGTAAGTACTTAAAAGTCGGGCGGATTTTAACAAAAACAACACAAAAATTGTGCATGTTTCACGCCCGACTTCAAAGTACTAACGTTATTTATTTGGTGAGAGATTATTTCTTACTTTTTTGATGTGATTTTTTTGAAGGCGGTTTTATCCTACTAATATTATAAATGTGAAAGTTTAGATGTTTGGATGTTTGGATGTTTGTTATTCAATCACGCCAAAACGGCTGAACGGATTTGGCTGAAATTTGGGACACAGATACTTTGTAGCCTGGAGAGGAACATAGGCTACTTTTTATCCCGGAAAAATATCATATTCGGAAAACTAGTTTTAAAAAAAAATATTTTTTTAAATATATAAGTAGAGCTTCTAATAAACCGAAAATCCTTCAAAACAAAGCACGATAAGAGTGAAAGTCGAGTAATCTCACAATCTCTCTCATACTCTTATTCAATTGGACGCGCAAAAGTTCCAAATTAACTTCATAATCTACGAAAGCGAACTCGAATAGATGTAGGTAGCATACAAAATGTTTGTAATGAGTTTGAGCGCATACATTTACATCGTATTAAAATGTAGTGAAAGGGTAGCATGCTTAGGCAACCAACACAAATTGCCTTAGTTCTTGATGCTCATGACATTTAAAGGTTCCCCTTCTGGTAATGTTAGTAAAAAATATTAATAATCAAGACTTACAGTTCAGTTTACTAACCATTCGGACTATATTTAATAATGAATGTCACTGAAAGATCAATTTATTTTTAAAACTACATCGAATGTTTTTCTTTTACGTTTTTATTAAAATACTGAAATTAGTACCTACCTTACCTACCTTAGTCAATGGTATAGTGAATGCTAACAAACAGAAAACTTAAATGACAGCATTTGTGAATTAAAAAGTAGACATTTACCCCTTTACTAATAAACTTTGTGTAAAGTTACACCGTGTAAATCTGTTGTTGTCTCTGTCATCATTTTAGACAACATAAGCAAACATAAGTGACAAAAACAGATTTACACCTGGTGTAACTTTACACTACAGGGGGTGGGTATTTCCATCGATATTTCCATATGCTATAACTTTGTACGGAAAGAAAACCTTGTAATTGCTTCCGTTTTGTCTTAAAAGGACAGTTACGTAATGCTGACAATATCATGACAATTGACATGTTGCATAAAACTTCATCATTATACCTACCTACTGCTCGTCATTGTCATTAGATTCATGTCGCTTCATAAAGCATTCTGAAGGTCGTCAGATCCATTTCCGTACGTTATATTAAGAATATATTTAATTCACTTGCTAAGCCATGCTGTTTTACCCGTGTGGTTCTCATGTGAGTGTCTGGATAAAAGTTATATGCTAGGTATTCCAGACTGTTATCTCTCTCTGTGGTATATTTCAATAAGATCCGTTTAGGCGTTCTGGCACAATTTCATTCATCCATCCAAACCTTCGCATTCTTTCAGGCTCTGAAATCAAATCTGTAAATAAATCAAATAATATTTGTCAACCAATGCTCAACCATTCTTTTTTAAGCTATCTTGAAACAACTGCGGAGCACACCTTACAAGTGTGCCCTGCCTGGTCCTCCCAGCGCTGCAATCTGCGCGCCGTGCTTTGTTTAATAGTGACAAAGCGGTACTGCGGTCTCCTTCTGCGAGGATGTCATCTCGCAGAAGGAGACATCGGAGCCGATCCGCGAGCATGAGGCTCATGCGGATCGGTTTCGACGCAGGCAGACAGGGCGGAGGTATTAACGCTTTGCGCGCCTCATTCCCTCGCGGGGTAGTGCGATGCGATGACGGCCAATTAGCTGTCGCCCTGAACGGAGCCCTCCCCTCCCCCGGTTGTCCTGGGAGATGGATGGCCCCGCTTGCTCGGCCATCTTTCACCACGTAGAGGCCTGGAAAGCCAGGCCGGCCGTTAAGTCGTATGGGGAGCTTGCCACACCGGACCCTCCACATGACGAGTCCTACCGACGGTGGTGATAAGTAGTGAGGAGTTTAGTGGGTATTCCCCCTTCCTGACCCCCCATTTAATCCTTGCGACTGGATGGAGGGTCAGGAAACGGCTAGG
The DNA here is from genome assembly GCA_949710035.1 of Crambus lathoniellus. Classification (NCBI taxonomy): domain Eukaryota; kingdom Metazoa; phylum Arthropoda; class Insecta; order Lepidoptera; family Crambidae; genus Crambus; species Crambus lathoniellus. The sequence continues at coordinate 14,356,831 of OX453315.1, forward strand.
CGAGTCCCACATAACCACACGTCCCCGCACACTAACGTGTACGGGTTAGGTACCTATGCGTAAACGCATTCCCCCCACTAAAAAAATCGAACCACCTTATCGTGGCCACTTTTGGCACTATTGATGTCGTGAATATCAATAGTGCCAAAAGTGGCCACATTTAGCAATATTGAGATCCATAACTTAATGCTCATATTTGAGGCCATGAAAAAATACTTAAAAATTGCACTTTACTCTTTTATTTGCGCAAAATAACCGAAACCTATAATAAAACGTAATTGATTAATTTCCATTGGTGGCGCTACTGAGCTGATCGAACATCCTTTACCTACTATTTCCAATCTAGATACCTTATCGCGGGCAAAGGGGTTAAACAATTATAAAACTTAAGACACATGGTGCTGTATTGCAAATTGGGATCAATATATGATATTATTAGTTACGTATCAGTTTCATTAGTTCACCTATTAGTAATATATATTTTTATAATTTTCAGTCTGAATTATAAGTAGATACCTACCTAAGTAAATGTAAAGTTAAATAGCTAAATTTAAATGCATAGGTACTTATTTTATTTTATTGAATCTAACACCACCCTAAAATCAAAGAAAATATTTTGAAGTAAAATAACACTGCTTTATGGATATTAATATTTAGTTATTTTCATAGTGTTATGTCCTACGGCCTTTTGTTGTGGGCCTCAGCCGCTAACATCCAAAGTATATTCGTGCTCCAAAAAAGGGCTATTCGCGCCATGTACAACCTCCGATCGAGAGATTCTTTAAGAGATCTATTTAAAGAAATAAACATTTTAACTGTTGCAGGACAATACATCTATGAAAATATAATTTATGTGAAAAAGTATTATAATACATTTGTAAAGCAGAGCGATATTCATCGCTTTAACACAAGAAATAAAGATAAACTTGTCGTTCCCAAGTTTAGGCTAGAAAAATCCAGAGCCTCATTTCTGGAGAAAAGCATAGCCTTTTTTAATAAAGTTCCACAGCATATAATTGAACTACCATTGCATAAATTTAGATGTTACATTAAAGAGTCGCTGATGAGCAAAGGATATTATAAAGTAGACGATTATTTGAATGACCGCAATGCATGGTCATGATGTAACACATAACATAATCACTGTTTAATATGATGTATTTTTATACTAAGCAATTGTTGTATTAGTAACGATATGTTTTTTTTTTTTGTAAATGTCGTTACCTAACTAAGAAACGCTGGCAAGTTTCTTGCGCCCATTCTTCTTGTCAGTTAAAAAAGTCTTGAATGGGTGGTAGGAAAATATTGACGATTCATAAGTACATATTTATTATGTCTAAGTGAATAAAGAATATTTTTATCTTTATCTTTAATAAAAAAAACGCTTTTCTTTAAGAAAAACTGTTTTAAATTGTACTGAAAGCCTGTATCCCGCCTGAAAGCTACTTACAGGGCTGGTGGTTTTCTTCTATCACAAATTATTCCTACAAGTCTACCAACCAAAATATTCCCAAACCTCGCCGAGTTGTTGGCCTATGCGCTGTGTTGTGTTCGCCAACAACTTGACGTGGTTTGGTATTCCACGGAAAATTGGTCAGTTTTGTAAAGTCTGACCGACATGCTGATGACTGTGCTATAGATGGGAGCTTTTCAAAACACAAAACTTGGACATTATGAAAAATATTTATTATATTAATATTATATTCTCATCGCCGCAATTCTCACCCTCTCATCCTCGAAGACAAGACTTTGTGTTTTTATGGCGTAATTGCTTTGCCATGAAAGCATCTTTCTGCATGCTGCAGTAAAGGTTAACGTAATTTTTCAGCGTTCCAAAATGCCACAAACTGCGTTCTTACGCAGTGCAATAGGGTATTTTTTTTAGTATTCATTGTAAATTGGCACTTTTTTTTTGTATGACATTACTAAACGTTCAAATGTTTCAAAATCTATGATAAATATAAAAAAAAATACGTACCGCCCTAGTCAAAGTCAAAGTCAATAAATTTTTATTCATATAGATTAAATAAAATTAATGCTTATGAATCGTCCAAAATTTTTTTACCTACCACCTGTTATGGACATCTTTTAACTGACAAGAAAAACAGGCGAAAAAAACTCATCAGCTTTAACAGAAGCAACGCATTTACAAAATAATTATGTCGTTGCTAGACAAAATGGTACAATAATAAAATTTATACAAAAAGCTAATGCTGAAGGAAAGTTTTCACATACTTAAGTATAGAAATATTTTCCTTTTATACATTGTTAGTGTTACTTACTATAATTATGACAACCATGCGTTATGATCATTTAAATAATCTTCTACTTTGTAATAGCCTTTGCTTAAGAGCGTCTTTTTAACATGTTTTTTAAATTTATTCAAAGGCAGCTCGATTACTTCTTGTGGAACTTTATTAAAGAATGCTATGCCTTTTCCCAAAAAAGAGCCTCTACTTTTTTCAAGTCTAAATCTTGGAACGGAAAGCTTATTTAGTTTTTATGCATTTCAACAACATACCGAAAATTCATACCGAACGAAAAGGTTTAGTTAGAGGGTGGAAAACGTTATCGCCGTTTGTATGAAGACCGCTTGGTACTCGTCCTCTTAAATTACATTTCAACAACAGTGAAATACCCTATTGTCCACGCAGGTGATGACGATGACAATCTCTGCGATGATAATTTAACTTGAGGTATCTGAATCTTCCAAATTATTGACAGCAAATTCTTATGGCAATTCTGCCACCCAAAAATACTCCCATACCAAGTCGAGTAGTTGACCTTGCGTTGTGTTGGCGTCTGTTTGTCTGAATGCTTGGCGGTGCGTGGTCGCATCGTCGCCAACTGGCGTCGCCTCTTGGACCGGTGGCAAGGGCAGTTGGCCCATTGTTGCAATCCTAAAACTTGTCACAGGACGGGCCTATCTATATCTAATACTAATATTATAAAGAGGAAAGATTTGATTGTTTGTTTATTGGTTTGAATTGAATAGTCTCCGAAACTACTGGACCGCTACATTCTTCCCGAATGACATAGGCTATATTTAATCCTGATAGTCCCACGGCAACGGGTACCACGCGGGTAAAACCGCGAGGATCCGCTACAGGTTTCGGGAAGCCCGTACCCCATTGTGTAAGTTTGTGAATGTACAAACGTTACTATCGCGTTTGCGGTAGCGTTTGCACATTTACTAACTAGTACGCCATACATGATCAAGCCTGCGAGCTTGCCGTCAAGTTTTCTTGACGCTTGACGGCATTCGGCAAGCTTGATGATGTGCATGACAAGACAAGCCTACTTGAAGCATATTGAATTTTTGCTTCAAGCAGGCTTGACGATATGCTTGTTTTTGACAATATGCTTGTCGGCGGCATGCTTGATCGCGTAGGGCTGCCTCTACACTCAGCGCTCTCAGCTGTTGTTGACCGGCACGGTGCGGTATCTTGATGCGGATTACACGTGCTGCTCTATCTCTGTAGCCTGATGTACTCTGGTAGAGTATAGATGCGTGGTCACAGAACACTATACTCCTAGTGCGTGGTAAAGTATTATTTGACCCGGTGAAAGCAGTGGTGGAGAATCCACTCGCAAGTCAAAATGGCCTGCCAACTGCTGTCAGTCCGGACAATGAATTTTTTTTTCGTTCTAAAAGTTACCCCCGGGACACTCTACTCTACTCTACTATGCTCACTGACCTCTATTAAAGGTCAGTGACTATGCTACTCTACCCGTGTATGGTCACATTCCGAAAATCTTCTTCGGTTAACAAATTTATTAGTTTATTAAATATGCTCGTAATACCTTTCGAAACTAAAGCACAAAGCAGACAATTGCATATAAAATATGCTTCAACGTTATTTAAACAAGGTTTAAAATTGTATGTAAACATCTTTGACGTACTTACGTCTGATTTCATATCAACATCAAAACTTTTTAGTAGGCTATAGTTATGTTTTATTTATTTGTCATTGTCATATTATTTAATTTGTATTTCTTGCACTAAATAGTTACCATAGCAACTATAGCATGGCAACCGATATGTTATGTAAAAAAAATACAAACTGACGGATTGACCTGTTGCGTAAAGGATGACTAATAATACCTACATTGTGACGCAATATGCCATGCGCAATCGGTAAAGCAGACCTATTGCTTAGACTGAGCAAAGGAAAATAGACCTTATGGTGAAGAACCTTTCAATACTACCAGTGTACATCAGGCTGTTATTTTGTTATGCAATCATGGCTTTGTAGGCACTCTTTGAATGTTATGGTAGATTTTTATTTTTATTTAGTTAGTAGCCATGAAATAAATGCTTACTCCTGAAATCTTAGCAACAAAGTAGTCAATGCCACGAACTGTTAGGTTAGGTACTGCCTCTGAGTATTCAAAACGGTACTGCTTATGTTATTTAGAGTATCTTTCTAATTAGGATTTAAAAATATTTGTATGCATTCACAATGCTTATAAGAAAAATTGTGATAGAAAAAAATTAATAATAAATCGCCAGAAAGTAAAAAAACAAGCTCTCATTGCAGTCGGAGTACAATGCCACGGGGTAAAAAAAAACTACTGTGACCATGCTGTGGAATACTATATTTAAAAAGTCCCCCGACTGCAATGAGAGCTTGTTTTTTATTTACTTTTTAGTTCGCCTTTGAGAGTCGTGTTTTTAAATTTTCAAATTATTAATTTTTACTTTATTGCTTTTAGTGATTATGTATACAAATTAGATATTTTTGAAATATACTCATCAAGGCCTTTCATTTGATACCCATATTGCTATAATTGAAGAAAAAATTTAATTGCTTTTTTTATGGCACGAAATGTCCGCCATATTGTATAAGGGTCTGCGCATACAGAACGGAAATTTTTGAGGTCATTGAAAAATGAACCATGTCACCAAATACAAAATTGTATGAATAATATGCGCACGAGGCGACGGACGCCGACTTCTCTGTTGATATTCAAACAATTTTGAATATACATTACACTCCTGCGCAACCGCCCGCGTAGTTACTTTGTGCTCCTGCTTTTGGGCAAACCACCAGCCCCGTAAATCCCGCCTGAAAGCTACTTAAGGGGCTAGTGGTTTTTCAGTGTCAGTAGTGGTGGTCAATGACTCCGTAGCTCAGCGGTTAGAGCATTCGCCCGGACAGTGAAAGGTCGTGGGTTTGAGTCCCGTCGGAGCTAGTTGTGAGACGGCTCGATTTCTTCTTAAACTTCATTTTTTCAATAATAAAATGAATTGCATTGTGAATGCAAAAAAAGTAAAAATAATTAGTGTTTTTACAACCTTTTTATTAACTTGCCATGTTAGTTAGTTAGTTATTTTGTTAGTTAGTAGGGGACAAATCTGGCAAGCTTAATTCGACCTACTTCCCAGTGTCCGATGGAGCTGAAATTTTGTATACAGTTTTGATTTAGATGATAATACAATACTAAATTACAGTCAGCAAAAAAGGTTGTCATAAAAATGAAATTTTTACAAGAACTTATTTTACAAGCTTTTTATTAACTTGTCATGTTAGTTAGTTAGTGGGGGACAAATTTTGCAAACTTAATGTGACCAACTTCCCAGTGTCCGCTGGAGCTGAAATTTTGTAGACAAATTTGGTTCAGATGACAATACAATATTAAAGTACAGTCAGCAAAAAAGCTTGTCATAAAAATGAAATTTTTACTAAAAACTTATTTCTATCACAATTTTTCCTTTGTATCTTCCTTATTTTTCCATGCTTGGGAAACGTGAAAAGTTGGTTTCTACATACATATCATACTAACAACTATTATTTCATATTGTTATTGATTTTGAATATACATACTTACACAATGCACAAAATGTGTATGTCGTAACATAACATCCCCGCGGTTTTACCCGCGTGGTTTCCGTTCCCATGGGAATAGCGGGATAAAATATAGCCTATCATCATCATCATCATCAGGCATTTAATGTCCCCACTGCTGGGGCACTGGCCTTCCTTATGGATGAATAAGGAGAATGAGCCATGACCCACCACGCGGGCTCAGTGCGGATTGGTGGGTATTAACGACTGCAAGTGCAGCCGGGACCAACGGCTTAACGTGCCTTCCGAAGCACGGAGGAGCTCGAGATGAAAGTTTTTGGTCACCCATCCCGTGACCGACCATTGCGAACGTTGCTTAACCTCAACGATCGCAGGCCAAGCGCGCTATCCACTGCGCCACGAGCTCCTCAAAATAAAGCCTATGCTTCTCTGGAATAATGTAGCTTTCTCCATTGCTAAACTTTTTTGTTGATTGTACTTTAATATTGTATTGTCATCCAAACCAAACCTGTATGCAAAGTTTCAGCTCCATCGGACACTGGGAAGTGGGAATAATTTAGCTTGCAAGATTTGTCCCCCACTAACTAACTAACAAACTAACTAATATGGCAAGTTAAATAAAAGCTTGTAATAATTGAGAGGTACTTACATATTTTGAAAAAAACCGAACTGAACCGAAAAGTGGTTTCAACAGAAAAGTTTAGCATTAAATTATAAATGTGTTATACCTACCTAGGTACTTCAAATTATTTTTTTACTTTTTGCATTCACAATGAAAAACTGAAAATTAAGTATTTGAAAAAGTCGACCCGTCTCACAACTACTTTATACTTATCCATTTTCTTTTCTAACTGTGGAAATTAATTTCTCGCAAAAGGTAGATACTTATGACGCAAATCTGGAACCATCCGGACACGCCCACCCAAAGCCTAAGTTCAGGGTCACCAGCAGAAGCAACAGCTGGATCGATAGAGGGTTTGCAGAGCCCAGCTCTCGCATCACCATAGCGACCTGCAGCCCTGACCTGGAGGGGGCAGGCGGGGGGTGCATCGAGCGGCCCGGCTGCAGTTATTTCTGTGCACCTAACTCTTCACAGTCGCTCACCGCACCCCGGCCAGTGCGCGCGCTCTCGATGCAACGGTACCGTGCAACCCAACACGCGTTTTTGTGTCGCATACCTTCACCTGTTGCTCAACTGCACTCTCGCGTGGTGAAACCTCGTGGAAAACTCTTTTTCTCAGTAGCGGACACGACCACTTTCTCGCGTTTACATTCCGCCGCGATTGCAAACCAGACTTCGCAATCGCAATACCTTTCGATGTTTGTTGCGTGACTAGTTAAGCATAAAATCATGTAAAGCGATTAGTTGAGACCGATTAAGTATAGCTAGAAGACTCGATCTGATGCGAATGTTGTGGTAATCGTATTGACGGGCCGATCGATGTAGGGCACCGGGTGAGTGGGAGGAATCTAGGGTTCAGAATCGTCATGACAACGAGCCCGGGCAAAGCCTAGGAAGCCTAGCGCCCTCCCCCCGCGCCTTGCGCACTGAAGCCTCCGGACGTTGCGTAGGTATTCAATACATAATCAATGACGACCTACATAGACGTAGATAATGTGTACTGATCAAGTCAGCACATACATTAGTCTTTATTAATCAAAGAACATTATAAACAGTCTCTACATAGATGATAATTTTCTACATAGACGTAGATAATGTGTACTGATCACGTCCGTACATACATTAGTCTTTATTAATCAAAGACCATTATGAACAGTCTATACTTACCTCTAGATAATAATTTTCTGAGACCATAATATTGATCATCGTTAATGCTTGTCATACATTATTGTAATCAGCGACTAGAAACATTCCAGTTTATTGGGGGTTTCCATAGTTTGTCAACAGGACGTTTATTATAATATTGATATAAGTGGGTAATGAATGTTGCCACATTAATTTATTGTAATTAATTAGTTTGTTATAACTGAATTGTCCAAGGCGATTTGAGATGTGCAACAGCTGGCGTTTGGCCAGGGATGCAGCTTTGAAGGTCAGAATCGGTGCAAAAAGAGGTAGGGGGGGGGGGGGGGGTTATGGCCCCTCATCTGAAGGGAGGGGGGAGGGCAGGGCAAAACGAGCGCAAAGCGCAAGTGCAACCGGGTCCCAAGGTTTCTCCCCACACTCCCACCACCCACCAGTTGATTTCATCCAGGGTCTCTTCCCAAAGCCTTTTCAAATATGTCGTTTAGTACTTATCTAGTATTACGAACGAATAACATGATAAGTGGCACGACATGAGTAGATTTCAACTGCCACTCGTTCGCCTACACGTGGCATAGATTTATAAATAAACAGATTGCTTTCGCGAAGCTTTGTCTGATAAATTTGTAAATGTTAAACAATGAAAATTTATATAACCTGGCGCGTTTATTCAAATAGTGGGAGTAAATTAAGATTTAAAAATCATGTTTTTTTATATTCGTAATTCAATAGGTACTTATATCATTGTATATCAAGTAATATAAAATAATTTAACTATATATATATTTTGGCGCAGTTAAAATCGCAATCTAAAACTAGGAGCCATTAATCTGTTCAATAAAAAAATTAGGTCCTAAAGATCAGCATTTAGTTCTCGTAGGTTTTCACGAAAGTAAATAAAAGTTTGTTAATAGTAATTGATTCATCATTATCTTAAGAAAAAAAATAAGCAGTAAAAACAATTCCAATTTTACGTGCGTGCGCTGATCTAATTTAAAAGTCCTATTAATGCATTTGATGCGTGAATTATTGCATCGTATTCAACATGCATGCGACGTACATCGGCGGGCGAACGCGTCAACTAAAGAAAATTAGTATTCACAAAGCGTAATGTACAACGACCTCGGTTTTATTTTGCTTTCGCTACGTATTATGGAAATATACGTAGCGAATAATATAGCCATAAAACATAATATAAGGTAGGAAAATTAACGAAAAGGCTTACTTACAATCATATCAAAATTTTCTGTTCCTATAAGACTAAAAATTAATATTTTTCGTGTGTCGCTTCAATTAAATAAACTTCAGCAAGCACCGCACAGCACAACTTAGCGCGACTCGAGTGGAGTCGCGGGCACTTTCGACCAATCAGATTGCTCGTAGATAGCGCGCGTGACTTATGGCGACGTTCAGATTGGTTGGAAGGAGCGCGACAAACTATGTCATTGCCGTCATGCTACTCATGCTAGCCTCGCAGATCGGGTCTTTAAAAAGCAAAAACTTTAGAAACACCCATTGTTCTCAAATGAAGTACTGGATTATCGATCATTCCCCGGAGTTAATAAAATCTCTTAAAATTAGTAGGGTTCTAGCTAGACATCTTAAAAAAAGTTTTTAGGTTAAAAAAAATATTTTGACCAGGGGCGAGTCACAACTTGTGACTCACAAGATCTCTTGTGAGTCACAAGAGATCTTTCTACCAGTGACCTCAGTTCCAACGGGAGCTACAAAGTACCTCTGAAATAGTAACTATATAGTAAACAGGCATTTTCTAGGTGAGCTCCATCCATCGTAGATTTCATCTTGTCTCTCAGGGTAGATTGGGATCAAGAGCAAACCTAAAATTAAATCTTACCGTCGGAAAATATCGTATAGTTCACGCAGGAAAGCGGAAAGCTCGTAAAAACATAATTTAAGGTTTCATAAATTCTATTCGTTCTTAACTCTACGGTCGCACGTATCGTATCGGTGGTGGTATTGCGAAATCGCGGTGCTCACACGAAACTTTCGCTCGCAGGTCCGTTGACCGTGGATAGCTTTCTAAACCGTTTCGTAACCGATCGTCCATTGTAATTCATGCTCGCGCGCAACACGCGATGTCATTAGTACCGTTTTTTTTCGAGTAGTGTATTCGCGAGCCCGTAGAAAGTGCGGAAGATTCAGACACAAGAAATTGTTGTGCGTCAACTTATTGATCTACTGTTAATTCGCGTTTTGTAACTACTGTAGGTATAGTCAGCGTCAAATTGATATAAGCGTCTAGAGTAGTCAAAAAGATCTGAAAAACATAAACGTCAATTTGATCTAAGCAGCTTGAATCATCATATTGTTGTAAGCACGCAAGGTGTTCAAAATATCTTGGCACTCATTGTTTCATATTTATATGAGCAGTCAGAGTGTTCAAAATTATCTAAGCAAACAAAGCTCTCAAAGTTATCTGTGCATAATGTACAACAATATCATGACTTATGTTGTTGTACATTATGCTGATTACGCTGACTGTACATAGGTACCTTAGTAAATGCCAATAAAAAATCTTTTAAAATAACATTTTCCCATAGCCTTGCTGCACAAGGCCACAAAAAGCGCTAACACTCTAATTACCAGAGTCTAGCCTACATAGTCACGCTAAATAATAATAGTCATGCGTTACTGCCTCTGCGGGACTACAAAAGCTCTAGGTCATCGAAATCTATACCATACTTTTGTAACAAAAAACTGGTTTATATTTTCTTTTGTCGACGATTCTTCAAAGGATCGTTTTCTATTATAAAAGAAATGGTGGGTAGACTGTTGTTTAAATGTTTTTTTCTATTAAGCTTTAATTTTTATGTACCTATTAGTGACTTTCCTCCATTACGCTCCATTTGTACTCTGAAAACAAAAGTAGCTCCACAACGTGTTATCGACAACCTTCAACACACCTGATAAGTGAAGATTAGTTTTAAGGTGAAAGCGCACTGCTCCCGGTATCCTCCAATACTGAGGAACTGGCTAACATATCATAGCTATATAATATTGAAGTCCTAAAAGAGTAACTTCGAAAAACTTTCTTAGCTGCGCTAAACCGCCAGTGAGTTAGTTCCAATCCAGATCTTTCATGACTCCTAGTACTAAATTCTTACTTGGTTGGTGTGCATTGCCAATAAGTTGATTCCAAAAAGTTTAAAATCCAATGCTTTCATGACGCCTATCGCCAAGTAAATAAATAAATAAATAAAAAAACAAAAAAAGTAACTATTCCTTCTTGTTTGCGCCAAAACTAATGCAAAAGTTTGCAATCCAGTATTTTCACGACTCCTAGTACTAATCCCTTCGTGTTTGCGCATACCAATGAGTTGATTCCAAAAAGTTTGTAATCAAGAACTTTCATGACTCCTTGTAGGTACTAATTTCTAGGTAGATACTTGGTTGCCTCTGCGCCAAACTAATTAGTCGATTCCAAAAAGTTTGCAATCCAGTGCTTTCTCGACGGCCTAGCCCGGTGGCCGTGACCGCTGCGTCCTAGGCTGCCTAGCACACGTCCTTGGGCAAGCTGCCAACCCCCTCCCGCCCCCACTGCCCTCCACCCGGGACGCGCATGCACAGGAAACGTCCGATATTACCAAATAGCCGGTCAATAATTAGGTTGCTAGAACTCAATATTGACAGTAGTTAAAATCCATTGACGATCGTGAGTTTCGTTTGTTTCTTATAGAGAAAAACAAAGGAACACCGAGCTTTAGTGGAAAACAACAGAACGTCGTTGTTCTATAGTGAAAAAAGTAAACGAAGTCTTCTCAGTTCATCAAGTTGAAATAGTATTAAAAAATTTAATAGAAAACATCCATTATCCAGTTTTGAAGACCGTTCATTGGTATTCCAATAAATACTAATTAAGTAAGTATATTAAACTTTTTATTAAATGTTCTCAAAACATTATGCTGTAAAAAGTTTCGCTAAAAGACTTGACTAGAATCCACAAGATCTCTCATACTATAATGATCAAATGTTATTTAAACACATTTGCAATATATTTTTATCGAAGTCAAACCTATGCCTATTTGTAACGTGTCTCGCTCGTCACGGATTTCAGCGCTCACACCATAATACATCGATACTTGAAAAAGATTTTCAGTTATTTTCTTTCTTTAAGTTATTTATTAAGGAAACAAACGGTCATACACAATACATTTTGCAATGTTAAATGAATCTAAAAAAGACCTATGGTTCCATAAAATTAAATAATATTTTTAATTTACATAAAAATATATATTTTCCTGCATAAGTAATTAAAAAATATAGACGTTCATGATATTATTCATTCCACTTGGCAGTTTACTGCTACTAATTTGATGTTAACAAAATTACTTATATTTTGAAGGCTTTTATTGTTTTTAAAAGGCCTTTATTCGGCTGCTCTTCATATAACTGTCATTCCCATTAATTTGCACGTCCTCGAAGTAAAGGGAACTCAATCATCTGACGCTGAACTGACTGCGAGGTTACTTCAAGACGAAAATACAATTCTTGTCACCTCGCCGCCTCCGCCTGGGGTGACACATACTTCACCGACAGAATATCTAGGTGTTTGCCGAAAGGTACAGTAACCGAAAAACAACATTGTTATAATAATGATCTCCAATGTTAGATGATGGCCAATTTCTTTGGCTTCAAAGCCCTAAAACAAAATAAAGTAAACTGTATTTTTTTACTAATCAACTTTTCAACAACGTTTAACTATTCCCATTTTCCAATATGAAAAATCCATCGAATGAAAAAAAAGTTTATGAGTATCGATTTTGCAATCTAATCTCTGAATTACCTTGTAACAGAAGCCCTATTCTAATTCGACCAAAAACGAAACTTCGTGAGAGCCGCCGCTTTCAGTCGATTCTATTATGCCCGGAGAGTGAGAGGGACGACGAGGGTATAATGAAGTTTCGTTTTTCATTGAATTAGAGTAGGCCTGCAGATTTCCCATCAGAAATAATCTTGTCTAGTATATTTTCAGTGCACATTAGCCTTACGTATACCAAGATTTATTCATTCCCTTCACATTCTGCATGCAATTGTATGCAGGTGTCATTTGCAGCTGTTGGCATTACTAACATAAAACATCGCTATGATATTAGCATTCAAATCGTCATAGCTTTGAGCATATAAATAAGACAAGTCTGTTCTGAATACGCAATTCAGAAGTCTGAATAATGATAAGGCTTACGTTCAGAATTTATAGATCAAATCAAACTGCGATAACATATAAAGCGTTCCTTACGACTAACATAAGCTCGGGAAGTTACTATCGTTGCGGCTCTCAGTAAACAGAGAAATAAAGTTGTCTCTGACAAAGGCCGAGGCAATTTTGAACTGTAATTGAATCTGAATCGTTGCATGTATTGTATGTAGGTATTATTGTACAAACTTATTACCTGTTTGATGAATTGTTTATTATTGTGAATTGAATTGTAAACGATTAATGTATGTATTATTGTACAAACTTTACCTGTTTGACAATGATAACGAAATAGGAGAACAGATGATGTTCGCTTCTTTGCATTGTGTTTTTGATTTCTAAATTCGCATTGATACTTACAAGAAAGTTGCCTATAAAATTAATTAATTAAAAAAATATGCAACTTTATAATCAGTTAGCTTGCGAAACTCGAGAAGACAATTCATCCACTTTTAACCAGCATTTATTCGCAGTGACAAATGACATTTAACTAAATAGAACTATCGCTGCCACAATGACTGCATTGTTATTGAGGTTGCTGTGCGGTTGGGTATTGTGTCTCTTTACGAACTACGAATATTTTGCTTCTTAGTAGACCTTTTGTATAGAAAACGACAGTGTTAGGTTATGGTTGAAATCACATTACAAGTACGTTATAGTTAACGATGCAATCCTGTTACTTTATTTTACGTAAAGTCTTAAGGTTGTTAACGAGTATACATTTTATTTTGTTAACAATTTTACGCATGAAGTATAACAGCCGTTTATTATAATATCAGGACGTTTTATTGGCCCAGATCTGCAAGTTAGCTGAAAAAGCAAAGTTGTCTAAATGCCAACAGGTCAATTCATCTGCACTGTTAGTCAAGGACGAGCTTAGTTTAGCAGTTGCAGCTATTCTTCTTACTGTGTCATAATGTGCATAATAGTGAGCACACGTGTCGCTTACTCACATTCGTAGATCGCGGTGCGCGTGAGTCATGCGGCCTTGCGCGCGCGCGCATTATACACGCGTTAACTACTGAAAAGCTAACACTATTTCATCGCAAAAAGATCGTCTATAGAAAATGCATCTGAGACGCATACTATTAATTAGACGTAGGGTCACCAAAACATAACCCGAAGAACAAAAAATAAAATAGAGAGCGTTCTCTACGCAAATTCGTTCTGCCAAAACTGCACTCCCACAAACAAAATGATTCATATTTATTAATCCTCATAAACCGAAAACAAGCTAGAGTTCATCGTGCTAAATAACTTCCCACGATTTTAGTAGCAACTGACAATTTTGAACCTGGTCGCAAAATATACGGCCGGTAATGTTTTCGCGGGTCGCCGTGAGTTGGCCGTCGAATTGGAACGTCTATTTGTGGCGCTCGAGGCCCGTTCACGACAATATTGTAACCGACATTCGAAACTAATACACCACGGTTAACGTCTATTACGGTTAGGGTCGTCTATAATTTCATATTTAATTACGGAATGACAGTGTTAAGTAGGCGGGTAGGAGTGTCATGCGAATATAGTTTCTAAATGCAGAGTGCAGTGCAAACAGATGGCGGTGTGTGCGGTGGCCTAGTTACCGATGCATCTGGCGCGCGTTATCTATTACACGCGCGCTCCGCGGTCCAGTCCGTAATCCGTACCGAACCCGCGTCAGCCGCGAACGTCGCTCGAGCGAGGAGCGCAGAAGGCGAGCACCGAACGGCGCAACATGGACTCCGGTGCTCTCGGATGAAAGCGAGCTCGCCGGCGAAAGTGATACGCGCGACATGGAGAAATGTGGGGGACTGGCGTCAGGTGGGACAGGGCGACGGGCCGAGATGGGCGCGCCGCGGCGGCGTGTTGCGTCAACCGGCCGCGGCCCCGTTGGCAGAGCGGGCGCGTATTTCAAGCTGCTCGCGCTGCACTGCGCTGCCGCCGGCGACCGCTTTGCGAAACCGCCGGTTATGCAAGGCGTGCCGCTGCCAACTCGCGCTGCTCGCACCGCCGGAAGGAAAAGTGGAACGCGGCGCAGTGGTGCGGCCGCGCGCGCCGCCTCTGCACGCCCCGCGACAGTGAAGTGCCCAGTGTCGTGTAGTGTCGCTTCTAGAACGTTGGAATTGTGTTGCGCAAGTCCTACGCCTACTGTGGGATTATTTTAAACTAGATAATTAGTAGGCTGCGACCTCCACTCAGCTGGATTCGCAACCCCCTATTGTACGAACGTGCGCCCTCATGTACGCACATCACGTGCTCGGCATATTTGTCAGTAACCAATATCGCTTGCATCCATCCTTACCTGACCTAACTTTAGTAACTCATACCTAACTAACAAGGCTTCGCTTGGCTTCCTACTCGAGCTCCACCACCTAAACTAAGTCGTTTTAACAGTTTATTAATCTACACTTCCGAATGTCACTTATTTAAAATTACGGTCTCGGCATCAAAATAACCTTGCTCGCATGTGAAACTCTCATCACACGTCACATCCAGTTAAGATTCTCCCACAGCGAGCGAGTTCCCGCGATACAGCTCGTGGCAAGGTGCTTTCAATTTAGAAATGAAATCCAAGCTCCGGTTAGCGTGTACGAAACATCCGTTGGGGAAACGTTCATTTTCGCATTTCAATTAAATGTGGATAATCGCGAGAGGGAAAGCGCTCGTTGGAGCGTGGCTTCCTTAGCCGTTCGAATAACTCGTGCGCAGACCGGCGGCTAGTAAAAGTGAACCTACACGGCATTCCTAATGCTGACCATTCACATTCACTGTATCTTTGCACCAAGGACGTCGGCCGGACGCATTTATCACGCGGCTCCTTGCACAATGCAGCTTATCTAGCTCATGAGATGATTATTGTTTGGCCTACTTTCTCGGCCGATCTTACGATTAGTTCGCTGCACTTTCAAGTATCGTTGGATTGTCGTTGTCGTGACATAACGTATAAACAGGTTACATTCACTTTAGAGGCTTGAAAAGGGTGGTTCGACAGACGAAGAACTCTAAAATTGCCATCGCCCTAAATAAATCTCCCTAAAAAATATTTAATAAAAAAAAGGTAGATACCAAGGTTTATTACCAGCATTCAATTGTAACCTAGGTATTTAGATTAATACACCTACGCGCTGCATAAACATAAGTAATTAATAATGCTATTTAAACTATTCGATTTCCACTCGGTTTCAAATCATACCCGACCTAGATAACCAATAACGTCAAGACTCAACGATAATTGCTAGCAATCTAATAACTCTGCGAATATTATATCACGAGTGACTACTCGTGGTTATGAAGTAGAGTTAATTAATGCAGAAACACTTTCTAAATTGATTAATTTATATATTTAATTTTGAATTAATCATTTTTTTCCGTCGGTAGATTTAACTGTTGCCGGATAGAGAAAATTTTAACAAATATGAGAAAAAAACTATCAATTATATAGGAACAGCTGTTACACGAAACTCAATATTCAAAAACATAACATAATACCTATTATATTGTACGTGTTAGACCAAACAAAAAAGGTAAAATAAACGTTAAACGAGTTGTAACACGTACTCTTTAAATAACAGACTAACAATTAAAGTTAGTTGCAGTTTTCTAAAAAAGACTGCTTTAAACTAGTTGCATTACGTAGTCTTTTCAAATACCTCACAACCTGAGTTGCAGCTGTGCAGTTGCAATGTTACATCATGATGTGCATGCGCATGGCGCGATGGCGTAGGCGGTAGCCATTAACCCACCAATGGCCAGTCAACCATCAATTTATCTTCAATTGCAATGTATTCTGCGCGCTTGTTGCCTTTTAACGGAATTGGCATTACACACTTTTGTCTGCAAATTAAAAATGTAGAATTTAAAACTTATTTTAAATTAACTGAATTGCCAGTTACCGATTTAAATTTAAATATTACAAAAAATAACCTTCAGGGTGATAAATCTATCTATAATAACAGTAAAAAACACTTTTAATAGTTTGCTACTAACAAAATACATGCCTTAATCACTACAAAAGTCTCAAATCCCTTTTTCTCGTCCAATCTGATAATTAGATACTTAATACCAAATTTGAAAAATCCGTAATAGGTACCTATGAGTTTCTCAGTTCCAAAGTAACTAAATAAAGTTTTAATTTGATAAGGCTTAACTACTTAGGTACAATATGAGAATTAATTATAATAATTAACACAAGCTTTAGAAAATCGATACATAGTACAGTGTCTTCAATATAACTAATTCAGGATTCAGGCTGCGCGGGCACAAGCCTGCCTTTTCAGACCTAGTTGCCATCTTGGTTGTCTTTGCAACTAAAAATAAAATAGTGTCACAAAATCTTTATTAAATCATTTATTAATCAAGGTAGAGCTTCAACTCTACATAGATTTTACTAATGCTACGGTAAAGTTTTCTATTTTAGCAAAACACAAATGTAAAAAAGTAAATAATATAGGAAAAATAAAAAAGATAGGTTATTAGGAAAATATATATATATATGTATACGTAAAATAGATATTACTAACCAACTGATTTCAAATCAATGTAACTAAATTGTATGAAGCCATTAAAGTTAGGTCTACGGACATAACTTTGACCCACTTTTACACTTTGTGTATTCTCTTACAGCCCATAACTACGGTCTTGCCAACTCTACTCATTATTAGTACTAGAACCTATTGCAATAAAATACTTACAACGTTACAGCAATACTATATGGCTAATAATGACCTAAACTTCTTGTTATATAAATATAATTTGCATTATGTAATAATAAGTGATGTTAAATGTGATATCGATAATTTGCTGGTTCTCTACAACGCTTAAATTTATGTGGCAAAAAGTCAGACAGAGTTAAAAAATCCGATTTTCTTAATATTCTACACAAGAATAAGATTTGCTTCGGGCACCAAATAAGCAAATAAAAAAACGGTTAAGATCCTATAGTATGCCGAAAATGCAAGTATGAAAATGCATATTTGCGTAATATGTTAAGATGCTTTTCGTATAACTAGTTAAACTTGTCGTTTGCGTCACTGCATACCTAGGTCTAGGTACTATCGGTAAATAGATAGGCATCCATTAAACACGTGTCAAGGAAACAAGCCATTGTAATTAATTCAATACTTCAAGTTCCGTTTCATCATGATCATCATTATCAACCTACCAATGATGAGTAGGGGGATCTTATGTTTTATAAACATACAAAAAAAGTTCTCAAATCTTAAATTTATAAATGTAACCTAGACGTTATAGGTAGGCCAAAAGAACTTGTTGTCAACTTTTTTTTTAACTTGCTCATATGAAGCAATATATAATAAGAAGGCGAAGCCAAATCATGATATTCAAATCCTTTTAAAAAATGTGTGATGTAAATTATGCACCAGTAGATAGGAAACAACATCAGGAATTGCATGTTTCACTAGTGGATATTTAAAGGTTAAACTGAACCTTGAACTAAAAGCATAAATAGCACGAGAACATCGTAAACATGTTACGAGTTTTCAATAATAATTAATAGCTCATAGCAAAGAACCTTTACCTTTATTTTATAGAATAACAAATTATAACTTTGAACTTTGAAGAAACTAATGTAATATAGGTAAATTGCATGTTTCGTAGCCACTTCATTGAAATAATACTTTTGCACCGTAAATGGAATGCATGTATAGTACTTAAAAGAATAAATACCTATACTTACCTATTTCTAGTTATTAAATTTTGAAAATTCGACTGTTTAACTTCTAATAAACTAACAGTATCTTAGCACTTATCCCTTTTATTGATAAACTTAAGTCTCGTAACCATGATATAAGTTTTTGACAATTTTTTACGGTAAAAAACCTATTTTGGGTTTAAAGGTATGAGACTAAAGAAAGTATCCTTGCCATATTTTATACGCCGTATTCAGAGTATAATCGCTAATTGAATATCAGTTTTATCACCATTCTAAAATAAGGCTTTCACTTCACTTTCGTTTCGAATGGTTTTCGACCACAACCAAACTTTCTGCAGCATGAGAGAGTGTATTTTTAAATTTTCGCCTGTGTAATTCTACATATTTTCTCTTTGCTACAATTTAAAGCACACTTAGTACGTGTGAATATTCCAAAGTTTTCACTTTGTGCACTTTAAAATTTCTGGTAAAAGTTTTTCACATTAGGTCAAAGCCTATCTCATACCACGAGGTTCGCACAGTCGAATAACAAATTTCTTTGAATTGCTTACTGAGTTTCTTTTAACTTTGGTAGTTAGTTAGTTTCGTTCTACATTAACATCTACTTCCTATTTTATTGTCTGTCTCATTCTGAAGCATTCCTTTACATATATGAATATAATAAATATGTACCTATCTAGTAACATGCATGCATCTTATCATGTAACCTCGCACAAAGACATCCTAGACACAAGTACTAAGGTTAGATGACTACGTAGAATAACAATTAATAGGTACATAACATAAAACAACCGTGTGGAAAATATACTCATACAGATTCATTAAAAACATCTCGTCTACCACACTAACGCTTTGCACTAACAAAACGCTACATAGTAAAATAAGGAAAGTGTATTAGGAACTCTAAAGATAGTGTAAAAACGGTAAAGACACTCCGTAAAGTGAACAGACAGTTTAGTGATGCGCCACGCTCTTTCTTCTCGATATCGACAGTTTTACGCCCCGGAGTTCGTGCCAGGAGTGCGTTTGCAAAGCACGCGACAAGTTTGCGATAATGCAAAATTGAAACTGTAAATGCACTATCTGGTACGACACCCCGGGGCGTGTTGCAACGGTCCTGCCACACGGAACATCAAGTTAACAGTTCAGTGAACTAAAAGACTTTGAACGAATCTTCATAATTTTTATTTGCTTCTCTTTTATATTTTTTATTGTTTGTTGTATTATTATTATGCTTAATATGAGATATTTCTAATAGTTACAGAGGTTGCTTATTATTTTTTGCGCTTACCCCTATTTAATTGGGTAATATACATTTTGTAAAAGATCTATGAGACCACCTTGGCTTTTCATTAAGAAAAATCTCATATTAAAGCCATATTGTATGTGTGCTTTTTTACGTAAGCATTTTTAATAATTTTTAGTTGATTTTATTTACCTATAAGCACTTAAGTATAACTATTACTTTTATGTATGTATATTAGGATATTTTGTTAAGTTCAGTTTGACTTTTACTTCTTGTATATCGCAACCGTTTATTATTTTATGTTTTTCTTCATTTTATTACAGAGCTGCTTTAGATACTATTTCGTTTTATTTGAAAGTCCAACAGCATGCAATGAGAATATTATCTATCTGTTCAAAGTAGATGTCGAGTGACAAAGTAGTGTACCATTTATGAGTCAAACAAAGACAGTAATAATGGTAGGAAGCCATTGTGCCCGTAGTTCCCTCGTTTAGCCTTCGACTGTAATTATTGTTGACTCTCGCCGGCGCAGCCGACTCCGCAAACTGGGGACTTACCGTTTTTATGCCTTGGTACTATTTTTACGAAAGAACTCGTTCTGTAGAAATCATGCTCTTTGTACCTTGGGAAAACCATACACAGATACTATCAGTTAAACAACATTTGGATACTATAGCTATTATTATATTTACCATAATAAAGTCAAGAATAAAAAATCATCAGTATGTACGATGATAAAAGTAAAATTTAAACTTGTTTGTTTAATAAAGATAATCAAATAGTTCTGTGAACTAGGGTAGGGGAACAATCCTGTAATTGTACAACGTTGACAGCTGTCAGCTGTTGCCGCCAAAACTCCAGCGGAATATTGGTCACGGTATAATTAGTAGAGGCCCGTCGAAATAGCAACAAACAATGTTACACCAGTATTCATAGCGCACTATTCTCGTGCGACCTTGGAGATCATACCAGTTTCCACGGAACACAGATACCTACATACTTATACTATGGCTTCTCAGAAATGACTTAATTCATTCTCCACTATATCATCATAGTTCATTTAAACTAACTTTGCTGTCATGCTGATGCTATGAATCAGTATTGCCTCACTGAATTCTTTACTGTATCCAGCAATTTTAATTTAAAACAGAATCGTGTAGGTATTATGAAAGCATGTTTTGAGTTTTTTATTACTTAGTTTCTAAAGCCATATAAATCACATTGCTTAGGAAAAATACTTAAGTATAATTAATGTAGATACCTGTGTTCTAAGTTTGGACCGAAACAGAATGAATTTAACACGCCACCGTGCGCTTTCTCACTAGAACTAATTTTCTAGTTTCTAATACGTGCATTATTGCATCTGTAATAATACCCGTACATACATTGTCTCTATTTGCCCTTTTTATTAGTTAAATAGGTACAAATGGCTCTACATTGGAAGTTAAAATATTTGCACGGAACTTTACGAGGAGAGAATCAACTACGTTGAATCAATTGAGACTTGAGGAGGGGAGCTTTCTAAATGGTTAGCTATAGTTGAATGTCGAAAATACAATGATGATTATCTGTATATCTGAAGTTGGGTTACTCCATATTCAGAAATAAATTGAATAAAAAAATTCTGTATTTTTAAACAATTACCTACCTCAATGTAAAGAATATTATCTTTACAGCAAAGAGAAATAAAGCTGCTGAACATTATAAAAGCAAATTAATGTCGAGAACAAAGAGTACCTAAAGCGAGTAAATGCTGAAGATGCAATTGAATTTATTCCGTGCTAGGCTTGAAATTAAACCTAAGCAGTAGCAAAATAAGTCAGTAGGCCAAGTGTGTACGAAGACCACAAGTTCTGTATGATGAAACCTTACGCAGTGCCTACATGTAGCCTTGCGTGTAATCTCATTTTACAGTTTATGTTCACACTTTGAGAAAATTTTCTTCATAGAAATATCAACAAATTGATAACGATAATTTATCGATATAATAATACATATCATGCACATGACTAGCGCATTTCTTAAACTTTTTGTAACGTGAATAAAATATGTTTCTTTTGTTTTGTTTTATTTTTATTTACCATCCTATCTGTTTCAAAGTACCTACTCAACCTATCAACCTCATAGACAGAATGTAAGACTTATTTTTTATGGAAATCAGCAACAATGTTTCACTTGTAAAATCAATTTTATAGAATTAATTATTATATTACATAGTTAATTTAATTTAATAATAGTCTTACGTTCCCTCTATGACCTATCTTAATGAACTATAGTGAATGCCTACTTAGATACATATATTAGCATATTCTATATCTTGTACTAGTCACTGATAAGCTTGTCCCGTAGGCCAGTTGCAAAGGTATTGATCATAAAACAGCATTACCTATTTATAGGCAGACAGAAGGTTAGGTTTTAACCTTTTTCAAGTCAAGCAAAGTTGTTAGCTCCTATTTTATTTACTAAACTATTAAGACAGGGTAAAAAAAAATTGTGGTATCTTTTGTAATACTAGAAGTTACTCTTGTTAATTAATTACAGAAACTTACATGTTCATAGAAGAAGAAAAAATACCTTAGCATTAAAACCCTCATTAGGTTTAAGAACAACCCAATTATTTTTATTGTTATTTCAGCAACAACTATGAGTAGAATTTATTTTTAGAAATCGATAAAGATCTTAATGGAATGGAAAATATACAGGGTATTTCTTTTAAGGTGTCGAACCGGTGCGAGGTGAAAGCCGAGTACCATACCTATCGGTTTAACCCCCCATGTGCGTTCCGCGATTTTTCGTAGTTTTAGAGTTCTAATTTTTTTCAGTATTTTTGGAGATTTAACGCTAGAACGGCTTTAAAAAATTATATCTTTTTTTTTGAGTGGGTTTTTCTTGGTGACTTCTTTTTTAATACAATACCTATTGATTGTAGTTTTATGAGTAAAATAATCTCATTCCTTACAAATGTATCAAACACAACATGCAAAATTTTTGATCGTTAGTAAAAATTTGGGAACAAACGGAACAGAATAAAATTTTCAACTTTAAAAATAAAATTAATGAAAGATTTTCCATAGCTTCTGATCAACTTTAAAAATTGCGCGACAGCCTAAACTTTCCGAATAATACAAAAAAATATGTAGGCTTGATAGGGCGTTTTTACTGAAATCGGTCTCTGAAAGTTGAGATTCGGAAATATTGTAAATTTCATATTTTATAATTTGTTAATATTTTTGCATATTTTTGTCATTCTTAAGATTAATTATGCAAACCAATTGATTTTTGAATTATCGCAATTTAAGTTTTATTTTGTCTCTCCCATTTGATGAAATTACTGTTTTTTATTTCATTAACTGAGCTTAACATAAACTTCAATGCATGAGAAGAATGAGTAAAATATGCGAAAATCAAATTATAAAATATGTTACAAGATTTCCGATTCTCAACTTTCAGAGACGGATTTCAGCAAAAAATGCCCCATCAAGTGCATATTTTTTGTGTTATTCTGTTTGTTCCTAATTTTTTTACCATCGATCAAATTTTTGTATCTTGTATCAAAGTAAGGACTGAGATTATTTTACTCATAAAACTACAATCAATAGGTACTTATTGTATCAAAAAAGAAATTACCGAGAAAAGCCTACCCTAAGAAAATACCTATATTATTTTTAAAGCCGTTTCATCTTTAAATCTTCAAAAATAACGAAAAAAATTATAACTCCAAAAGAACGAAAGAAAGAACATACATGGGGATAAAATAGATAAGTAGGTATAGTATATTATAGTATAGGTAAAGTAATTTTAGTATTTTTTAAGACGCGGATCGCACTGTTTTCAGAGTATATTTATAAGACTTTCCAACAAAATAATAAAACTGAATCAAAATAAAAAAAGTGCGGACCAAGTGTCTGCAGGCTGACGTTTCATTTATAAAAAAAACGATAGATATAGTACTCAGCTATCACCTCGAACCGGCTTGACACACCCTGTATAAAGAAGAATAAATTATGGATCCAAAACCTATGTCAAGGAAATATTAAGAATGAAGTAGGTATTAGAAACATATCGACCCGTCACTTTCTAATCCTTCATTTAATTTTTTTTAATTATAAAAATTGCATTGTAAATGCAAAAAAAACTATGTCAAGGATTTAATCAGGCAGAGGTTATTCCCCTTAATACAATCAGTCCGAACAAAAGCTCGGACTACAATAATAATGTCAGTATTCGCATTGTACTTACATCAATACATAATACATACTTACCTACATGAAATTCGATTTGGTTCATGATATTCAGATCTCGAAATAATGTAAGTAGTTGAAAATACTAGCTACTGAGGTAAAAAAGACTACCTATTCATCAGGTCAATGCTCAATCAAAATGTTAATTTAGGCCAAGGTGACATGTCATACCTACCTTACCTACTGACGAATTAACCAGAAAATATGATATTAAAACATAACTCCCCTATTATTTAAATTTTTATTTTTTTGCATTCACAATGCAATTTTTATTATTGAAAACCTAAAAATAAAGTAAGTATTTTAGAAAAAATCGACCCGTCTCACAACCAGCTCCGATCGAGGTTAGAGCAGTAGCCCGGATAGCGAAAGGTCGAGGGTTCGAGTCCCATCGGAGCTGATTGTGAGACGGGTAGATTTCAATTTTTCAACATAACTACCCTTCTGAAGCAGTTGGGTAAATTATAAATGAGGTTGAGATAACTCGCACTATTTACGAGTAAGTAAGTAAGTAGTAGCAAATTAAGCAAGAGTTTGTGCTATGATGACAATATGAGAAAAAATACATTATAATAAAAACACTCAAAAAGTACTAAAAGTTATGTTTTCTCATTAATACGCTTGGAGCCCGATCATTACCCCGAGTGTAAGTTTTTATGTCAAAAAACGCAAACTATCGTGAGTGCGTATTTATGTCAATTTGTATGAAAACTGTATCAGCGCCTCTAGCGGCGAGTAGCGCGCTTATGCAGTTTTCATACAATTGTACTGTACCCTGAGTGTAAGTTTTTATGTCAAGCAAACGCAAACTATTTCGAGTACGTATTTATGTCAATTTGTATGAAAACTGCATAAGCGCGCTACTCGCCGCTAGAGGCGCTGATACAGTTTTCATACAAATTGACATAAATACGCACTCACGATAGTTTGCGTTTTTTGACATAAAAACTTACACTAGGGGTACAGGCTACTTTTGAATAGTATAACGTATAACCAAAACTAAATAACTGACGTTTCGTTGTAAACACATGGAAAATATGCACTCCCTGTAAGAAATGTCGATGAAGTTCGATTCAGTAGAAATAAGTAACTTTCGATATAAAAAAAAGATATACCGGCACCAAACGGTATACCCCAAGCATGAAAACCTGTGGTTCTTGTAATTTCGTAACACTTTGTAAAAATCAGAGCGCCGCCGCCGAGTGGTTAGGAAAACTAAAATGCAATAGACAGCATTCACAACATTATTATTTGATAGCATTTTGATGGATGTTATAGTATACGAATACGACTAATACAAGAACGAGGAATGAGGGGTTTCTGTGCTTGGGATACTTCATTTTCTTTTACAATCACACCAATTATCTACTTTTGTCTTGTTCTGGAATCGACCCCGAGACCACTGGCGCAGAAGGCAGGTATCCCACCCCTGAGCCAAATCGGTCGTCAAATTTAAATAAATAAATGATAATCTTAATCAATTAAATGCTTTACAACGAATTCAGGACAAGTTTCCAGAATGTAATACCACAATCAGAAATAGCTAGATAGATAGGTATAGTTATTACAAAACACAATCAATGCTTGTTCGAGAACACATTTTCCTTGTCCGGTTATCTCATTGATGATGCTGTAGGCGAGGTTAATACCTAGCTAGCGCATTGACTATCAATATCAGAAGCCCTATTAATGTCCCATCGCGGAACACAATATTAAAGATGTTAGAACGAACGAGCATGTCACGCGTTTTTCCATGGCCCGCTATTATTTCTCGGCTGCTTGCGGTTACAAGTGCAACGAGTGAGATAGAAGATGGCTTTGGTTTTTCACTAAATGAAACGTGAATTGAAAAGAAGCTAGAGAACGTTACAACTTGAAGGAATTGAATATTTTTTTAATCCACAACAGGTTAGCACTTAGCCTTCATCACACCTGATGTTAAGTCGTGATAAGGCTGTAGGTTGAAGCGCACTACTCCCGGAATCCTCTATCACTGGGGAACTGACGGGGAATCTTTAGCTGCCGGAACACATCAATGCTGAAAACATCATTGCTATGGCGACAGACTTACTTAGATAAGATGGTGTATCTAGCCAAGCGGATTCTGAAAAAGTCCTACCACCAACCAAACCGAATGCAATATGTACCCCCACTTGAAATCGAACCCGAAACCAGTGGTGAGCACCACTAGAGTTTTGACAGCTTTTACAGATTATACTTCGGAGAGTGTGCTCAGGAGCTGCATGAGCTCATACCGCCATCCCCCTTCTTCCATCGGACATCCAGACGCACAGCGGGCTACCACCCTTTCTTGGTTGATATTCCCAAATGTCGCACCAAGCGCTACTCAGCATCTTTTATATTGCGCACAGCAAAGGATGGAACCCCCTCCCTGCGTCTGTATTCCCGAGTACCTATAACCCGATCACATTCAAAGCAAGAGTGAATAGGCACCTTCTGGGTGAGCTCGCTCCATCGTAGATCCTGTTCTAGCCCATGGGCTTGATTGGGATCAAGAGCAAACCCATTAAAAGTAAAAAAAAAAAGCTTATAAAAATGACAACCAATTGATAGTGTCAACTAATAATTTCTAAGTATGAGCGGCCAATGTGCAGCCCGCAGTGATACCTCACATTGTCTTATGTGGCTCTTGACCAGAAAAGTGTGACGACCACTGCAGTAGACCTATAGACCACAGAGGCGGCTTAAATCGTACACGTGTATAATGTATGGAAGGTTCGTTATTTTGAGCGAAAGACTAACTACTTATATAACGACTATCTTGTATGTGTTCTGTAGCATCCATTGCTGGGCACAGTCCCACATTATGGTTGGATAAAATAGAGTAGTCGTGGTAGTAGCCTAATCACGCCTGCCCAATACAGATTGGTGGATATCACCGGCTGCATCTGTAGCCAGGATCAACGGCTCAAGAGCCTACCGAAACATAGAGGAGCTCGATTTATCAAGTTTTAGTTACCCTTCCCGTGACCACAGATTACAGTTACCCGTGACGTGACCGACCATTACAAAAGTTGCTTGACTGAACGCGCTTACCACAAAATCTTATATATTCTGTGCCAGTGGTCTAATTTGGAACTAAAACCTTTCAAACAGCTGATAGGCATTTTGGTAATTTTGTATTGCCAGTGTCGCCTCCACTACCTGTAAGCCTAGCATGACCACCCAAAACGCGATATGTATCGAATGATAAAGCGACTTATCGACATTCAAACGTCAAAACCCATAGTCTTTTGACAGTTAAACCGGATAACTTATCATATCATATCCCATTTTGTTGGTCATGCTAGGGGGGCTGGTTAGGTATGTATGATTGTAGGACTAATACCACAGCAGTGCCACATGCTCATAGATATAGGCTCTTTTACGCCGGAGCAACACTGAGCGCGATGCGGCATGCCACAAGGCCGCATTCTACAAAATTTAAAATTTCGCACTTTATGGCAAGAATCGTGCGGATGGCAACACCTTGCGTCATGTGGTAGACTGTCGCAGCTTGTATCCAAACACGATGGATTCCATGCGATATTTTTGACATAGGATGCCGCATGCCGCAAATGTTGAATATGTAGCATACCACAAGATGACGTAGGCAACAATATGAAGCCTGCGGCAGTGTCGCACAGTGTAGCTCCGGCGTAAAAGAGCACTAATGGTGCATTCCACAGAAGCGAATCTGCGTAGAGCTGAGCTGCACTTCATACTTACCTACATTTGACTCTACAGGCGGTGTCAGCTTAAGATTTAATTTAATTTTAATTTTGTTTAAGTTATAACTCGAAATATCTTGCATATTGCAAACCAGTTGTAGGTCTACTTTTGTTCTTCATAATTATAATTCTGCCTTTCAACCTGCAAATTGTACACAGTACCTATATGGCAATAATGAACTATTCTATTATATTCGATTCTGGCATGGAAATGGAGAACTTTGTTATATGGAGTACTGAATAAACCATTTATTTATTTATTTAAATTTGGGTCAGCTCCGTTAAACTACTCTCAGCTCCTGTGGGAAGGAACACTGATAGAGGTATGGAATGTATCTTTAGAACAATAAAAGTCACGGTGCGATCAAAGGAGATTGCATCAGAAACATAGAAAGTCTAACCTATTTTGTTATTTACTGTTGCAACACTGCGTTAATACCACTCTCAAAAAGTATATATTTAATTATCCTGCAAGCGTTGGAAGATGTCGGTAGTAAGTAGTAATCATGTTTACTATTTTAGATTTCCTACAACTATTTTTTTAAGAAAAAGTGCTCTGCCTGCCCTCTAGGTAGCATCCTAGGTACAGGAAAAATCTTAACTGTTGTCTTTCTCTTAACTTTTTTATTTTATTTACCTATTATAACTATCATCAGACTGTCTTCGGCTTTAGACCATAAAAGCCAGGGTTAGTAAAAATCCTGAAACATAAATAAAACTAACTATTACCTACGTATCTCATTTTTTCTAAAGTGCAAACAATAAATCACATCACGTTGGCTTTTTACAAGCTTTTTATTAACTTGCCATGTTAGTTAGTTAGTATCTTAGTTAGTGGGGGGACAAATCTTGCAAGCTTAATTTGACCCACTTCCTAGTGTCCGATGGAGCTGAAATTTTGTATACAGGTTTGGTTCAGATGACAATAGAATACTTAAGTACAGTCAGCAAAAAAGCTTGTCATTAATATGAAATTTTTACAAAGACTTGTTATT
Source organism: Crambus lathoniellus (assembly GCA_949710035.1). Taxonomy (NCBI): domain Eukaryota; kingdom Metazoa; phylum Arthropoda; class Insecta; order Lepidoptera; family Crambidae; genus Crambus; species Crambus lathoniellus. The sequence continues at coordinate 14,385,484 of OX453315.1, forward strand.
GTTACTAACTTGAAGGTAAAACCAAGAAGTATCTAGTCTGGATGAAGGATTAATCACTTCTGTCAAACTACATTTAGGTAGGTACTACAATCTTACTGATATTTACCTCTAGCTTGCGAAAACTCCCACTCGTTCACATCAAGTGCTGTCATCGGCTTGCATTCGACGCTGATTACCTACGATGCAAATCTACAAATAACTCTGGCGTCATTGGAGCATCTATCATTGTTATGTACAGTTGGCAAACTGTCAGTCCGCCGGCATTTCGCCTGCAGTCCTCGATCGAACTTGTCGCCTGACATTCGATTTTTGTATGTTAACTGTGTGACCGATTGCGGCTAACTGACAGGTCGTTGTGCGCAGGCGGACTGATAGCACCTGATAGTGTGTGGATAGTGTGTAGAGTGTGTGTCAGATAACTCTGCACGTGCCTGGCGCGTTTTTGGCGCTAGTTACAGTGCATTTTTTTGTTCTAATGTTATAGAAAAGATTAGTATTCGATTTTTACCGCGCGCAGACTTATCTGACGAGCACTCTAACAGTTGCACAACGAAAACCGATCATAGTATAAAGTATAGTGCCAAGTTAGCCGCTATGCCCAGTAGAGTACCCCGGGACCTCACCTCTCCCGCCCGCATATTACATCTAATCTAAACTGTGTACAGTCAGCGTCAAATTGATAAGAGCGTCTAGAGTAGTCAAAATTATCTGCAGAACATAAAAGCAATTTGATATATGTACCTAGGCAGTTCGAATCATCATATTGTTGTACAAGTAATATACAACTACATTATGCACAGATAACTTTGAGAGCTTTGTTTGCTAAGATAATTTTGGACACCCTGACTACTCATATAAATATGAAACAATGAGTAGTAAGATATTTTGAACACCTTGAGTGCTTGATACTCCTGCCCCCCTAGCATGACCATTATTACGTCGATAAACGATAAATGATATCTTCTCTTATCGCAACGAGTTATCTATCGAATTTGCGAGCATGAACAGCATCGATATACGATATGATAAAAGTTATCATGTGCTATGATAGTGATAAATCGTGTGGTATGCTAAACCAATGTTGCTAAGTAAGAAAAAAAATATCATTCATCATTCACTTTTCTTTCACTTTTTTTTTCTTTTTTTCATTTTTCAGTTAGTTGCTCTAGCTCCGAACACAAATATTGTACCATTTCTAAAGAAATTTTATAATTTCTTAGAAATTCGTTGTCCGGGAGCTCGAACGCATTTGTTAAGGTTCGGACGAAAGTCCTTTCCTCTTTCCTTCGTCTTTTTAGAGTTTCCGTACCAAAATGGTAAAAAGAAACCCTTATGGTGAGACTCAGTCTGTCTGTCACAACTGGACATCTCGAGAACTACTCATGCTACCTATCAACTTGAAATTTGGAATAGTTTTAGATGACGTTTGCTTAACTATTTTGCAAATAAGAGATAAATAAAAATAGTTATTTTACTTAAAAATTGGAAAAGGGGCTACTAAGACATATGGGTTATCATATGAAAGAGCGCTGCTTGCACATTCTTAAACATTTTTTCTTTTTTCTTATGCCGCATAGTGTTCGACTTATGATGAAAAATTAAATAAAAAATACCGTTCCCCCCTTGTCTCCGAAGTTTGCATAGAGAAAAATCTGAAATTATTTTATGTGATAGAAGCTTATGTAAAGATTACAGGAAAAATAAAACGATGTCTCTAAAATAGTAAAGTTTTTCAGAAATCATCAACATAAGTAGTTAAATTATATTAGTTCCACTATCGGTCAAAAGCTGGCGTTGACCTAAAACTGCAATATTCTACACCGCAAATGCTCTGACAAATCTAGCCTCACCGATGAAAACATTTCCACGTTATATTTATTTAAATTTATGATGGTACGAAATCCTCGGTGTGCGAGTCCGACTCGCTCTCGACCGGTTTTTTTTCCTCTGCCGCTATTATTTCAAGCCTTACGAAAGGCCTCCTAGACATTGTTGCTTCAACTGAAATTATATTATGTTTTTCATGACACTTTTAAGAATTAAATGTACACAAGTAATAGAGAAACATTTAAAATTGGTATTCTTACCTTTCTTCTATTTAAATAAACTGAAAATGAGTGTTATTCTTATGAAATAATGGCTCGATATATGTATCGCGTACTGTAATGGTCGTCGATAAATTTGGTTAGCAGAATGTCAAAAAACGATAACTCACCGCGATAATTATCGTCTTTTTGATGGTCATGTTCGACTGTATCGATAAAAAGTGGTGGTCATGTTCGCTCTATCCTTTATCATATCATATCTTATCGAGGTAATGTCACCGCTATGGTCATGCTCGTTAATTCGATAAAAAATCAATATGGCGGCTTTATCGCTCGATAAGTCGCTTTATCATATCGTGTTTTGTTGGTCATGCTAGGGGGGCTGGACAGCACTGCAGTGAATCCAGCCTTACAATTTACAAATAAGAAAGTTTGGATAAATAAATGTTTGTTACTCAAGCACTTTAACAACTGAACGGATGGAGATGAAATATTGGCACATAATTATAGATATATATTACTAATAGACTGGAATAGCAAATAGCTTCTATTTATCCCGATATTCCCAAGGAAATGGGAACTGCACGTGTAAAACTGCGTAATATAGCTAGTATAGGTACCTACTATTATAAATGCCTACTATTATAAATACCTACTATTATAAATTTGGATAGATGGTTATTTGTTACCTACTCTATCATGCCAGAACACATATAATTATCTGGGGGCACGGCAATGCCCCGCCAAGACGAGCGCGAAGCAAACTACCGTACCTACCATCCTTTACTGGAACCATTTCATCGTATTTTCAAGCCTCTATTTGAAACCTTTGGATAGTTTTAGAACGCTGAAATTATTATTGAAATTAATATTTCCGAAGTTATACGTAAGCAAAGTTTTGCTTATTCGACACTGACTCACTAACTGACTCACTGATCATCAAAATAGAAGTAGTACTTCCCATAAAGCTAGAGACCTGAAATTTGGTACAGGGATACAGTTTAATGCCCACATACAGGGAAAACTATCAAAACTTTGATCAAGGAATATCCTGAGTACCTGATGCCCTGAGGAGAACCTTAACAGACCAGCCAAACTACCAAAGTTATTGGCATGTTGTCTTTACAAAATATGTTCAGCGTGGTTGGGCCTTTCTCTTGAGATACAAAAATTTAAGGTCTGGAGTACCTGATCAATTACCCTGAGACCTCACTTAAACTATGAAAGATATGAAAATGTCACCTTAACAAAAATTATTCAGTGTGATGAGCCTTTTCTATTGATGTTTAAAAACTAAATCAGAAAGATATGAAATCTCATCAAAAACATCCTGTAAAAAAACTGGCCTACTCTAGCTGGAGCTGTTTATTTTTTTATAAAAAGTGAAGAAAACTCTCAGTAAAGCCAAGCCAACTCTTATGTTCCCTACTGCGAATAGTTAGGTTTTATGTGACTTGGACATTGAACATTCTTACATGTTAGTGGACACAAGTCAATATCAATAAAGATCGCAGTAAGACATACCTACACTGTGTTGACTGTCCGCTATTTCTATAACTGGTAGAATTTACCTACAAATAACACCCTAACCTATTTGCTTCTTCTTCTTAATTTAAAAGGAAGCAGATCAACCCCCTGATTCACAAACCATCGGAATCGGAATCGGATTCGAATTCTGCGCTTTGTCTTGGTCTATTCTATAGTCAGTGACAGAGACAGTGCATACATTTCGCCTGTCGGGAGCATTTCCGTCGGCTTGTGAATCAGGGTAAAATCACCTGAGGAAATTGCGTCCATGGGTTAGATGCAACCTTTTAAATATGTCAAAAATTTAACTAAACACAGTAAGTCCGTCTTCTAAGGAAGCAGTTAGAATTTAATTCGACAAGATGGTAGTTATTTTGTAAGAAAATTCAAAAAGGTTGCCATTGGACACATTTCCCTGACTTGAGTGACCTTAAAATCGTAAGATGTAGCACTGAAATCGGTTCTAATACAAGGATAATCTTACTACTATTTATTTTAAGAAGTACCTAGCTGTGCACCGCAGTTTCACCTGCGTTAATTTGAGGAAAAGAAAAGTACCTACTATAAAAGAAATATTACGTTTACGTTTTTGCGACATTTTTCATTAATGCTCCGCTTCTGTTGGTCGTAGCGTGATGTTATAGCCTTATAGCCTTTCTCGATAAATGGACTATCCCCAAACACATCAAGAATTTTTCAATTCGGTCCAGTTGTTTCAGAGATTAGTGCGTTCAAACAAACAAACAAACTCTTCAGCTTACACTAGTATAGATTAAAACTAAATACCTATATTCTTATTTAGAGATCATCATTATTTTCAATCTTTTAGTTTATCATTAATTAGATATATATCTAATTAATGATAAACTAGACCTAGACATAACATTACATAAGTAGACATAGCTTAACTGCATCTTAACACACACACTGCACACAGACACATCAGCAAAAAAAAAGAGGCAAATAAATTTCTGAAATTTAGGACGTTTTTAGAACCTAACCATAAACGGGAGCTAGAAAACAATAGGTACCTACCTCAGATCATATAATACTAGAGGTACCTACCTACCTACTAGGAGTTTGTTAGAAATCAATATTTCGATTGTTTCAATTTGCTTATACTTATTTCTTGCCAAAAATAGTATTTTCTTACATAATTATACTTAATAACTTTGAAGTCGGGCGTGAAACATGTACGATTTTTTGTTGTTTTTCTTAAAACCCGCCCGACTTCAAAGTACTTACGTTATTTAATTGGTGAGGAATTATTTCTTACTTTTTTGATGTGATTTTTTTGAAGGCGGTTTTATTTTTTTATAAAAATAATTCTTATTTCACTCTTTTTAGTGCATCGTGCAGGCAATTTACTTGCATTCTGGTAAATAGGTATGTGATCAAACTGAAAACCTCCTTTTTTGAAGTCGGTTAAAATACCTTGAGGTATCCCGTTTTTAACAAAACAAGAATCATCTAAATCGGTTTATAAACAAAGGAGTTATGCCTAAAGATACGTATTAAATTCACATAAAGTGGTAACAAAAACGACAGTATTTTCATGATTTCCTGAAAACTACTGAACCGATTTCAAAATTTCAAAAAATGGGACCAACTTGGAAACCAACCTGATGTAATAACGTTTGAACCATTTCAATCGGTCCATCCGTCTTCGAGTAATAGGTGGACATACACAAAAAAAAAACATACATACAGACGAATAGAGAACCTCCTCCTTTTTGATTTAGAAGTCGGTTAATAAAAGTATTTTCAATCATAAAAAAAATATACTAACTTGATCAATTTGAACCATAGCTCTAATGATAATGTTTTCTTTTACAGATTGTCTCCAAGAACTCGTAGCAGGCAGAAAAATCAAGATCGCAAGAGGAGACGTGGAAATAAAAGTATTCAATTGAACATAATATTTTAAAATAAAATTGAACTTCTCATTTATAAACCCCTTACGTAAGTAAACAAGTCTTCCGCCCGCGGCTACGCCCGCGTGGACCTCACGACGATACACCTCGATTATGTGATATTTTTTTGGGATAATAAGTAACCTATGCCACTCTCCAGTTTGCAAAGTATCCTCATAGGTACCAAAAATCACGTTGATCCATTACTCCTATTAAAAAAAGGAAAAGCGAATGCCACGAAATCTCCTGATATTTATTATAAACTAGCCTTCCGCCCGCGGCTTCGCCCGCGTGTACTACACGACGACGTGATCCCGCGGGAAGGTGATATTTTTCAGGAATAAAAAGTAGCCATGTCCTTTCTCAGGCTCTAGACTATCTCTGTACCAAAATTCATTCAAATCGGTTCAGTAGTTTAGGTGTGATTGTGTAACACACAGACAGACAGAAACGCATTTATAATATATAATAAGTAAGGATAAGGATAAGGATTTATTAAATCTCATTTTACTCTGTCTCTATGTACATACAACCAGCTAACTCCTAATTCCACAGTCATTCAGTGTCCAACATCAACATCACCAAACATCATTAGTCCCAAACCATTCACACCTCACACATTTGCCCACAAATTGCTCAATAGCCCGAGAGCCAAACTAATTCGCTCTATGGAGACTCAACAATAATTCTATATCAGTAATTTCTTAACATTGAAAATTAGATTATCTAGTTTAATAAATAATTCATTAGTAATCCACCAATATTTATGACAGCGACATTAAAAAAAAACAAATACAAAGCTTTAAAAAATCTATAAAAAATAGGCAAAAATGGTATAAGTGTTATTCACTTTACATTTGAATACATTTATTATTATCTTTCGTAAAAGTATATAATCCCCCTATATTTGTAAATGAAAAACAAATAAACTTTAAAAAAACTCTCTACGTAAACTCAAATTGGCATTACACCTATGTTAAAAATGCTATCAGAAACAACCGACTTCTTCCTAAAGTATTAGTTTCCCGTTTTATATCTTTATGGATTTCGACTTTGGTGCTTAGATATGGTTAACATAAACACATGTTAACGATAAAATTGGTGATAGCATATTTGCTGAAAGAATTGCACCATTTTCGGGGTATAACTTTTTTTTTATACCTTCCAATGCGATATTATGTTGGATTCCAAAATATAGTCTCTTAAAATTATATTTAAGGGCCGTTTACAAAAATTTGGCCTGTTATTGAATTTTTTACAAAAATATCAGATAGCTCTTGGGGTATCAAACCGAATTCGAGCAGCGGCGTTACATCGAAAATATAACGTATGGCATACGTTACAACGAATATATTTTAGAACTAGCGGCCGCCCGCGGTTTCACCCGCGTGGTTCCCGTTCCCGTGGGAATATCGGGATAAAAAGTATCCTAAGTTATTCCTTATTGCATCAGCTACATGTCAGTGAAAGTGCCGTCAAAATCGGTCCAGCCGTTTCAGAGATTAGCCGGAACAAACAGACAGACAGACAGACAGGCAAAAATTGTAAAAAATGTTATTTTGGTATATGTACCGTATATATAATCATATGCATGTAGTAAAAATCAGTTATTTTAATATTACAAACAGACACTCCAATTTTATTTATTTGTATAGATGTATAGATAATTTCCCCCTTCTTTACAGAACACGCGTAAATCTGAACGCGTAACTAAATAACTTAAAGAGTGAAAGAACTTCATCTAGTGATTTAAGTTGATCTAATTGATGCATTTATAATAAACCAACCAATTAGGTACATAGTTCTACTTAATAAAGACTTACCAACGTTTGTACATGTGTTCGAGCAATCTATACAAGGATTTCTGACCAACTTTTTGAAAATGAGCTTCTGATCTTGGCATTCGAAGTCCTTTTTAACCGGCAGAAATGTGTTTATACATCTTTTGCACCATAAAATTAAAATTAAAATAAAAAAGGTAAAATAGCGATACGAAGCGTGGGAGTCGCTTTATTGCACAACTGCAAAGCCTGGGTTTTTTTAACCTTAAATCCAACCCCCAAGCTGCATATTCCACCCAGAAAAATCACCCGCTCCCAACCCTCTATTCAGACAGACCACAGATCACCTGTGTTATTTAGCAGTGACTCAGACCAAAGCCTCGATAGGATGTTGGGACGACATTTTCCTAAGTTGCAATTAGTGCCAAACAAAATTAGAATTTATTGCAATAAGGGTTCTATTCCATTGGGTCGCCAGCGATGATGTCAGCGGCGACGAGCCCAGCTGTCAAATGTCTAAGGGTACATTAGCGACTTGACGAAGCAGTTACCGCCGCCACGTGAGATGCTTGGAATGTTTTAATTCCATTTGATTGGCGCTCTGACTGGCGGCGGCTGCTGGCGCCACAACTGGCGTCGCTCGCCGCTGGCTATCCTATGAAATAGAACTTAGATAAACTAAACAAGTTGATTTAGAAATTACTTTCTAATAAAATCTGTATTCTCCTTTTCAGATAACATCACCTACGTCTTCGTATCGTAATATGCTGGTAGCCTACCTCTAGGGTGTTAGACCGAAATGAACAGTTTGACAGGTCATAGCTTTGAGTCGGGCGTCTAGTGTAAGCTATCAATAGCTTCGAAATGCAAAGTAGAGAACTGAAGATCTGGATTGTCCGTGCAGCTCTATAAATCCTTACAGCTTCTTAGTTTACCTCTGCATAAATAATAGGTAGGTACAGTATAGGACTGACTGAATGCAATAAGGCACAGTGCGACCCTAACTTCGCCTTTGAAATTCGGCAATTTAGATGAAAGTGAGATGAGAGTAGAGCGAGGAGACAAGAGGACCCCGTGGTGCAGTGGTAAGCGCGCCGGCGCTCAGCCTGCGATTGTTGGGGTTAAGTAACTTTCTTAAGAGTCGGTCACGGGATAGGTGACCAAAAACTTTTCATCTCGAGCTCCTCCGAAGCACGGAAGGCACGTTAAGCCGTTGTTGGTCCTGGCTGGATTTGCAGTCGTTATTACCCACCAATCCGCACTGTGCCCGTGTGGTGGGTCATTAGTTATATATTCGTTCACTGGTCATGGACCTTTCTCCTTATCCATCCATAAGGAAGGTCTATGCCCCCGAAGTGGGGACATTAAATGGCCGATGATGAGATGAGAGTAGAGAAAGGAAAAAGTATGGACTTTTTGATATAAAACTATAGGACGGTTAGAGTTCTTATAAATCTGGTAATAAGATATATATATTTCTTCATACCTTTATCTAGAATCGTATAGTTTCAGAAACACGATTTTATGATTTTGCCTCGACACTTTTTATTTTCGAAAATACCTCTAAAAAATACGAAATATCAAGATTATTCTTAAATGGGGTTACATATACTATTGAAAATGGGTTTAATTAGTGGACACTAATAATATTTAGGATCGTATAAAAGCATTTTTTTAAAATCGTTATAGTTTTTTAATACGAAGCGATTTTGTGTTTTTTTTGCGTAATCTGCAAATCGGTCTCGCTCACGCGCGCGTCGTTTTCTCATTGCTATCTCGCTTTAGCATAATTTTTCCGATTATCGCCTTAAGTTTATAATTCACTGTATTATAATAATGCATTAGGTACTAGTCATACAAAGGGTCACATAACTAAGGGACCTTGCAACATGAAAAGCTGTAGAATGCGTTAAACGCGTGTGAGTCCCTTACTGTATCATCCTACTCATTTTATTCTGTATGTACCTAAGTTTATTTGTATAAGTTATTAATTAGGTACCTACTTTTGTTATTAGTTATTATTTATATGTAAGTTATTTTCGAGGTCGGGAAAAATATTTTGACATAAGTACTTATTCTGTTTTATGAATGTTTGTGTCACTTTGAAAACCCTTCTTCTTCTACTGACCTTCTACAAGAAACTGACCATGGATACCAGGAGAGAAGAAAACGAAGAGATCGAAGCCCCAGGGTTGTCCGCATTGGCAGTGTGGTTATTATTAGTTATTATTTATATGTAAGTTATTTTCGAGGTCGGGAAAAATACTTTGACATAAGTACTTTATTCTGTTTTATGAATATTTGTGTCACTTTGAAAACCCTTCTTTTTCTACTGACCTTCTACAAGAAACTGACCATGGATACCAGGAGAGAAGAAAACGAAGAGATCGAAGCCCCAGGGTTGTCCGCATTGGCAGTGTGGTTAGCTGGTTGTTTGCCCTAACAACAGCCACTAACGACACTGCTTCTGCGTGCATCCTGTATACAACAAGGATACTGGCGACGACGAGGAAGAGATGACTTCATTCATTTGATGTTCGCATTATAAATCGAACCATAGACCTAAAATAGACAAATATAACCGCTGAATATACTGTTGTTTTTAATAGCAATATTTCAATTAAGATTTCTTTGTAAATATTCCATAATAAAGATAAAAAATTCCATTATTTTTCAAAAAGCTTTACTGCTTACAACTCGAATTATAATAAAACCTACGAAAGCTATTTTACTTAAATAACGAATTATTTGTCCTTGAAATATCGATCAATAACTTCCATTAAAGCTGTACTTATGGTAGTTATTTCGTTGTGGTTATTACCTACTTAGGTACGTCCTGAGAATGTTAAACAATGCCTTACTTTCAGTATCAACTTGCATAAATGATGGTAGAATTTCAGCCGCAATATATTTGTCTATTCACGTTCTTTATCCGTGTACATATTAAGTCTATGGATCGAACTGTCTGCGGGAAATCCGAAAAGAAAAATTAAGATGTTTACATCATACTGCTCGGTAACTAGGATTTACTAGTATGGTAAGAGGCTGTGTAAGTTGGCATGTGCAACACAGTGTATTGTTTAGATAGAACGTTCCATTTTCAAATTACTTTGCAATTCAAGCAGGTGAATGCTTTAATTGTAAAGTAACTTTACCATTCAAGCTATGCAAAACTCCTTGGTCAAATAATATTTTTTTCATAAAATGATAAGAAAACTATTTACTGTAGAGAACAATGAAAATGGCGGTTAAAATAAGTAGGTACATTTACAAGTTTTGGCAAATTTTGAATAAATATTTTCTCTCTTATAAAAGAATCATTTTGTCATAACAATATAATTGTTTTATTTACCTCGCATGAATGATGTAAAGTAGAATGCTTACCTCGGTTGCAAGTAGCTATTACACCCTCGAACTATATTCGCCCTCGCTCGTTTCGCTCGCTCGGGCGTCTAAATATCTCGGGTGCACTCGATCCTTTAGCGCCCTTTGCGAGCTGCGCTCGCACGGGCGCCAAATTGGATCTTGTTTTGTAATAGCTCACTTACGTTCCTTGTGTAACAAACTACTATTTCAAGTTACCACGGTTTACTATATTTTATTTTTTTTTGTGTGTCACTTATGTTAACTATGGTGTGTAGTGTAAACTAGGTAATATGTCTTGTATGAGAATGTATTATTGTCGCAGCCAACTGGTTGAATCCGCCATTCAATTAAACGCCTAGACCGATGATTTTTTCCGTAAGCTATTTTATCTTCCCATAAGTTGACGGAGTCACAAAAAAAAATAACCACGAAATTTAAGACGATCGCTTCGCTGCGTTTCGCGATCGCCTTAAATTTCTAACCTATCACGTGTTCTACAGGACTTCTGAGGGGTACATGCTGCCATACTTAACCATCCGCCGGATTCAACCATCCGCCTGCGACATATATATCTTTAAACTAGATACAATTTATAATACAGTACTTAATTAGTGTCCCTTATATAATCCCCTATAAATAAATCAATTTACATACCTACCTAAGTACCTTGGGACTGAAATAAAATTGTGCATTGCCATCCATGTCATAAGATACAGATGCATTACGGGAGGTTTGCCAACTCGTGTCCCACGTCAAATACAATGTTTATATTTAGTTGTTTTTCTTGTTTAATTGTATGAAATGTTTTTTTAATTATCTTATTTTGACAAAAAGATTGATCGCTGATGGATTGGGTTGATGGATGAATGAAATGGATTCGCAAAAATATAAAAAGAATAAAGAAACGTTTAATTACTAAATGCTGTTGAACTTTTATTTGTGTCCCCCATCCCTCTGTTATACAAGGTGGAATAAAAGTGCTTATCCAATAAAATCATCGGGGCACGTTTTTCTGTTGAATAAAACATTTCTAAAATGGATTGATTACAAGAACGATGGGCAAATGAGCCCACCGCCAATAAAACTGTCGGCTAAAAATGATTTGGTATTAGAAAAATCTGATGATAAAAAATGAGAGAATTGCATTACGTCGTATCCAAACTGTTCTCGGTTCATTAATAATTTTCGTGGAACGTGCTAGATGCGTTTGAGATGTTGCCACCAAAATGGGAACTGATCAACCAGCAACAACGCAGAAGAGCCTTGGTACGTCGGACTCTTCAAGGTTGTTAGCAGGCAGTTGTAGCACCACCGTCTCAAGCGCATACATCTGGCACGCTCCACGAGAAAAAAAATGGACCAACGGTTTCGATATGTTCCGTTCTGCGAGTAGGTACTTAGGTCCTACTTAGAGCAATTCTCTACCTTTACTTAATATGCAAGTTGGTTTTATTAGAGGTATGGCCCAAGATTCATATAGTTTTGCCTTTTAGTCTCTCGCGCATATTCCATGGCTACCACTAGGATACTAATTTGGTATGAAAGATAACATTTGTTTCTTTAAAATTTTTATATTATTATGTGGTAATTAAAAACTTACAACTTGCATATCTAATAGAATTACCTCAATAACAGTAAAATTGGAAACAACTGCCAAAAATATAAAAACATCACCAGAGGAAAAATACTAACTGCTGTACTCACACCCACTTGCAGGAAGCTCCATTAAAGTTAATGCTTCATTAAGTCTATTGCTGTCACTTTTCGTTGTCAAGAAATAAAAAGTGACAGCAATAGATTTAATGAAGCATTAACTTTAATGGAGCTTCCTGCAATTGGGTGTATGTCAGATAGGTAGGTAGGTACCTACGTTAATGAAAGCTCTTGTTGTCACATCTTATATTATTATGTAGTAGGTAGGTAGGTACCTACATAATAAAGATTGAATGGAAATATATTTGATTAATATAAAGTTAGAGGAGCCCGTGGCGCAGTGGATAGCGCGCTCGGCCTGCGATCGTTGAGGTTAAGCAACGTTCGCAATGGTCGGTCACGGGATGGGTGACAAAAAACTTTTCATCTCGAGCTCCTCCGTGCTTAGGAAGGCACGTTAAGCCGTTGGTCCCGGCTGCACTTGCAGTCGTTAATACCCACCAATCCGCACTGAGCCCGCGTGGTGGGTCATGGCTCATTCTCCTTATTCATCCATAAGGAAGGCCAGTGCCCCAGCAGTGGAGACATTAAATGGCTGATCATGATGAACATAAAGTTAATAACGTCTCTTCGTGCGGCAGTTAATAATTTTACAGCGATTCTGTTCTCGACATTCAGTCAATCTTGAATTAGGTAAGTAGGTAGGTAGTTAGACAATACTAATCCAAAATCAAAACCAAAAACACACATTCGCCAATCGCTGGAGAGATAAGAATACTGTTCTGCTGCTTTTCTGGATATTCAGCAGGCATTTGACCGTGTTTGGCACAAGTGACTTCTATACAAACTAAAAACAAATCTACCCAACTCATTATATAAGTTACTGGAATCCTACATACCTAAGCGAAAGAAAGTTTCAAGTGCAATTAGAGGGTACCACGTCAACATGTCGAGAAAGTCATGCTGGGGTACCGCAGGGCTCTGTACTGGGTTCGGTTCTACACTACACATCAGACCTCCCACACACTGAGAAAATCCTGACAGCCACATATGCAGATGATACAGCAGTTTTGTCAAGCAGTCGATGTCCTAAAAATGATTCTGAATTCTGAAAAAATGCTAAATGGAGGACATGACATTCACACTCAGAACTGGGAATTGCCCACCTGTAAAGCTACATGATGCAATCTTGCCACACCAAAAAACTGTAAAAATCTGTTCCGGTGATAATCATTGGAACTAAAACAGTTTTCATTTCATACGACGACCGACAGTCCATTTTGACTCCTCTATTAGGTAACCCACATAGGTATCTATATTTATCTTTCTCTAAGGTAACCCACCAGCCCCCTGATTCACAACCGTACGGAAAAGCTATCGGATTTGGAATCTGTGTTTTGACTTTGTCTTTTATGAAGAGTGACAATGCAAAAATTCCGCTGTCTGGAACGTTTCCGACGGTTTGTGAATAATTCTTTCTACAAAATAATACAAGTCGTAGGTATTTTGTAGAAAGGTCGACGCTCTATTGCAAGACTTGTAAAACGCAACAGTGTTGCTTTCAACATGATGCTTTCCACAAAATTGCCAGTAGTTGAACAAAAATAAATGCGTTTCCACAGAAGCGGAGTTGCGCGGTGCTGAGTTGTGTTTCTATTACCTACATCTAATCTGTAAAAACGCACAAGGGTTTGTTCCCACAGATGTAAGGAAATATTCGAGTGTGTAATTAAGCACCGCCCATTTACCACTTCCAGCTAGACTAGTAAGTGGGCGGGGCTTAAAACCAAACTTGGAACTGAAACTTTCCTTCGAACACAAGGAAGAGGTCAAAAGGAGCATGTCACGCTTTGACTTAAGGTACCTACTGAATTAACCGTGCAATCGAAGAAAGGCAAGTTACCATGACATCGTAAAGAAATACGAAAGTTTGTGAGTATGGATGTATGGATGTTTGTTACTCTTTCACGCATAAACTACTGAACGGATCTGGATGAAATTTGTAACATAGATTATAGGCTGGAATAACACAGGATACTTTTTATCCCGATATTCCCACGGGAACAGGAACCACGCGGGTGAAACTGCGGGCGCCCGCTAGTAAATTATAAACGCGTAAGTATGTACCTATGTATGGATGTTTGTTAAGTCTTTCACGCAAAAACTACTAAACGGATTTGGTTGAAATTTGGCACACAGATAGTAGATAGCCTGGATTAAAACAGGATAGTTTTATCCCGATATTCCCAAGGGCACGGGAACCACGCGAGTGAAACCGCGGGCGGCCGCTAGTCGTAAATAAATGTAAATGGACTCTGATGTTTTGAGCAAGTTTCCATGTGAGCCCCGCACACTTACTACTTCTAACTTCTTTCTGTGTGGTCCAAATGAATACTCCAAGCCTGGCCTCACACGGGCCACCGGCGCGGCCACAACCACAAAATGCCGCCAACGACATATTTCCTGTACTTTTCATACATTACTATATGAACTCGCCGCACACGGTTGTCGCCCGGCGGCGCCGGTAGTCGTCATTTGTTTATTCTTCTAGCTTCAAGTGGCAGTGTTTGTGGCTGTCGCGTGTGGCTCGTGTGCGGCGACGGTAATAGGGTTTTGAAATCAACATTGATAGAAAGATGGTTAGGAAATGCTAACGAGAACTTGTAGTCAAAACAAAAGATGAGTATAAGTTCGTATATGAAGTACCTAAAGCAAAAGAAATAAAGAAGAAATCAAAAATATCATACACCTTAGTCAGCGCGCAGACAGAACGGAAAAATCCTCAAGGAAATGTTTGAGGTTATTGAAAAATGAACCATGTCACCATAGCCTAAAATACAAAATTGTATGAATATCAACAGAGAAGTCAGCGTCGCCTTGCGCGCATATTATTCGTATTCCGTTCTGCCTGCGCCAACCCTTACCTTATTATTCGTCACTTACAATACAAAGAAAGAAAATTAAGAGTCAAAATTTCTTCATGTTTATTTCACTTTTTTAACATCATCATGTTACATCCATTGGACAATATACTGTGAACAATTTCAGGCATTTAAAGAGGTAGCAGTTTTCTAACTTATTTGACACGTTACTGAGCAAACAGCGTATTCGTCCATTTCGCGGGTCAAAAACGAATCGTGGCGATCATTCTACTACTTTGGTACATACAAGTTATTTCCGGTAGCACACCTCCGCCGCGAAACTGTTCTCTGTCTCTGTCGCGCGCTGATCTGCAGATTCGCGAAGTTACGCGCGAAGGTGTGCTACCGGCATTAAGTACACCGGGAAACGAACGGACGTTCTGCTAGCAACACACACTTGGTTACAAATTATAGGTACAGTTCACCACGTCTCGCGGACTGCTAATACACCAAATACTAATATACAACCTTTTCCTAATATTCACCTACATTTTTACACAGTCCAAACCATTCGTGACACATCCATTATACAACATCCAGTAAAAACGTGCGAGACCCTATGTGGTTCCATCGTGAATTAAAAGTTTGAAAACAATGTTTATGACATCAAATTTACGGAACTCTAGAGCAAGAGAGAGATATTTTGTTGCTTAGACATTAAAATGACTTTTAAAACTAGAACCTAGCGAAATAATAACAGAGTTCAAAATTAACAGGCAGGAGGGTGTTACGAAAAGTCAGTTCGCGCAACTAATATATCTATCTCCTTCGCTCTTCAGCATCAATATGGGACCAATGAAGTACAGACGATGATTCATTGAATCCGATTTCTTTAAGCTTCAATCGACCTCGACAATTTCTACAATAAAACCTTAAGCTAAGGTGCGATCACTTACATTATGTTAATCTCCCTAAACGCAGTCAATTCGAATTGATCTACAAAAGTACAAATAATAAATAACTAGCACATAAAAATACATACATACATTTATTACAAGTTACCTTATATTATCTATAAGTTGTTTTCGAGAGTCATTACGAATCGTCTCGTTCGCAGGTTCGACGACTTCCAACCTCCCGAACAAGCCGGGTTCCGGAAAGGCTACAGTACCATAGACCACATTCATACGCTGCGGCAAGTTATACAGAAGACCGAAGAGTATAACTTGCCACTTTGCTTGGCGTTCGTGGACTATGAGAAAGCCTTTGATTCGATTGAGACTTGGGCGGTGCTGCAGTCTCTCCAGAGGTGCCAAATAGACTACAGGTACATCGAGGTGCTGAGGTACTTATACCAAAACGCCACCATGTCGGTCCGATTACAGAACCAGAGCTCTAATCCTATCCAACTACAGCGAGGTGTGAGACAGGGAGACGTCATTTCTCCCAAACTGTTCACAGCTGCGTTGGAGGATATTTTTAAGCTGCTGGACTGGAAAGGATACGGCATCAACATCAATGGCGAGTACCTAACACACCTACGGTTTGCCGATGATGTAGTTCTTATGGCTGAGACCTTGGAAGACCTGAACACAATGCTCGAAGATCTCGGTAATGCTTCTCAAAGAGTGGGTCTTAAGATGAACATGGACAAGACGAAAATCATGTTCAATGCCCATGTTGCACCCGCTCCAGTTAATGTTGGGAACATTACACTTGAAGTTGTTGACTACTATGTTTACCTAGGACAGACGGTCCAGTTAGGTAAGTCCAACTTTGAGAAAGAGATCTCTCGTCGAATCCAGCTCGGATGGGCAGCGTTTGGGAAGCTCCGACATATATTCGCGTCCGAAATACCTCAATGTCTCAAGACGAAAGTCTTTGACCAGTGTGTGTTGCCAGTAATGACCTATGGAAGTGAGACGTGGTCTTTTACTATGGGTCTCATAAGAAGGCTCAAAGTCACCCAGCGAGCAATGGAGAGAGCGATGCTTGGTATTTCCCTGCTCGATCGAATCAGAAATGATGAGATCCGCAGGAGAACTAAAACAACCGACATAGCTCGAAGGATTGCATCATTGAAGTGGCAGTGGGCGGGACACATAGCGCGGAGAACCGATGGCCGTTGGGGCGGAAAGGTTCTCGAATGGCGACCGCGTACCGGACGACGTTCCGTGGGCAGGCCCCCTACAAGGTGGACCGACGATCTGGTCAAGATCGCGGGAAGCCGCTGGATGCGGGCAGCGCAGGACCGATCGTTGTGGAGATCCTTGGGGGAGGCCTATGCCCAGCAGTGGGCGTCGTTCGGCTGACATGATGATGATGATGATGACCTTATATTATTGTAATTTGTATATTGTTACAAAACGAAAGTGCAGGTACCGCATATGGAGAGTTAAGCGTATCCGATATTATATACCCTACAAATCTATGTGACACTAAGGCTGGGCGCCGCGCCGCCGACAAACATTCATGCCAGTAGTACACAGGCCGCGAAACTATAGTAGCGGCACCGCTGAGCGGCCTGGTCCACTTCCGCCGCGAAACAAACAGGAAGGTGTAAGGTCGTAGCTTATACGACACCGCTCCCACCCAACCAAAGTATGAGCAGCCAAATATGGAGTTAATACAGTGCACTGTAGATGCACTTTACAGTAACAATATAAAATAGCAGACAACGCGCGGTAAGCGAGCTTGCCGCAAGTTCACCACCCAATATTTGTTGTCTCGCGTACCACGTTTCAAGACATTCTGCGCGGCGCGGCCGCATCTGCTCGCTTGAAGCGTGCTTCGGACGACCGGTCGACGTAGAAGTGAATTACTTGCTAGCTGTAAGCGCGGGGATAGCGAGTCGTCTACTAGCTGCAGGCGCGTGGACAAAGAGCGATTAGCTCTACTTGATTAAGTGTTGAGCGGGAGCTGGGCTGGAGCGGTGTCGTGTAAGTGGGCTACAATCTGTTGCCGGCATGTGTGCTAAAGCTACGCGTCCTACAATCACAACTCGGGCGGACCGCTCAGCGGCGCCGCTACTATAGTTTCGCGGCGGCGATATACTACCGGCATCAAATAGAAAAATAAATGACAAAACTATTTATCTTACTACGCACCGATTCCTTTGAATATTATGCTTAAAATGTTTAAAGAAGAAACATTTTCTTTCTGCTTTCGGCCGCCAAAGATCAAAATCAAATAATAAACATAAGATCAAATATATTCGATAATTAATGTATCATACATACCGCATTAAAAAATGACTCGGTCCCACAAATAGAGTACAACAAAAAATATTTTCATTTCTCTGATAAAATAAACAAATCATTTGTATAACGACCGGAAATTTTCTATTATGACCAGAGATCGGTATAGGTAGAGCTGTTTAGGTTCATTGACCGCAAACGTTATATTAATATAGACATTCTAAAATATTCCGACTTAACCCCGGATTTTGTTTTATTTTCATTGTTAGCTTGGCTGACCTGACACACAATTTTCATACAAAATTGCAGACGTTATTACTCTCCGCGTCGCATTTTTGTGCGCCAGAGGAGAGGTCTTCTAGCTTAACAAATCGCGGAACTCGCGATTTTTTTTAATAAAATTCAAATCTGGGAATGTCCATAAAAAATATCGCAAGTAACTAAAATAGCTCTACCTACCTATTCCGATATCTGATTATGACATACAACTATATTATTATTATTATAGTCTGTTGTAGTTGCTTTGTATGTCTTTAGTTAGATCAGTGTATACATTTTTGTGACAAATTTAGCTTTATACGACTTGTCACATATAAAGACATAATAATAGATGTAAATTTTGAGTTGCAATAAACTTAAGTGTCATAATTATTTACAATTTGACTTAATGCAACACAATAAACCTATTAGCGGCGGCGCCACTCACCCGAAATAAAAATCACAAACTGTATTCTAAAGCTAGCGTCAATATAACCAAGGGACAACACTAATTACAAATATGTATAATTGTATATGTATAAATTCAGATGCATACGGTGACTACACCTATCGGATTTGGAATATAGGTCCATTTTACGACTTTAAGCAGATATGCTTACAGCAGCTTATAAGATAAAAAAAAAATACAACTTATTTCCTTAACTTTTGGTGGAGGGTAAACTAAGTTTAATAGTTAGAAACAATGCAATAATGGTATCTTAAAATCAGCCGAATTTTTTTCATGTTCTTACTTTCTAATATCATCTTGAAATTAAACAACTCAGGTCTAAAAATACCAATTCGATAATAGCAAAAATACTCGAACACATTTAGCCATAAATAAATCACATAAAATTTGCTTTAGGAACATAAAATTTTACAAAAATATTTGTTACTTTGGAGATTAATGAAATCTGTTGTTAAAATATTTATGATTAATATATTATCATGGTCACATTAGTGGCTCGTCGCCGATTTAGAAAGGTAAGTTAAGAATTGAGTTTGCATATGGCAATATATGAGTTAAAGATACAAGTTAAAGAGCACTCCTATTAAAATGTAATACTAAATAGCTGTTGCCAGCACTTTTAAATTGTTTAAAGAGTTCACATTATTTTTGAAGGGTTACAGAAATACTGTTACTTATTTCTGCCTCAGTATTAGAGTTTTTTGTGATAGCGCCCTGCTGCTGTGGATTGCGTGGCGATTATGGTTGAACTATAATAGCGGGAGGCATTGTCTAAGGCAACGAGCCACTAGTACATGGTAGACATAATGTTTTAAATTAAATAAAAATAATTTTGTCTATAAAATAAACTATCTCATCATCGAGTATCACTCTTGTCTGAGTGATTGTGGTCAACAAATAGTGCTATGGGTAGGGGATGTAGCTGGTTTTACGATCTTCTGCCATCTCTTCCTATTGGTGGATTTCTATTCTCCTATTTCCTAATTTAGGAGGATTTTCTCACATATGGAGAAGCCCACCCACCAGTGCCTTTATTTGGTCAGCCCATCGCATCGGCGAGCTTCCACGAGTAAACTATACAACGTGTTAATAATTTGACCGAAACTGACAAAATAGTTTGTTCAGAATCGAGAGTAGAAGCCATTCCACACATTTTAGATAGGGGTTAAATCTTTCAAAAATATCGTTTTTATTTTTTGCCCCTTCTAAAAATGCTTGTGTCTACTGCCTATTCATTCAATATGGGCGCGACCCGTCACGTGCTCTCTTACGTCATAGTAGAGCTTAAAATCTGTCAAAAATAGACGGAGACCTATGAGCACGAATAACTGGGAAGTTTCTTTAAAAACAAAATTAATTGAAATCAATTTAATATAAAATAAATTAGTTGGGGTGTGTGGGCTTTTCGGTTATTGCATTAACACGTTGTATACAATCGTCAAAATGCTACTAAAGCTTTAAAAGTTATCAAAGTGCTGCCTATTGAATTTTAGTTCTTTAAACGGACGGCGACTTTTCAGACTTTCATACAAAATAATACGGTAACGGGAAAAACAGGTATTTGTTTGGGTACGGTAATATATAACCAATGGCAATTCCTTAATAAATACCATGGATATGAAAAATTATGTTG